>VXAA01003599.1:114418-283045 GCA_013399115.1 Anseranas semipalmata | reverse complement strand
CCATGAGGATGATCAGAGGGCTGGAGCACCTCTCCTTTGAAGAAAGGCTGAGAGAGCTGGGGATGTTCAGCCTGGAGAAGAGAAGGCTCTGGGGAGACCTCATTGCAGCCTTTCAGTACTGCATATATAGAAAAATCGGAGAGGGACTTTTTACATGAACAGATAGTGATAGGACAAGGGGGAATGTCTTTAAACTAAAAGAGGGGAGATTTAGATTGGATGTTAGGAAGAAATTCTTCACTGTGAGGGTGGTGAGGCACTGGCACAGGTTGCCCAGAGAAGCTGTGGATGCCCCATCCCTGGAGATGTTCAAGGCCAGGTTGGATGGGGCCCTGGGCAACCCAATCTAGTGGGTGGCATCCCTGCCTACGGCAGGGGGGTTGGAACCAGATGGTCTTTAAGGTCCCTTCCAACCTAAGCCATTCTGTGATTCTGTGTTGGGTCAGATATTGAGTGTTACAAATCATATGTGTCATGGGAGCTCCATTAGTTTTTATTTTTCTTGTCCCTGTTGGGATTGAATCTCTTCAGTAACACGTGAAGTGGCAACACTGGGAAGGGTGTTTGGTCCCATAAAAGGACATGTTTTAATTGTTCTCTCTGGCTGAAGCAACCTTTTGTTCATAGCATCTGGGGTAAATTATTCTTTGAGCTTGTCTAAATTTGCTGAAGCGTTCCTGCCTCTTAAAGGATGAGACCTGTCTTGTGTTCAGTGTCTATTTAAATCAGCAGATTAATAATGACAGATATTAGCTTTGCTTCACAAAGAGCATTTTGTATGGCTTGTAGCTGTGTCCTGCTAATCACATTTTAAAGTATTTGGAGACTGAGCTGCCAGCTGGATGTTTTGATTTATAATTCAGTTGCTTTGTATATAATAGCTATCTGATCTTATCAATTCAACTTTTTGATTATTCTGTACCCATCCAGAGTTATTTTGAGAAGGCCATTTACAGCCATTTTGTTTAACTGTTTTTTGGTAAGGTGGCAGGACACTGAGAGGGCTACAGAATGAAGGCGTTAGGCTGAAACTTGTGTTTGAAAAATGTGAATAAGATTCAGAGGGAAGTCTAGTTTTGTGCAGTTTATTGAAATTCTTTAGATAATGAGCTTTCCCCATGTGGAAACCAAGCCAAAAAAGGGGCAAGGGGACACCTCATTTATATTCAATCAATAATTGAGAAAGGGAATGTGATGTTATGGCTTAGTAAACGTGACCAGGTGGAATATTTAAGCTGTAGTGTCCTTCCGAAAGCAGTGCCGTTTGTGTCTGAGTCAACATCAGTCACTGAGGAAGTGGTTGGAACCCATAACTCTACTTTCAATGAGTGTTTCTTTTATCAGCAGTGCCAGTTCTAGGTAATCCCTTTATTTGCTGTTGCTCTTCCTACTTTTTCTGCAGTTTACACCACCCTCTCCCTTATGCCAGGGCTTCCTGGTAAACTGGATCAGGGTCCTCTCAGACCAGCTTATTTTTCAGTCCTTATCAGCTCCCAGGCTGGCTCATCGTGTCGCCTCCAAATGGTGGTGTTTCCGCAGCTGAGTGTGTGGTATGGGGGTAGTACGTGGTGATGGGAATTGGGAGGGACCAAGGTGCTTACAGCTGGCACGGGCATGGTACACGTTTATCGCGCTGCAACCTTTGAGGTTCCACCACTGGGTCTGTAGTGCTCATCTTTTTTATCACATAGGATAGAGCTGTCAGGAGAGACGGGTTACGCTTTGCACTGAGCATAACTTGTTCTACAGCAGTCATCTGGCAGACTGGAAATAAAGTTTCAAATTTCATTTTTATTTCTCTTTAGCTCCTGGCATAAAAAAATACATGAGTGAAGCTGTGTAGGAGCTGTAAGATGGCTTACTCCATTTATATGCAGATGTAGCTCAGGACAGCATCACTGTATTTTAGCCTGCAGTATAACTGTGTTGGTTTTTCATCTGTATTTGTTTAACTGCATTCTGCTTCTGCCCCCTTTTCTCCCCCCATTTTGATATTCAGAAGCAGTGGCTACTTTATGAATGACTTAGATTTGCTGGCATGCCTGTAAAAGCATAAGGTGCCTGTGTTCCTGGAAGCATAGAAGTTAAGTGTGTACTGAGAAGGCGAGGAGATAAGATACAGGGTGTCTAACTAACGTGGGTTAACTTTTAGGTTTATATTGTGTATATATGGATATGTACAGGCATTATAATTTAGTTTGAAGTATACATTGCTTTTTGAATTTCGATGAATCTTCAAGAAAAATTTAGACTTAAGAGTATCTGAAAAATACGGTTAGAAAATCAGTGTTACAGTTCCTTGAGGACCATAAATCAATTTTATTGTTCTCACTTCCAGGGAAAAACTTTAAGATTTTGTTTTTTCAGTTTGCACTACTAATTCTCACTCTGGCTTTATATCTTATGCAAGATAGGAATCCAGAATAGGAAGGAGTAATTCTTAACGAACAGTGTAGGCATCAGCATGATGATAAAGTAGCAAAAACATGATGAAATGAACCTGAAAAAAAATATTATCATAACACATTCACAAGTTTAGCTTCATATGCATGCTCTCTCTCTCCCTTCCCCCACCCTGACACCTAAAAGATCTTTAGTATAGCCAGAAGAAATGCTGTCTCTAGGATTCCTTGCTGTCACAGAATCATCTAGGTTGGAAAAGACTTTCAAGATCAAGTCCAACCATCAACCTGACCTACTGAGTCCCATCACTAAATTGTATCTCTTCCTTCACTTCTCCCAAACTGGATTTTGGTATTCAGTGTATTGATGAATGTGACTGGATTACATTTCAAAATAATTCTTTAAAATGAAAACATTGTAATGCAGTATAATTAAAGACTTTAAAGAAATACTCTTTTTTTCCTCAGGAAAACAAAGAAATAGACTGGAGCCAATGGATACCATATTTGTTAAACAAGTTAAAGAGGGTGGACCTGCTTTTGAAGCTGGACTGTGCACAGGTACTGTTCTTCTATGACATTGATAGCATGTTTGTGTACGTGGTGTAAAAATATATATATATATATATATATATATATGATTTAAGCTTCTACATAAAGTTCTGTCTACCATTAAACCTTCTTTCATCCAGAAGTTCAGAGCCTCTCTTTTGAATTGTGATCCAGTGTTTTTCATCTCAAAAGCACCATTGTGTTCTCTCAGGAGGTGCTATGTAAAATTTATTAAGGCATAAAAGTTTTACTAGTCTTGTTTTATTATCTTACAGGTATGAACAAGTATATGATAAATAAAATGACATGTGTAAGCTCCTATTTCTTGTGCTTTATTACACATTAATAACCTCAAAACATACAGGTTTTTGTCCTTTAAGTTATTCTACCTCCTTTAAGTGAAATGAGAATAATCCATGTCTGTCTCTTCTTACTAAGTTTTGTTCAGTTGTTTGGTTTAATCTATAATTCCTGGAGCAGGCAGTATGTTTTTTGTGAAGTGCCAGGTACTTTATCGCACCCTTACTTAGGTGTTGAAGGAAAAAAGCTATGTTAGAAGGGGAAGTCTTACAAGTGATAAAACAATAAGTTATGCAGATGGATACCACTACAAACACATATTTCTCTTCTTAAAAATACGGTAAAACATACATTCTATGAAAGGATTGTGTTTGTGTAGCTAGTGGGATGTTGATATTCTCTTTTGAAAACAGTTGTGTACATGCATTTATCTGTAATAGGATAATTTTTGTATGTTTCTTCCTAAAGAAATAAAAACATTCTAGGATGATCTGCAATTTATAAACAATTCTAGATTCTACTTTACAGCATATGGTATTTTTCTTTTTTAACTCTTCCGTAAGTGGTTATTTAGAGAAGGGTTACTTTGGCATTATTTTAATGCTATTATATAAAGAAATGTTTTGGCTTGATAAAGTGCAGCATATGTTAAAGTTGTACAGAGGAGCCATGTTAATTTCTACTCTGTTCAGTGTTTGCCAAATTGAAAGAGATGAAATCTGTAGAGAATATTTTTATTTTTAGGCTTAGAAGAGATTTTAGGAGCCCAGAATGAAGAAAAAAAATACATGCAAAAACATATATTTAATTTACTGGAATATTCTTTTTAGAACCACTGCTGGTAGTCATATCTAATTAGGTCATGCCACTATTTCTTGTTTAAAACTTGAGGTTGAAATGAGGTTGAAACTGTATCTCTGTCTTGAAATTACATTATAAAGCACTCAGGAAATGGTCAGCAAGGTAGATTGCTTAACTTCTGATACAGACGTTATACGTTTTATTTTCTAGAATCATCTGTATTTGTGTGTAAATATATAATCCAACTTGACTTTGTTTTACAATCACACTAATGGAAAGAAGATGCTCAAAAATCTAATACTAGCTTAGGTAGTTATATTTTTCAGTTCTTATGTCATCGCTGCAGGGTCCTTTACTATGTAATACTGGCAATCCTAACCCAAGCTTCAGTACCCAAAATCAGTAAGCTGTGTTTCAGGAGCTTACCTGGCTGCTACTCACCAGAAAGCATGGAATACTCTTGCAAATTTGAGGAAGAGGGTACAATATCTTAAATGTAAGACAATTCATTTTGAGTATTTTTGAATGCTTTTGTAAAGTTATCTTGGCAAGAGTTAGAAAGATCATACTTCCCATATTTAACATCTGATGCATTTCATTAAAAAGAACATACACGTGAGTTCCAAGTATAAATATTAGATAATTAGATAACTTTTTTTATTGAAATACAGACAGCCAAAGCAGATCCACACTTCCCATGCCTTGGTCTTCATGCTGTGATTTACATATAGGCAAAAATATAAAGGACTAAAATGTGTACAGAAAGGGAGATGGTTTAAATGTGTTCAGATTAAATACTTTTGATCAAGGGTATTTAATGGGCCACTGGATTGATATGAGAAAAAGCCTTCATGCTTCTATACCCTGTTTTGCACTACAGGCACTGGCCTTGTCCTTTACGCGTACCTGAAACCGAGCAAAGTTGTATTCTGCAGAGTTGGCTGTGACCACTTCTTTCAAGTAGCCAGTTCTGCAGCGTGTCCCACTTGAGGGTTTTTTGGCAGGTTCCTGTTCTGGTTCATTGGGTGCCTGCTTCAAGTAGACTTGTTTCACTGCTGTGTTTCTTTGAAAAATAAGAACTGCACAAAAATAGGTAAGATAATACGACCTACTTGCAAGGTATTCCTAATTATATTTTTCAGTGGGAATACTTACTAAAGATCTACATTTGTCAGCAAGTTCCAAAACAGCCTGGAAAAAAAGCCAGTTTTAAGTTCCAGAGAAGAATCTGATGTGTTCTGAGGAAGTCTTGCCATAGGAACACTTGCCACAGTGTTTAGAGAGAGTCTGGAACTCTGTGGGGTCTGTATAGGGAATCTTCACAGAACACACGTGTTTAGAGTGTTATTGCCACTGAGTAAGGCTGAGTCTTTAGACTGAACTGCTTTTTCTTTGTCTTTTGATTTGATCACACCAAAAGCACACAAAAGGCTTTCAATTTCTAAAGCAGTGTTGGAAAAAGCCATTTCCTTTGGTTCACTTCGCACGGATCCTTTTTTCAATTCTTCTTGTTCCAGGAACCTTCTAAAGATCCCCCCACCTGTAATGCTTTTAGAGACCATTTTCTCCTCATTAGTAAATTCAAGATACTTCTCTGTTCTTGTGATCAGAGATGACATGAATACCATTTTTCTTGAAGGAATGGGATGGGCTATTCATCAAAAGCTGAAAGTAGCTCACAAGGCAAAGATCTTTTCAATGTCTTCTCAGTGATATCTTTGCCACTTAATTTATGGTGAAAATGAAGCTCTGAATGAGGAAGGTAGAACAAACTGTTAGGAGAAATCTCATAAAAGTGATGTTAGGTAAAAGGTTGATCTATATGGATAAGAAATAGCCCGTTACGTGTCCAAGAGACACCGAAGAACCAGTAATGTCTTGGAAACAACCCAGATTATTTTGAGGAATGAGGAACCTGGAGCACCTTTCAAACTATTTATTTTTTTCTCAGAGGAAAGAAGTATGAAATGGCGGTATTTGCAGATACTAAAGGAAAACTATCCAGCTATCCCTGGCAGCGTTCTGAGTTAATACTTGGTTTTGTTTGGAATGAAATGTCTACCTATGATTTGCTTAAGAATTAGGCAGAGTTTTCAGTATGTGGTGTCATACATCAAAAGCTTTATTTTGAAGATGGGATGCTTAAGAAAGGCTCTGATATAGCTTATGCCTGCTTGTGGATTTCTTTCTATGATTTTCTAGGTGACTTATTTGGAAGTTTTAAATCAGATACCTCATCTGAAGATGTCCTGTGAAAAGTCTAGGGACTGGGCATTCTGTATATGTTTACATGTAATTTTATTGCACATCTTTAATTTTCTTCTTTTTTTCATTTTTAAAGAGGACTAACCTTGAATTTAATATATTGATGTTGGTTATTGTGAGATACAGAAGTGCAAAATGAAAATGAGAAAAAAATTTAGACAAGTTGATTTAAGGTATAATTTTTCCCTTTACAGGTGACAGAATTATAAAAGTCAATGGAGAAAGTGTTATTGGGAAGACGTATTCTCAAGTCATTGCTTTAATACAGAACAGGTAAGATCCTAGTATTCAGTTATGTGTCACACTTGCTTTTTATACTAAGCAGGAAATTACTACTTATGGTGGTTCTGAAAAAGTCATTGTATTTTTAAATTTTCCGTAGTACACACTGTTTTATGTATTTGTTTCCATATATTTACCCAATGCTGAAAAAGGCTTGGGAGTGGTTGTGCTGTATTGTGCCAGAGTCTATGTCAGTACTTGTCCCCTGTACGCAAATCACACTGAGTGCTATAGAGGAAGGTTTTATAAACTTAAAATAGGCTTATAAAGGCCACATAAACACACATGTTTCTGCTTAAAAAGAAAATCAGAAAAATCTGCCTTGTTTATGATAACTAGAGGTCAGCATATCTGGTAAAAGAAAAACACTATGCTAGTGCATACCTGCAAAACATCTGCAGTACATCTTTGCTTTACTCTGTATTGCAACAAGTTACAAACCTCGCACAAAGTTGAGAAATGATAATATTTACTGCTCTTGGAACTGACAGGGGTTAAATCATGTCTGTACACAAATCCAGATGCTCATTTTCATGTCTCAGATCTGTCTCTACTGTTTTCTTGGTGTCAGTTTCTCTTCTATAGGAACAAATTTCCGGTACAGTAATGTTATGTGGAAAAAAGATGTATCATGATCAGCCACATCTTCCAGTGGCATAACTAGACAGAGATACTGAACTCTAGGTCTGCCTAGAGTTCTTCTGCCTTTCTGTGAAGAAAAATTTTTTTCAGCCCCATCAGTGTAGGTAGCGAATCATAGCATCAGAGTGTAATCCCTGTGCACTGTGGATAAACGAAACACACCTGAACAAGGCTTTATCAATGATTATCTAGTGCAGCTAGAAATGGTATAGCATGCTCCAGCATCTGCCCTCCTCATTTCCAGGAGTGCGGAGAAGACAGAGATACTACTGTTAGGTAGGAGATGAGGATATTTGTTTTGCTGAGTTGAGGCATGTGTGTACATCATTGATTTGGTAACCTTCTACGATGGGGTTACAGCATTGGTGCGGAAAGGAAGAGCAACTGATGTCATCTACGTGGACTTGTGCAAAGCATTTGATACTGTCCCACACAACATCCTTGTCTCTAAAATGGACAGATGTTATTTGACAGATGGACCACTTGGTAGATAAAGAAGTGGCTGGATGGTCACATGAATGAGTAGCGGTCAACTGCTTGATGTCAAGGTGGAGACCAGTGACAGGCGGTGTCCCTCAGGGGTCTGCATTGGCACTGGTATTATTTGGCATTTTTGTCGGTGCTGTGGACAGTGGGATTGAGTGCATCCTCAGCAGGTTTGTAGTTAACACCAAGCTGCATGGTGTGGTTGACACACTAGAGGGCAGGGATGCCATCCAGAGGGACCTTGACAGGCTTGAGAGGTGGGCCGATGTGCGAACCTCCTGAAGTTCAGCAACACCAAGTGCAAGGTGCTGAACTTGGGTTGGGGAAATCCCAGATGTGAATGCAGCCTGGGCCNTCCTGAAGTTCAGCAACACCAAGTGCAAGGTGCTGAACTTGGGTTGGGGAAATCCCAGACGTGAATGCAGCCTGGGCCATGAGCGGGTTGAGAGCAGCCCTGGGGAGAAGGAAGTCAGGAAGTCTTCAGCTGAACCTCCTAAGATCAACAGATAAATACAAATTCTGATTTATAAAGATAGCTCAGACTCCAGAATTAGTCAGGTGCATCTTCCATGTAGCTTACAGGCAGTCATGGCTGTTATGTGACAGTTTCTCATATGACTGAAGAATGAACTCTCTCTCATTCTTTGCTGGAAAACTGTTTTTGAACTCAGAGCAGTTTGTTCTGCACATCAAGAATTTTATTTCTTGTGCTGCTAGTACCATTTCATGGCAAGTGAAATTGCTTTACATTGCATGTATCTTGCTTTACATTGCATGTATCTTGCTTTACATTGCATGTATCTTGCTTTAGCATGCCATTCCTGCATCAACATCAGGATCCTGGATTGGACTGATGGTCTGTTTATGTCTGTATCCTCTCTGATAGTATCCAGTAATGGATTCTTGGGAGAAGTGCATGAAAATACTGAAAATGTAGTGTTTAGTCCTGAACCTTCCTTGTTTAGGACCTTGCTGAACCAAAGGTTTTATCTACATCACTTGATTTAATGGTTCTCGATAAGTTGGTCTTGCATAAATTCACTTTTGAATGTATTTAAACTCGTAACATTAAAATTACCCAGTTACATAGTTCTTGCTCTGTTTAGTGTCTTAGCTAATTTTTCATCCACCACTTCGTAGTTTCTTGAGTAGGCTTTGTGCAAGAGACTTGCTGAAAGGCCTTTTGAAAGACTAAGTTGTCAGTTGAAATCTCCTTTATTCATGACTAAAGACAGTTTCATTTATGGTTTGTATTGTGTGATGATTTTGTAGACATTTTAATTACTGTATTTTTAATTATTTTTAATTACCCTTTCAAACATATTGCCAACTGTAAATGCACGTTCTTTCATAATTTTTCTGATCATCTTCAGAGCAGTTAAGTAAGGTTACAACATATGTTATCCTCTGAAGGGAGAGTTCCTCCGCACGCTCGCTGTTCAGCTGTTGAGCAGTGAAACGCGATTTGTACTTCCTGATGTTTTGAATTAGATTGCTTCTGCAGCTTCAGTTCCATAGCAGCTCCTTGTATTTCTGGAAGGTAGTTCAGGTGTAGATGTTTGTTCTCATCATATGCTGCAGACATCAGAACTTAGCTGCCTTCTTCATGACAAATCCAAATGGATGCTTTTTGATGTTTAAATGAGATTCCCATAAATTCCGGTAGGATTAATTGATGGACTATAATTCAAGCATGTTTTGTATTGTTGTCTTGGAAAGGTTTCATTTTCAAGCTGTGTAGGACATTATCTATTTTCCTCTGGTTGGAGGTAATAAACTTAAGCTTACTCTGATTATTTCCTCTGGATAACGAATGGCACACCTCAAAAGAGTTTCCAGAAATAACCATTTCCTGTAAGATTAGTTCTAAGATTACTTTTAAGTCTATGTTTCCTACTCTTTACATTTAGTTGTTAGTTTGGTCCATTAAGAATTTATTCTCATCTGTTTACCTAATCAGCTTGGAGATGTGCTGATTACTAATGTAAACTCCATAAATTATTTATTGTTCTCTGTTTAAAATATACACACACACACACACACCCAATGCCGAATTACTTTTTTTGTTGTTGTTATTGTTGTTTTGGTTTTGGAACTGTAGGGAATTTGAATGATTAATAAGTCTATTCCACTTCTTTTTGCAAACTCTTCTTGAAAGTGCTGAGGTTCAGACTTGTACAGAGCTTAGCTATCGAAGTTTTGGATTAGTACAAAATAATGCATGAGAACATTTATCATGAGGACAGCCCATCATAGTGCTTCAGTTTGGTGCCTCTGAGTGAAGTTTAAGTTTTAGTCTGCAAATGTGTAATGAAAGTCATTTGCATGATAGATATCTCTGAGAATTCGTAATACTGTATCTAATGTTTTAGTGTAAGCTGCCACTTCCTCTCTGTCATGGTTTTTATTAATGCTTTCTAGTTCGTAATTTACATGAAGTACAATACCTGAAAGGTATTCCTTAATACCCTTTTTTTCTGATACCAGAACTGAAAAAAACACTTAGGGAGCTCTTTGAAAAATATAAAATAGGAAGATCCAAATCGTCTCCAGAATGTTCTGCAGGCAAACTGGAGTAGAATAATTAAGTAGCTATTTGAATGATGTATAAAACATTGTTCCTGAATAGAGCCACTTACCTCTTTTGGATGGCTACTAAAAAAGGTTTTAAACTTTGTAAATTGATATTTTAAAAAAAAAGTTGTAAATTATTTTTAATAAGCGCAATATAAGTATAAGACAATATATAGACTTGTATAAGACAATAGTTTGTTCTGTGTTGAATTATAAGTAGGAAACTCATTTATATATAAAGTATTCGAAGATGGGCAATGCTATATATATATATATATATATATATATATATATATTTAATTTCCAAAGTTTATCCTGCAAATAGGCATTATTATCAAACCATAAGTTGCCTAATCGGATTTTTTATGAATAAACGTACATGTGTGCTACCCATGTGTAGCAATGAAATCTGAATACTTCACTGGAAATGCCCAAAGCTGTGGTATCTCTTTCATATTTTTTATTTATTTATTTACAACTGGTAAGTTTACTACCCATACTAAGGAATTTTGGCAAAAGTCCCTACTGCTGGACACTATTTTAAATGATACTTTGACAGCAGTTTTGCTGTTTATGCTTTCAGTCAAAATGGGAAATGGTTTTGTAAATACACAAAGAAGATAAAAGTCACAATTTTTGTCTGTTTTAAAATTCAGTATTCTGAAAAACTGTGAAAACATTTTTGAAGACTTATTTTTCCTAGCTGTGCATAGCTGTAAAAAGAAAAACATAAACCTGTTACTAATGATTTTTGGTTTTAAAGCTAAATTAATCTATGCTGTTTGGAGAACACTTTTTATCCAAGGTTAATAATGGCTTAAGAATATTGTGAAACCTAACGCCCTTACTCTGCAATTTTGGAATTCAGCCTTAAGTCTGTGGCCAGTAACAAATGGAAGGGGAACCACAGAATAAAAACATTTTTCACATGTGAAAGCATAATAAATTGCATGTTACATTTTCAAGACAACGACTTTCCGTTTTGCAGGAATAAGAAACAGAAATCTTTCTCAGTCCTTTCACAGACTGTTTTGTGTGCTCTGAAGTTGGTGGCCAGTCTCCATGCTGCTTCTGTCTTTTCTCAGCAATGAATTGTACAGATAAGCTCAGTCCTAGTCTGATCTGTCCAGTTAGGTTATATTCTTTGGTACTTGCATTGGTCAGTTTCCTTAAATATCCTTTCTTCTTGTGAGATTTCTAAGTGTGAGATTTCTAAATAACACGTATAATCTCTTAATTTTCTGTTTTACAAGTCTAGTTCAAATAGTCTGTACAAACAGTCTTCTTTCACAGCCCGTCTCTGTACCTGTTCCAGTTTACATTTAACGAATGTGAACAGAGTATTACATTATCTCAGATGGATTGAAAATGAATTCAGCTGTTCTGTGTCAGGGTTACAAATATATACTTGCTCATAAGAATACTTTTTTCTGATACATACTAGCTGTGGATTTCACTGTTTTGCAGTATTTGATTCTGGATAACCAATGAATTTTATATTCAGTGTCCTGATTTTGCATGTATTTAAATAATATTGATTGACTTGTACAGATGCCAGGATCTTTATTTATTTATCACTTGAAGTGCTGCTTTTGCTTTCAGCAGTTCAGACTGACAAATTCAGTCAGCCAGATTACATCTGAAAAATGGATAAATATGTTTAAGTTGACTCTGCTAGGAGGTGGTGGGAATGGAAAGGTGTAAGTCAATGCTTGCCTTGCTGTTGCCCGGCTTTTCACATGATTTGGTTGTTATGAGATCCCCAGCAATTTTAAAGAGTGCTAACAGACTTTAATTTTAAGTGGAAGACAAAGGGAAGCTTTACTTGTGTTCAAAGATTTGTTACCTTGTTTTGTCGGAGAAGCTCTGAACAACTAATGCATGTGAGGACATAAATAATGAAACAAAACTGACAAAGTGAGTTGGTTTAATAAGGCAGACTTCTGTTCATCTGTTATTTGCTAAGACTCCTCTGGAAGTTAATGTATCATCTTTATAATATGAATTGAAAATCTTTTCCCAAAGTTGATGTGTCGTATTTTTTTTCTTTTTGTTTCAGTGACAGCATATTGGAACTTAGTGTTATGCCAAAAGATGAGGACATCCTTCAGTTGGTATGTTTATGTAGCTTACATTAAGATACTATGTTGACTAAAGGAAAAAAAGACTTGCTGTTGGCTATAAAGTCTTTAAACTGTGCTACTAGCAAGAGGTTAAAAAGTTAATGTTTAGCTCTCTGACACTCATTAGATATTCACCTACTTGTTTGCCATCCCTGAAATTTCAGAGGAATCCAAATACAGGGGAGAATGCCAGCTTCACGTGATATTTCTAGCATCTTGTTTAAAAAAAAAAATCTTAAAATAGTGTTTATATTTTTATTATATTGTCTTCAATTCCGTATGTTAGAATTTATGAATTGGGTAATTTTCTGTAAATAGCTCTTCTAATTGTAAAGAAATTGAGCATCGTTACTAATTTTGAATTAATAAACTAGCATATGGAGCTTAAAATTAGCTTTTTATTAATAGCTCACTAATTCTCAGCGGATTTCCAGGCAAGAAGCAATGTGATGAATGCCCTGAAAATGATTACCAAACTTTTTAAATTGTAACTGGTGTAAATATTTTGTTACGCTAATGCCTATAAGTTCCAAATTTGAACTGAGGACCTGCATATAGGTGAGATGGTTCATCTTCATTGTAGTATCTCTAAGTCCAAAAGAGCTGTGAATAAAATATTGTGTGTAAGTGTGTATTCTGAAGAATGGGAGGAACACCTATTGTGTTGACATTTATTTTCTAATTGGAAATAGAGGAAAGGAGATGACAATAAGCAGGGTAGACTTGCTGATTAGTAGTCAGAAAACTGTATTTTCTAATCCACAAAGACTTGACTTTAAATAACTGCTAAGAAAAAGCTGTAGAATCTAGTAGTTGTGTTTTCCAGTTTTAAAGGAGAAATTAATGGGACAAATGTGAGAGAATTAAGGTGGGAGAAACTACTGAGTATTTGGAGAGAAGCTGGGCATTAGGGAGCAAGCACCGGGAACACAGAGTGAAAGCTGAGGGCAAAAATTACCATTAAGCAGCCTGCTGGGTAGAATGAGCTATATCCTGAAGGTAAGGAAAAAACAAGAAACTTGATTATGAGCTGAAGATGATGATAAAAGCTAGTATAGGAACTCAGTCAATTAGACCAACAAACCAAGATTATTAGCATAGACAGGATATTTTGAGAACATTTGACAAAGAAACAGTAACCCAGTACAGAAGACGTTGAGAGCAGGGGGTGTGTTTTGAATAAGTTGCAGGGGGAAGCTTTGGGGGCGTTTTGTTTTTTAGAGCTGTGACTGTGTAGGAATGTGGGGATAGTTCTAATTTTTAAATAATCTGAAAGGCCATGTTTATCTAATGCAGTCCTGTAGCTGTAACAGTCTAAGGATCTGGTCAAGGCAATGTTGGTAGGTTTAAAGTTGAACCTTTTTCTGTGGCAACATGAGAAGCTCTTGGGCACATCTTCCCTCTGCTGACAAAGCACAAAGTGCAAGCTTCAGGTGACATACGAATGAAAAACAATTGTTTTGAATTAAACTTGTTACATCAATGAGTGAGATAATGGGACAGGAATAATGGAGGACAATTGTTGCCTTTGGGCCAGAGAAGGATATTCATAATAAGAAAACTAAGGTCATCTTGGAGGAGGTTGAGGGCTAAAGGAAAGAAGGGAAAAACTGCAAAACTATCTGCCAGTGGGAGTTCTGGGAATTAGCTGGAAATACGTGTGGGGAAAACTTCCAGGTGCCATTAAAGAAAAAAAGTTTCTTTTGAGTTGTAATGTGTGGTAGAGTCGTGAATTTTGTGTTCCAGTCTCCTTTTCTGAAGGTATGAATAAAGAGGATTAGTTTAAGAGGTGGAGGTGTCATTTTGCCAAAAGTGTTCTGCTGCTTTGTGTTGCCTCTGTAGCTTGTATGAGTTCCTTCTGACTGCTGTTGGTCTGCTTTTATGTTGCATTGATGCATGATTATGATACGACACAGTGGCATTTATGCTCCTGTTTGCTATGATGCATTTGTTTGGATAAAAGTGGGCCTGTCTGGAGGACTGTCAGTTCCACATATCATCTGCTAGAGGAGAGCCGTGAAGAGACAGACGTGTTCTGTATTCTGCAGGACTGAGCATTGAGTGTACTTGGGCCTATCGGAAAAGACTTCTGATTGCTGCAGTTTGCTATGCAGTCAGAAGGCATGATGATTAAAAGCATTTCTAGAAGTCAGGGTCTCTATTTTAGTATGCATGTTTTACTGAGAAAAGGTGTCAGTCTTTGATGACAGTTGCAGCATCTGAAGATCAGATGATAGAAATGAATGGCATCATACAACAGAATCCTGCGATTGTCTCACTTCTAGAACATCACAGAGGGGGAGAAATACAATCGCATCTAAAATAACAATTAGCATTCTTTTGAGACATGGTATACCGCTGTAACTTCAGTTACATGAAAAATGTATGTAATTCTTCTGCAGACTGGGATAATTAATCTTCACCCTTCAGATGTTAGGATCTACTGTTCTAATGCTAAGGTTTGGTGAAGAATTTTGCTCAATGCTGACCACTCACGTTTAAAATGCAGTGTATTTTCAGACTAATGGCATAGAATGTTACCCCTTTTGCTCTCCATGACAAGACGGTAATTTCTTGTTCTCAGCTGAGAAATTGTATACTTTTTTGGTTTTATTTTTCCATTTTTATCTTTGTTATTAATGTTAGCTTTTTTGGGAATCATGTGTAAATAAAATATAAACAGTGAAGTACATGTGAAGTACATATGAAGTACAGCTTATTTAGTGGTAACAATCTCTGTAGTGGTAATGTTCTGTCAGTATAAGTTCAAAATGAATGCTAAATGGCAAAGTACAGTACCCTTATTAATACAGCAAACAATACACGCTTGTCACTGAAGTTCTGTTATATAAGTTGTTGTAGTACCTTAAGGAATTTAATTCTTTGTTTTTGACACGTGTCATAAATTTCACTGTAAATATCTTCAGATGGTATTACTCCAAACTTGATATTAAATACAGGTATTCAATAAAAATAGAAAAACACAATGAACTAATGGATATTGTAGTAGGAGCTAAAGAAAGGTTTATCTGCACAAAGAGGATAAAAGAGTTTCATTATATTCAGGAATGATGATGGGTGTGCTAAGTTTTGTAGTACTTGGCAGTCTGCTGGGTGGGGTAATGACTGATTGCTAGGTGAGCTCCATAAAGAACACAGTTGCTTGTTCCTGTCTTTAGGTCACTATTTATAAACCTTGAGCTGAGTCTTCAGAAAAGTTTGTGTTATGTCTGTGAACCTGTAGGTATATTGAATTTCCTGAAAACAGGGCTTCAAATCCATTCATCAACAGTGAAGTGTTCCAGTCCATGTGTCCGCCCTCTGTGGCACATGCACACTCCTTAGAGGGGAATTGCAGGTGAAATCCTGTAATTAGTGAAGTCAGCGTCAAAGTCATGCTCATTCATTGACCTGATCTCGGAAATGTCACTTTGGGGATGAGGGAAAGGATATCTAGGAGGATCCCTGTCCATGACAAAAACTTAGTCTTGACAACTACGATTTTTTTTTCACGCTCCTTCCCAAATTTGAGATCATTTTACTTAAAATGATCACTTTTGATAACTTTGAAACATTTAATTTTATATTTTGATCATGTAAACTATTAATAAGCTTAAAATAAGCAATCTGAAGTGGAATACTTATATTTTTGAATTGGATTTTTCTTGCTTTAGAATATCGGTAATTAATTTTGCCAGATGGAAAAATGAAAAAAACAAAACAACAACAACAACAAAAAAAACAGTTATATATTTTAAATGCATATTTTCCAAGGAATTCTTTTGGATTTCAATGACTACTAGAGAAAACCTGTTGAGAGCTCAGAAAAGAACCACCTCGTGCTGGAAATTCAGGAATTTCGGTAGAAGACTGCTTATATAAACAAAGAGCTTGCTGATGAACTAAAGGGAAGAAAAGGGAACATACCCGAAAAGGCAGGAAGGAACAAAGGAGGAGTATAAAAGCATTGTAGAGATACCTGAGGACAAAGCCAAGCTGGGGCTTAGGCAAGCGGGAGATATAACGGGTAACCAGACGGTGTTTTGCAGATATGCTAGTTGTGGGAATTGCAGGGAAAATGTAGGTCCAGTGACTGGAGAGGAGGGGCTGGAAGAGTACTTAGGGGTAGCTGATAAGACAGCATTAGGTCTTTGTATCTTTTCTTGCCTCTGCCTTGACTTCAGTATCAAAAGCTTGATACCAGTCTCTTTTGGAAGCTAAGAGAGGGATGGACTGACTGTATGGATTACAAGGTGGGGTTAGAGTGGGAATCAATGGTTTGACATTGGTTTATACGTAGTGACAAGAAGAGTACCCGAGGAGTCTGTGCTGTGGCCAGTGTTGTTCACGTCTTCAGTAACGGCCTGGATGGTGACTGAGCGGGTTTGTGGATGACACAGGAGGGAGTAGCTGACAGGATGGATGACAAAGTCTCAGTGCAGATGGACTTTGGTATTCTTGAGAATTAGACCCACGCATACCTCATGACATTAAATGAGGAACATGCAAACTCTGCATGTCAGGCATAATAACCCCATGCATCAGTGTGGACTAGGAAGCAACTGGCTGAATAAGAGGCCTGCTGAAAATGAGCCAGGGATTACAGTGGACACCAGGGTCAGTGAGTCACCCGTGTGCTCTTCTGAGTAAGGCGAACCACATACTGGGCAACATTAAGGGCAACACATCCAGCAGATAGAGGAAGTTGTTGCTGTCCCACCACGCTGACGAGGCTGTACCTGGAATTTTGTGTGTAGTTCAAGAAGGATGGGAAGAAACTGGAAAAGGTCCAGAAGAGAGCTACTGGGATGGTCAGGGTCCTGGAACACACAGCCTATGAGGAGAGGTTCAGGAGCTGGGATTTAGGCTGGTAAAGAGGTGGCTAAAGGGTGATCTAACAGCAAACCACAATTAGTCGGAGAGCAATTACCATGATGATGGAGACAAACTGTTCTCAGTAGGGGACAGAAATAAGCGGTAGCTTGGGAGGTTCAAATTAGACATGAGGAAGGGTAATATAGCAGCTTTTTTTTTTTCCTGCAAGGGTCGTATAGCACTGGAGTCAGTGCAGATGGCATCTCCATCTGTGGAAGTTTGAGACACAGCTAGACAGAGCAATGGCTGACAAGGGCGTTGGTGGTAGTTCAGCTTTGAATGGCAGATTGAACTAGGTAATCTCCAGAAATCCCTTTCTATGGGTACTTATGTGATTTGGCTTATTCTGTATAAAGAAACAAATATATTTATATATAAAGAATTTCCCCATGGCTTTAATTTTGGCTTGAAGAGTTTCAGAATTTCAGCACAGATGTCTAACCTTGCAGCTAAATTTGGCAAATTACCTTTGCAAACTGAGCGAAGAGGACCATCTTTACTTGTGCATAGCTTCCAGAGCTGTGCCTTCAGGCTTTCAGGCTACTTTGGAGTGAGAAAACTGAAGGAAAGAGGAGGATTTGTTCTCATGAATGCTTAAGGTAAGGTAAGTGTACATGGGCAGCTCGGGTGAACTGATAAGGACACCGGAAGAGAGGTGAGAGGAAGGAGCAAATGGTTTTCCTTCGTAGGCAAAAGTGAAGTGTCTTTGGCTCCTCTAATGATGTGCGCATCCTCGGGCTGTTGTGCTGAAGGCTGGCATTGGTATCACCGTTGTTGCAATGCTGAACTGACAAGTGAAGAACATAAAACAGAGGTTGAGTACTCAGCACAGGTGTTTCAGAGAATATCTTACTGAAAACATTCAGAAATACCTTATTTTTTACTTGTTTGTTATGGGAGTAAAATAAATACAGCAGTATTTTTAGCTGTCACTCCCTATTCTTTCTCCTCCTTATCCCTGTTGATGCTGGACTCATTGATCAGCTTGAAGAAAATTTGGCTGAAACCTAGTCATTAACAGCTAGGGAGATGAATTATTTTCTTTACAAGGATGAAGGCTCAAATTAGCTACTCTGTTTGTCCTGTCACTGATTAAATCAACCTGTTGTACTGCCAAGGAGTATGTCTGTCGTAACTGGGGACCAGTCATGGACCATATCACCTTCTGCACAATTTGTAGGGCAGCTGGGAGTGCTGTTGGATGGAAGAGGGAAAACAGGATCAGAGGTGTTGCTGGGGACAGGACTGCCTTTTCAAAGAGGCGATGTGTTGGTTTGGGCTATGAGTGAAAGGACGTAGGAGGGAAAAGCAATAGGAGGTGATGGTCAAAAGCCATAACAAGTGGTGGTTTGTTCATTTTGTAGATTGCAGAACAAATTTCTCCATTTCTTCTGAAAGAACTGAATTAATTAGGACTGGAGCTCAGTTATGTGATGCCAATTTTTTCTTTAAAAAGATGGCTTTTGAACTGTTTCCATTTTATGTAATAGACAGAAGTGGGCATTTTGTATACATCCGAAACAATGTCAGTTGAGACATTGGAAAACTTTTATGCAAGTTGTCATTCTATTCTATAATATGAAGATTTGAAACTCTATTAATATGCTTTTTAACAGTAAAGTTTGGAAACAAAGTGGAGAGGTGGTTTTTATCAAGCAAGAGCAACATGTGGACAGCTGGAAAATAAATACAGTTTGTCACTTAGCTTCCCAAAAGGAGATGGCAGAAGAAGGGCTCAGATGGATATGCTGATAGCCTTTACCTTTAAAGAAAAAACTAGATAAAGGGCAACAGTGCCTGAATTCAGAATTTAAGAGTAGACTGGGATACCTGCTTATTGCCAGAAGGCCCACAGAGAATTTCTCTCCTGCTGTAGACTTCAGCTGTTTCATAATTAATGTCAGCCTGCAGTTATCAGACATCTTTTGAATAGCAATCTTTTTCAGGTCTCCACACTAAAGGTTTTGTTTAAAGAAAACTTGTAATTGGTATGTAACCATTTTGAGACCATGAGGAGGAGGGTTGTTATTATTATATTGTAACCTGTGTTTCAAGTTTGATCTCTCTATAAAAAAGTTGTGTAGCATTCTCAACCTTTTTTGAGAGAAATTAGGCATCTCGTATGCATTAGTACCAGTGATTTCATACAAACAGGACAACGCATTTGGGTGGACTACAGATAGTTCCATTTTTCAAGTACATTTAATGGAATTGTTGCTGTTTTGTAGCCTTCCAGATAACAAATTTAATACTAAAAAATGCTCGATTTGTGACATTCTTCAGTCATTCAAAAACTGTGACACAAGGGACCGATGTAAATACACTCTCTGTAGAGAAAAATTTGAAATTGCTGAGCCCACTTATGGGTTAGCCTTAGTTACGATTCTTGTCAATAGACTTTGTGCCAGGGTATCCTTAGCATGTAAGATTTTTTTGAACCAGTTTTTTGAGGTATGCTCATGTTGGAATTGGCTTTTTTCTGATCATTCCTTGTGTAAATAGAGAACAATGTAGCTTACAAGTCACTGAATTTTAAAGTGTCAGGCACTTTAACACTCTTTAAAAATTACATCTTTAATATGATCTATTTAAATTGGAACTGTACATTTGGAAAGTTACTTTTAGTATAGCTTATGTTATATCTAGTGCATCTTAATATATACATATTTGTGCATATATGTAGGTATGTGTAAATGTGCCTACTTTGTGTGTATACACATTATATTTATATAAATTAAACACACACACTATATGTAACAAACCCTGATTTTTTTCATGTTTCATTTTCTGGCATTTCCCTTAGCTGCTACCTACTCAAAAGTCCATCTTTCCTAACCTTCATCCCATCTCCAACAGCTTCATTTTGAATAATTAAAAAAATAAAATAAAATTACATTTCCTCATAGGAATTTCCCCCCAAGAGTAGCAGAAGTGAATCTGGATTGATTTCTTTTACTCCTAGATGTCACCGTTAGTAGTGTACAGATCTGTTAAAACACACCCTAGGGTTTCAAAAAGACCTTTGTAGTTTCATTTACCAGAAGATTTCTTCGGATATTCTATGAATAATGGTAAAAATAGAATAAAGGATGGCTGTTAACAACTATATATATATATATCTTTTTGAGATGGCGAGAGAGAGCAACTACATCTTGTACTGTTCCTTAATTTAGTTCCCTCTTACATGTCTTTTAATTTACATCTTAATCTTTCCTTAAAATTAAAGCTATGGACCACTGAAAACATATATTGATAACTGAAAGTTGATCCAAATTTGAACAGAAATATTTCTGGCTGCATGTGTAGTTGGGGAACAAAAAAATTCTAGATGGGAATGACCCAGGAGAGTGAGTGATGGACGAATGAAGCATATCTTTTTTCTTCTTTCCTCTTTTTTTTTTTTTTTATTCCCCTGCTCATTTCTAGACAGGTATAAACCTTGTGATGTGGAATTTTTCAGTATGCTAGCAGATCTGGGCAGAAAAGAAGATGCTGCTGCTTTGCTGTTTCTGATGCTTAAAGTTTTTGTGGAATTTGCCAGCTCTCAAGCCTTTGTACTTGCTATGAAATTGCCAGTGATGCAAGTGTATTAAAAATAAGAGGACAAAAAAACCCCCACCTTGTTTAAGGAAATGTATTCCAGAGTTTCATAAGCCCCAGTAACCTTATGCCACTGATTACAGGACTGCCTACAGTCAACTTTACCAATGGTGTCTTTTTTTCCTGAGACCATCCAGTTACATCAGACCTAGTGGAGCAAGGAGGCTGTTTCACTGGCAAACTGTGAAACATTTTTGTTTGCTTTGCTTTTAATAAATAGTCATGTTTTCATAAGTAGCATTTGTTTACTTTCAGATCTTGTACTGATGCAGTTTTTAATGCACATAGAGGTTAATATTAAAGCTCTGGCAATAAATGCAGTTGGAGGGCTGTGGTGTGAAGACATACTGACCTAAAGGAGAAGAGACTTAATGCTGATATCTTAACAGTGTATCTGTTAGAAAATAACATTTTCTTCAAACCCCCTCACCCTGGTTTAGACTAGTATTTACAAGAAAGTCTCTCACAGAGCTCGTTTTTTTGTTGTTGGTTTTTGTTTGTTTGTTTTTAAATGTTATTTGACTGTAGTGTGTGTTGGGTGTCAGAAAGAATTGAAACCACTTGAGCTGTATTACAAACATTCTTGCTAGAGCAAGCTGTAAGTGGAAAATGGGTTTCATTTTAGGACAGCTGAAAACTTTTTCTGGTGTTCTGCTCCCCTGTTTGTGCTAAATGTAAGTTAGTAAATGTTAGTGACTTAGGTAGTAGTAAAGAAAATTGACCTAAAGCAAAACTGGTTGCAGAGGGAAGGAAGAACACCCCAAGCTGCTGGGTGCATCGGCGTCTGATTCATCAAAATGTTTATCTCCAATTTTGCAAGTAATTCTGTTGAAATCAGCCTGATTATTCATCCTTTCATTGAGTGTATGCCTACGTGCTTTTATGGATTTGGACTAATGGGTGGAGGGCAACGTTGTCTCAAGCTCTTGAAAGCCCAGGGTTTTGCCATGATTGTTACTAGGAGGAAGAATCCTTGTGCGTGGACTATCATTATTCTAACATCACATGGCATAAAATCAAGTGGGAAGTAATGAATGTGAGCAAAGGCCTTCCCCTGAATTTTGGGGGATTAATACAAAGTCATGTGGAATGTTTTATTTGCTTAAAATAATTTGTTTTGCATATCATAAGTCATGAATGTGTTACTTTACCAGTTAAAACCCAAATGTGCTAATGCCTATACAAATTCACAGTGAGAAATTCATTCTTAGGCTTAGGAGTTTGCAGACTTGATGCAAACAAAAGCAGATTGCAAGGTGGGAGAGATTGTACCCAGTAACTGGAAGCATGCTAAATTCTTACTGTAAGAGCAGCAGTTTTCTTCTATAAATGGTTGCAGAAGTGTTATCTGCCAGAGCTGCTAATGTCACACTGAATTGTTGTATTTGTAGGGTAAGCTTTCCTTAATTTCAGTTTTTTGAGGAGGTGGGAAATAGCTTATAGGACTGATATTTGGATCATGATGGAACTTCTGATTAACTGCAGAGTACTTAGCTCCTGTAGGAATTTGAGGAGCTTGGTAGGTGTCTGAATTGGGAACGTCACTCATCTGAATTTTATCTAAAGTTGGAAGGCTGTTTGGATTTTTCTTTTGATTTTTTTAAAAGGCTTTTTAAATACTTAAATTTAAGTCATACCCCAATACTCCTCTATGGTACATTTTCTACTGCAATCACTTAGATTAAGGTAGTATTTTCACATATCACTGGAGGAGCTAAAATGAGAAAGTAGTATTCGAACTATGCTTTACATATAGTTGCAAAATATGCTAAGTATCTAAATAGTGTATGAATGCAAAGAAGTATATTGGTGGAGTTCACATTTTTACTGTAATTAAAAAAAAATGTAACCATCACTTTCTGGTTAAAGCAGTTAAAATATTTTGTAATAAAGAGGCTGATAATGCATCATTCAGCTTGATATTATTTGAGCAGAAGTCAGTTCTGATGCGTGCATTTCTTTGTAAGTTGCACTATTTCTCTGTAAGCCCTTAATCAGGATTATGAAACAGGTTAAATATTCCTTTATGGGAATATCACAGCCCTTTATAAGCTTTATCTTTCTTGGAAGAAAGTTTAGCTTTGTGTTAATGATTTCTTGGGAAGTGGGTGGAAAGAGATTGAAAAGAGGAAGTATACTTTCCAACACTGAAACCTTCTATTCCTAATAACACAGTCTTTTAAATATACCTACAGTCATGAAAACTTGCTCTTTATTGGGGCAGGAGTGGAGAAAATCTAGCTGGTTTTATTTTGGAGCCTGTCCATCCCTTGGATGCTGTCTTCTGAAGATGATATTTTAATATCTGTGATCGATTTTTGTCAAGAGCTAGGAATTGATTTTTATACTCATTTGTAGTCTTCAGCAATGATCAGACCACACCAGCTTTGGAATTTAGCCTTTCTGCTGTCAAAGTCAATGAAGCATTGTCTGTCGTGGGCGTGTTTTACAAAAGCATAAACTCAGTGTATTTTATCTTGGTGTAACATGTCTATCCCATGTTTTAAACTGTTTTATCAGCTCTATAAAGTCGTAATTGTTTTCTGATTTGGGTGAGGGGTTGTTTTTGTTAGTCTTGCGTGCCAATAGTCTCTTACACCATCTGTTTTCTGGGTCTTTGGCATCTTTTCAATTTTTTTCTTATTCTTGCACCATATCGAGATCTTAAATAACGATTTGTTTAAAAATTTAGAAACACTTATCTTTGTATATTCCTTCCGTCCATTAAATGTGTCACATACAGTAGTAATCTGGCTTGATTTTTTTTTTTTCTTTTTACTACAAATGGGGGGGGTTGTCACATGAGTAGAGCGTTTCTGCAGCATCATTCCTCCAATTTCAGATGTACGGCATGAAAGCAGCTGCAGTCAGCTGACAGCTTGTGGTCATGTTCAGCTTTATGTGGGGAAGGGGTGCGCTGGTTTAAATGCATAATAAAGCCGTTGTTTCGTCACCAGGAAGCAGGGATGGTAGCAGCCCAGGGGAAATGAGAGACAGTAATGTTGCTGTAGTGGAAGGGAAGTCTTGTTGTATAGAACCAGAGCTCTCTGCAGGCAGCTGTGGGGATGTACCAAGGCAAAATGGCACAGATGTATTTTGTTTTCTGTAAGGGCAGGGGATAAATGCAAGAAGCAGAAAAAAGCCTGAGATGGACGTTCTCGGAAGGAGGGTGAAGTTATTTTTTATGCTCTACTGCCCTTTACCTCTGTTGGTACCTTCCAGTGAAATCAGTGTAGTTGTATTTTTAGCTTGCTGTATCCAACATCAATATGACAACATAATTCTGTCTTTACATCTGTAAGCAGCTTTTACTATGTTTTCCTGTTTTCTGCCAGCTGCAGTTTACAAAGGATGTCACAGCACTGGTAAGAAATGTACAGTAGCCATTTCTCTGATTGTTTTTGTAAGGCATGTTTTTCTTAAGTGGTTTGTAGAAGCAAGAATATGAAACGGCAAGTTTGTTGGAAATGAGCTAGATACAGTCTGAGCTGAATTCTCTTCATAATGCTAATCTCTTAATTTGTGGTTTGTGCCTGTTACTTGGTCAGTTTTCTTTCAGTGTGCTTTAATATTTTGCACTTCACTAATGCTTAGTATAACACTTATTGCAGCAGTATTCTAAATGCCTCGCCCGCCTCTGTACTTTGCTCTGTATTAATTTTATGGCTGCACTCGGGCTTTTGTAACCTGTCTAGTATTAAGACAGGGCACATTGATATTCTGGAATTGAGCATGTTATGATTTGGAGAGGAAATGCTGTGATATGAAACCACACTTAAATGTGTAAAAGCCCCGAGAAATCATTTTAATCTTCAGTTGCATTGGCAGGCTCTGCGTTGGCTCTTTATTTCATTATGTTTAAACTGAACTAAGTCATGCTAAAGTTTTGAAATAATAGGCTATCATTTAGGTATGCTGTATGCTTCTCATTGACTTTTTTGTATGTTCTGTTAATTTCACAATGATAAATGTTGCTTTTCTAAAAGGAGGCTACTGAAACATGCTAAGTGTAATATAACCATTTTTTTTTCTCAGGAGTCTTAAGCAAAAAAGATGCAAATAAATGCACTAAGGAAATTAATTTGAAATTTTAGTTTCTGTTCTAATATTGTGTAAACAGTAGAGGATATGTGTGGGTTTTCATACTGTTTGTACCCTGAAGTTAAAAATGATGCATATTATTCATATTTTTGCAGTAAAATTTGTGTGCCATGTACTGGCTGTCTCCTGTAAAATGTAAGATTACTTCTTGGGTGTTGGCTCACAACAAAGATGTTACTGCTTCAGTTTATTCATTTTATGTCTAGGAGCAGTAGCTTTTATGTAGAAAACATCTTAGAGAGAGGAGTGTGTGTGTGTGTATTATTTGTGTGTACTTCTCATATGTACTATGTTAAATGAGTAGAATTCTTTTATACATTAAGTGAATAGAGAATTTTCTAGTGCTAGTTGAATTTATTATGCAGCATTTTAACCTGTCAATTGCTGTAAAATTCTGGTTCCCAGCAGTGCAAAGCCTAAATGGGGAGGGTGTTTGAAGCATTGTGATAGAAAGCAAAAATAAAGGTGGAGAAAAATACTGTGTTTTCTGCTCATGGATTTTGGCAAACCTTCCTCAGTGCTCTACCTGCAGTATTTCCTAGTGTTGGTCACCAGTTCAGCTATTGAATTGTTGTTGGGGAGGTTGTATTTAATAATTTTGCTTGTTCTGTTTCTGCTCACTAAGGGAACGGAATGCTGTTTTTACTCTTTTAAGCTAACATTTTATCTAAAATTACATATACTGTGAATTTCAAACTTGTGTTCCATTTCTTGAAGTTTGATTGTGCGAATGCTAGATTGTGAACTTCTCCATCTCCTTTACTACTTAATACTCATTTAATCCTCTGTCCACAGGCATATTCCCAAGATGCCTACCTGAAAGGCAACGAAGCTTACAGTGGTAATGCCCACAACATACCTGAACCACCACCAATATGTTATCCACGCCTGACATCCGCCACTTCTGTTATGGCACAAGCTGGTGACAAGCTATCTTCTGATTTCTCATTGGGGATGCAGCAAGTCAGTAGACCAGTACGGGCATTGACACAGCCAGAGAGGGCCTACAGAATGGAAATACAAGTGCCTCCATCACCAACAGACATTGCAAAATCAAATACAGCTGTGTGTGTTTGCAATGAAACTGTAAGGACTGTTATTGTGCCTTCTGAGAAGGCTGTAGATTTGCCATCTTGTAGAAATAATCATGCTGGTCCATCACACAGGACAGAGGAAATAAGATATGGCTTAAAAGATCAAACCACTCTAAAAGCACGGACCACATCGCCATCTTCGTCAGTGTCCACTGCCATTGTACTTCCGCAGACTCCAATAACAAGGCCAGTTGATCCAACTGGAACAATGAGTAAGGCTTCAAATTATGTAGTATGTCAAGAAGGAATCCCAAGCACTAGACCTCCTGTTCAAGGCACAGACTCACCCCCTGTCTCTACTAATCATTACAGTTCTCCAACCTCCCACCAGCATATAGACTGGAAAAACTACAAAACCTACAAAGAATACATTGATAACAGACGCATGCACATGTATGGCTCCCGAACAATACAGGAAAGGTTAGATAGTTTAAGAGCAGCTGCTCAGAATACAACTGATTACAATCAGGTGGTGCCAAATCGCACTGCTTCCCAGGTACGGCGCAGGAGCACCTCTCATGACAGGGTTCCACAGTCTGTGCAGATCCGGCAGCGAAGTGTATCCCAGGAAAGACTTGAAGATCCTGTGTTGATGAAGGAGTGGCCACGAAGTGCTTCGCAAGATACGCTAACTTCACCTTCAATTAGTGCTAGGAATCATAGGGCTCGGTCATGGGATTATCTCAGCAAACAGGGTGAAACGCTAGAAAATTTTCGTTCTGAGAATCAGATTGCAGATACAAATGGAGATAGGAGAAAGACTTACAAGTGGACAGGGTTTACTGAACAAGATGATCAGCGAGGTATTTATGAGAGATCTAGACAACACGCATTTCATATGTCCCTTCGAGGTCAAAATTTTTCTGTGGCTCCAAGTGGTTATATTTCAGACAATAGGAGAATAGGTAGTAGAGCTTCTCTGTCTGGTTCGCATTTTCAGAAGGTTCCACCAGATATAAAAATGTTGCAGCCTTCTCGAGATGTACAAACTCCTGGGGGAATTTCAAAACCTACAACTGTTTCACAAGAGAGGTCATCTCTCACAACAGCTAGAAGTTCTAAAAGTAACTCACTGAAGAACTCTGCTTCCTATGCAGCAAAACCATCATTTCCCCTTAAACAGAGCTTGGATGTTGTTGCCAGCAAAGACCAAAGAACAGTAAATCACTTGCATCAGAGCGGTTTGTTAAACCAACAGTCAAGGATCCGAGCAGAAGGTGCCCCAGATCACAGAACAGAAACTGGCAAAACCATCCAGCCCTCCTCTTTGTCTCCAGCTTCTGCCAAACTTGTTCAACAAACAAGTGAGAGTTCAACTACCTCTGATAACATAGATGTTTCCATCAGACAAAAGAGTCACGATTTTGGAAGGGAAGATGTCCATGAGCCTGAAATTCTGCCAACAGATGTTCAGGAAAATGACAAAGATACAGTTGTCATGCGGGACAAATCACCTTCTGGCCACCAAACTTCACAGCCTTTGAGGCATCAGTCCTACATTCTCGCTGTAAATGATCAAGAGGCAGCCTCGGACACCACCTGTTGGTTACCTAATGATGCTCGGAGAGAAGTCCACATAAAACGGATAGAAGAAAGGAAAGCATCAGGTTCCAGCCCACCTGGTGATTCCTTGGCTTCTATTCCATTTATTGGTGAGTTAAACTGTTACAGTATGCCTCGCACCTTTCTCTGTTAAAGATGATGGAGAGCACCTTGCCAGGTAGCTGACTGCTGTTCCTGTAAATCCTGGGGTTCGGGGATGTGGGGGTTCTTTCCTCATCTAGAATAATACCAGTGTGGTAAAAACTAAAAATATTTTTCAGTGGCGGGAAAAAAATACTTGTTTTGTTTGGAATCCTGGAGTATCAGCGTAAAAAGGTTTCCAGCATTTAATTTTTCTAGAATTTTCCCCAGCCCCTAGAGAAGTCTCCATTACATAACTCTGGTTATCACTGCATATAATGCTCTGATGTTATCTGTGTGGACAACTGGCAGTTGCAGTACCTTTGAAAATGTTCTTACCTTTATCATATAAAATGTGGAATCCAATAATGAGAGAATATGGATGTAATGGTGATATGTGGGAAAAAATTGATTTTAGGATATCTGAATAGGTAAGGTGAAAGCTTTCTGAAACAGATACAAATTTACAGGAAAGCTGTTCCAGGTGAAAGGATAGCAATAAATAAGCTAATGTGGTTATGAATTAGAAGATTTATGGAAGCAGAATATGAGAAGATGCAAAGATTCACCTGTGTGTTGTGACATAAAAAGGTTTGGAATTATGTGGAGCTTAAAGCGTGGCAGCTGAGCACTTTTCCTCTTTCCTTCCAAATTATCTTAAAGCTACAGAGGGATTGTAAGTAGTAGCAAAATGATCAGGGAAACAATTTAGGGTATGTGAGGAATTGGAGTCATCTGCAGAAGAGAGTTTCAGTGGCAGAGTGAGTTTCTGTTCTACTTAAATACTCAATGTCTGTCTTCTTTTTCCTGCTGTTGTTGACGTGGGTTTTTTTTTTTTGGTTGTGGCTGGTTTAATCCTTTGGAGTCCAGATCTCTGCAGACCATATTCCACACAGGTTGATTTATATCAGTTGTCTTCAATTCAGTATAATAAGTATTTAAAAAATACTGAATTTTGCTTCTCAAACTTATATATGTGAAAACCTAATCCATAGAAACATGAAAGAATATTAAGAAGAGCTGTTATGGGGAGTTAGTTTTACTGTCTTAGCAGAGTTGTCATCTACTTTGGATCTGCAGCAATGTTTTTTTTCCCCTAGAATTATCTATAATATCTGCCTCTAGATTGAAGTAAGCGACCAAAATAGTGAAGGAGCTTTGTATGCATTGAAGGATAGAAATCTGAAACAAGATACAATATTCTGTGCTTTTGACAGAATTTTGTTAACATGTCACACAAATGCTTTCTTAGACAGCTAGCAGATGGTTTTCGTATTGAGCTTTCCTTTCTGAATGGGAGGTGTGTGGTTTTTTTGATTACTGGATGCATCAGTATCCAGTAATTTTGGACTCTGTTTATCTTTCTTCCTGGGTTCGTGTAAGTCTGTTAGGCATGTAGCCGGTCTTTGCATGTGTTTTCTAAAATAATATGCCTAAAATCAATGTTAGACATTTGATTAAGTTGTATACCGTATTTGTACTCGCTTAACAGTGCTTGCTGGGAATTTTCTAACCCTGTACGGTTTAAATGTCGTGTAAAAGTCAAATCAATCTGCTTTATGATAGGAGATTGTGTTCAAAAGGTTGGGCTTGATTTAAATAAAGATTTGCAATGAACTCTTACTCATGTGGATTGCTTCCAGGTTTTAGAGAAATGTGACAATTATCTAAGGAGCTTTAAACCTGGCAATTGCATTTCATTCCAGTAGTGGCTGAGCAGTTCAGAAGAAACAAAGCTTTAACTCTACATTGCGGTCTTTGGCATAATACCACATGTGATTTTGTCACTTCTTATGTGCTCCTTAGCCTCTTGGACTGAAACCTCCTCAACACTTGGCAAAGACTAAAAAGTGGTGCTGCGAGAGCGTGAGCGCGGTCTGAGCCGCTGCAGTACTCGTTACTGTCTCCCTAAGCGAGAAATTCCCGTGCAGGTGCTGTGGGAAACTTCCACCGCAGCTCCAGCGCGCTCAGGATGAACTAACCTGCTCTGAATAAGGAGAGTGTCAAATGCCATTAAGGCTGGGCATCTTAGGAAGTTAGGATTAATATGCCTCATTCTACATTTGCTCATTCCACTATCATTATGCTTAATTACAGCTTCACTTGTTAGGAGACTTAAGCTTAACTGCCTTTTATCAGACAGATAGAACCCTAGATCTACTTTGAAACTCAGTTAAGAGATTTTTAACTCTTTCAAAGGAAAATTGCTTGGATTTTTTTCTTCTATCTGGCAATTGAGAGGATGTTGCTTTGAATAAAGATATGTCTTGGTGTTGGCAACCTCTTTGCTTCCTTTATGTTTATATCAACATGTATTTTTTGGTGGTATTAGGTTTTATTGGATATCTTTAATTTCATAAGTGCACTACCTGAAGTTATTTGTACAGTAGGTCTTTTGAGTAGCACACACATGTAAATTTGGAAGGAATAAGTATCTTCCAAGGTTACATTTTATTTGCATTTTAAATACTTTGTAGTGTGTTTATTTTTGTTATTACTTTCTGCTCATTAAAATCAGTAGATATGTCCAGATTATAATTTAGTAGAAATTGAGCCAGGAATAGTTGGTTTCTGCATCAGTGTTTTGTGACCAACCTGCTCTGGAGAACTGGCCCAACAACAGATGATTTGAGAGCACCTCTTTGTGAGTGCCGTGATGCCTTACACCACAGACAGCTGAGTAGACTTTCCATCGAGCTTGCTTCTGGCAGTTTCTTGCTGAGATTGTGATGACGTGCTGAAGAATTGCCTTTTGACACTAGGCCTTTCCCAAGATGCTGTACTGAAGCAGGGTGATTAAATTTAGGTTTGCATTTGCTAATGGAAAAGAGACACCTGTTCAGAGCAAAGCTAGTAGGCTGATGTAATCTTTTGTAAGAGAGAGTGATTTGAAAAAATTAGACAACATATTGTGTGCTCAAACTCTTCTTCAGGCAACCACATGTTCCTGGGGAATGACGAAGTTGCTGGTATTACAGAAGAACACATCCTGGCACTGAAAGCTTCAGTACGTTAAACATGCTACTAGATAAATACAGGCTATTGTGTTTAGATTTGCAAGCTGCTGTTTCTATTTCAGGTCCAAAGAAAGGCTCTGTTCTTGAAATGTTGTCTTATTGTTTCAAGCTGTACTAGTTAGTCTAATGAGAGGTTATTCCTTTTACCCAGAAACTGTCTCACCTGTTCTCTAGACCAGTAAAAAAATACCATTATCTCTATCAGTGATTATTTTAGCAATGCGGTGTTTAATATACATTTTTCAGACTTGTAATTTGTATATAATTTTTCTCTTAGAGAACACCAAATGATACATTTCTGACATACAAGGTAATTTTGGCTGTGTCAAACTGCACTTGGATGGAAATGAAAACATTTCCATTAAAACATAAACATACTTAACATTTTTGTAACTAGAGAGGTTGATTCAGACTACAATTATTTTAATACATTTCTTAGACATAGATGTTTAGTGTGCATGTCTGAGATTGCAGCCAGCTTGAAAACATTTTTTTTTCTTTTTACACCATTTATTGTAGAGTAGAAAGCCGTAAAAAAGATAATTCAACTCCCAGATTGGGTTAACTAGCCATTTGAGTGAAATGGAGAAACTGTTTCAACGCTGAAAATGATTCCAGTGTGTTTAGCTGCCAGTGCATTTTAATGCTTTGGCCAATGCTACTGCATGAATGTTCTTTTCGACATAGGATTTGTAGTGAGTTGTCATGTGAAAAATGACTTTAAATGGATGTGTTTAAAATACCCAATCTAAGTAAACATCATCTTGGGGTATAAATTTTTTTCAAATCAAACAAGTTTATAGTTGTCCTCTTTATAGACTTATTCTGGCATACAGTAGCATCGCATAAGTACTAATAGAATTTTCCTCAGAGGTGTGGTCCCATTTTTGAAAATTTATAGCACATCCTTACCCTAGAAAGTTTTTTAGGTTACTTCATTCCACTGTTAATTTGTGAATAACTGAGAGAAGATTAGCCAGATAAAACTATCTGACCAGACTTCATTGACACCAAAATACTGTGTCCTGTCCCTGACTGCCGGGAATCAGATACCCAAGGAAAGGTGTAAGAACAGGACGGGCATGTATGACTCTTCATGTTGGTACTTTCCATTCTTCAACCATCTGCACTTTACAACATTCCTCAGCCAAACGTGATTTTCTGTGTGCTCAATAAACTTGTCCATGCTCCTTTCTACTACGGTAAAGTTTTGCTATCCAATACTGTGTATTGATTTAAATAAAGATTTGCTGGAAGTTTTACAACTTTTCACTACATGTTATCTATAGAGCTTTCTCTCTTTTTTTTGTGTGTTTCTTTTCAAACCTGTCTCCTGTTGGCTGAATTTCTGATGCAAGTGCTGTGTTGTGAGTGACCAGCATACCATTAATCTCGATTCACCCTTTCCATGGCAGTCATGGATTTAGGTCTCCAGTGCATCTACCCTTAGTGTAGGCAAACAGTCAGTGATTTATGTGCTAATAATCAACATACAGGCAGACTTTGCATTTCACCTTGCTTTAACAACTGGTCTTCATGTGTTTTTTTTCTGTTGTTGTTTTCAAAACCAAAAAGTAGATTTTTTTTTTTTTTTGGCGTGTGCTAATATGCATTTTTGCATAAACTTCTGTCATAATAAAGGTATTTGGGTAGTTGCTGATTAACAGGTAGGATAAATTGAGCTGGCTTCTAGTGAGTTCTGCTTAACCTTCTTTTTAATTCTTTTTCATTGTTGTTTGCAAATACTTTTTTTCATAAATGAACCAAAGGATTAGAAGATGAAACATTTCAGGTTCTAAAATACCTAGCATTAGTTGAACTTCCATCATTTTTATTGTACATATGATGGCTTTCTTCTGCGATGCTGAAGCTGGAGGTATATAGGGTTTACCTTTCTCAGTGCCTACCTTGATAAGCTATGTACCCAACTCCAAGTAATTCTGAAAGAGTAATGAGTTTTCTGCCTTTTTTCACTGGAATAGGTGCCATACTTGTCATCTCCTCCCCATGCCTCCGTGCTCCTTTCTGCAGGCTGTTTAGGCTCAGAAGAAGACCGTGTAAATACACACAAACAGAATGCAGTTATATTGTTGAACTGGAAAATGAATTGATATACACTTGCACAACACACTGTGAAAAGGGTTACGGAAGGAATAGAGAAAGGTTAGAGGAAAAAACAGTGTTTTCCCCATGTAGTGAAGAAGTAGTTGAAATAGTTTGTTCTTTTTTTTTTCCCCTTGTAAGAAGAGACGCATCAAGCAGAGAGAAGTTGAAAACCTCAAACTTATGCAGAGATCATTGCTTGTCAACCCCAAATGTGTGGGTACTTTAAGGCCAAATGGTGGCTGAACACAGATGGTTGATATGGCATGTTTTAACGAAACTTTAATTTTAGCGAAAACTCCTAGTAGTCAAGATGAATACTAAAATCTTCAGCCACTGTGATAATGTAGTTTTTCCTACAAATTACTGGCTAGCTATTCCAAGCTATGAAAATACAAATGTAGTGGCAGTAGAAATAAGAGCTGACAGATGTTCATTTTTGAAGGACTGTTGCTTCCATTATTTTAGCGATAGCATTGGCACAGCTTTTAACATGTCATCCATGTTTCTAAGATAAGCATCAATCTTCTATTTTTTTCAGGGTTTAACAGTGTGTCCTGCCAAATTGCTGTTGCTCCAGGCTGAAAATTTCAATGTTTCTTATCCAAAGAACAATTTTTAAATCATTACGATATTCTGAAATATAACAGCCAAAACACAAAATTACAAATTAGTGTTTTAAATGCTATTTAAATGTTTCTGTAACTCAAAAATCCAGTTTTAATTAAAACTTAAAATTTGAAGTCAATCATTCATATTGAGTGGGAGCATAAGATTTGTTTTGTAATGGGTAATGTTTTCAAAGTAGAATCATCCTTACTATATTATTATAACTTAAAATAATATTTACAGGTAATAAAGGAATGCTCTAAGTGTTCTTTGCCAAAAAAAAAAGTATATTCAGAATTGTACTTTTTTTTAATGATGTGGCAGGATAATACTGTTAGATAATACTTTAGAAATACTTTGTAATACTTTGTGTTTGTAGAGAAAGATAGCTATACATTTGTTTCCTTAACACTGAAATAAACCATAGATTGTCATAGATACGGATTTAAGAATAACCTTACATTAAGAATAATCTAGGGAAGCCTTTTTCTGTTTTTGTGAAACTCCATCACTATAATAAACATACTACATACATGAACACATTAGCAGAGGACTGGATTTGATGATTCAGGAGGCTTGATCCAGTCCTGTGTTTCTGTGGCTTACAGAAATGAATGTGATCAGCATGCAGACATGTTTCCATTGTATTCGTTTGGCTACATGAGGATAATTACGTAAAATACATATGTGAAGTGGTTCTTTGTAAAGACAATCAGTGCTGTCAGTGTTGGAAGTACTTAAAAACTAGCAAACAAAAAAAGCTTTAACAGTTTTTCTTAGAAAAATGACATTATCCAAGGTAGCAAGTCATGGTGAGCCCGGGCAGTGGGGCATCTTTTCCAAATCCTGTGTTTCAGACTTCCAAATCTTTAGCTGTTGGAACTTTTACTCTTGCTTGAAGAGTATATGATGCAGCAACCTGTGCTTCAAGATCTGTGACAAAAAGACACTTCTGTGGGATGGATATATATATATATATATTTTAATTTCCCTGTTTTTNATATATATATATTAGTCCTTTGTGCTGTTTTGTGTGATAGCAGAGTTAGTTCCATATGGCTTATTTTTGATTGAACAATTCATTCGTCTTTTATTGGTTATTTCTGGCCTTCTCACAATGCAGATGAAATTGTGTACTTGGTCTTTTTATTTGATTGTCTTCCTGACAGACGTTTAAGAGAAAGGAAGCTTGTGAATAAGTAGATCTATATTAGTACATCTGTGTTCAGCTTAAATGCAGCTTCTTTTGAAGTTTCTTGGAAGCGAGTTGTCTCTGAGGTAGGCCTTTCTGAACTTCCATGTTTGTGCATGGATGAAGATGCTCTTGCTACCTCCAGTATCTTGTCTGTCATCTCCTCTGTCTTCCTTCACTCTTCTTACAGGTGCATTTTCCTTGCAGGCTGTGCCCTTCTCTGCTCTCCTGTGCTCTGCTTGTGCCAGTGCCTCAGCAGCCTTTGCTGACCCCTCGTGTCCAGCTGCCGAGGGGGAGGAAGGGAAGTCTGGTTCCTGGGGCTGCACCGCACGGGAGCTGCCGCACGTAGCGAGCTGGAGGAAACTTAAACTGAGAGGGACAGAGAACGTATTAGACACAGAACAAGGCTGTAAAGCCTTCTTATATCATATTTAAGAATAATTCTTTGGGGCTAGGTAGTGTTGTGCACTGTGACGGTGCAAAGCCTGTTGTGGTACCACGTACCATGAACTGGCTGATCAGGCCGAGGACACGGCATGCAAAATGGTGGTTGATGCGGGGCTGGGGGTGAGGGAGCGCCTCTAACGTGCGTTGTGCTGCAGGGTCTGTTGGTACCACTGGCAGGTCCTGCCTGCCCTTCAGTAAAGAAAAGGGGTTTTTGATCCTTTTAATGGCACATCATAGTTTTGTGCCTTCTTTTCTGCCACAAGCAAATCCAATTGCTATGTAAGATTCATTTTTAAATTACACTCCAAAAGCAATAATCTGTTGTTTATGAGAGTTACTGAAGAAAGAGAGAGGCAATGGTTAGAATACATTTGTAATCATCGTCAGGTAGATGCCATCCCAATATATGGAAGCCTTCACACCCATGCCTTCCCTAAATGAAAACATTTTTAATGACTGTTTTAGCCCTCTGCTTTGGAGGTGGAATGCAGTATGAGCTACCTCCCTTTATTTAGCCTTCTGCAGAAGGTTGAGTTATCCACAAAGATCAGTCAGAGTTACAATTCTGCAAGATTGATGAGTAACCAAAATTGCATGAAGTACTACAGAGGCACCTTTAAACACATACCTAATCCAAGATTTCAGTATGGTTTTCAGAAAGCCCATGATATTAGAATACTGTTATCCTCTTCGATGTGCAGTTTGGGAAATTGTATGCTGAGTGATTTTGTGTATGGGAGTGCATGCTGTCTCAAAGTTCTTCACATGAGAAGCAATTTAAAGCTATTTTAAGTGTATGTTTCTGCTTTGTTACTAAATTTTTATGATAAGTCAGATAAGTCTTTGGTAAATTATGTACTTGTTGAATTAACGTTTGTAGTCATATACTCACATTGTTTAAATTGAAATCTCTAATTAGTGATTTAAATGGTAATGTACTATGCAATATGCTTACTAAATAATACAATTCCATCTTAAAACCTTTTGAGATGTTGAGATGCTGCTTGCAAGACTGCCAGGTCCAAAGGGGGGTAAATATGAAAGCTGATTTTAGGCTTGGGAAGTGATTTTTTTTTTTTTTCCAGTCACTTTCTATCACCAGTGAAGAAAGATTAGGCAATCTCAATCCCCGGGGGTTGGTGGGAGAAATCACCTTTCTCTGTTGATGATAGTCCAAGATGATTAGCCTCCCTAGACTAAATCTAGTTTGTGAATTTGCTCTCCATGCTTATATTTTTATGATTCAGTTAACTAAACCATTTTCTTTAATTAAAAAAAAAAAGGCAATTATAAACAACTTTGATAAATGGAGAATTCTTAATGCAGCTCTAGTGCAACTCAACCCATAGAAGTCCATCCAATGAAATGCATCTGAAGGTTCTGAGAGAGTTGGCTGATGTCACTGCAAGGATGCTATCATCTCTGACAGATCACGAGGTGCCCCAGAAATTGGAAAAAGGCATATTTTGTACCTGGCTTGAAAAAGGATGAGAAGGACAATCCAGGGAATGTAGTCAATCAGCCTTACTTCAATCCTCAGGAAACTCATGGGGTCGGTCCTCTTGGAACCTCTTTCTGGGCACATGAAGGAGGTGACTGGGAATAGCTAGTGTGGATTTACTGAGGGTAAATGGTGCCTGACCAACCTGATTGCCTTTCATAATGAGATGACTGGAGCTGGGAAGGAGGAGAGAACAAAAGGTGTCTCCACCAATCCAGCCTTGACTTCAGCAACTCTTTTGATCTGGTCCGTAACACCATTGTTGTTCTAGATGGGCGTAGTGCTGCATGGGTAGGAAAACTGGGTCATCAGGTGTAAAGGATAGTGGCTAAGGTTTCATACTGTACCTGGATGCTGCTTACAAGTGGCATTCTTCAGAGTCCGTCTTGTTTAGTTATCTCTATTGGTGATCTAGATAGGAGATGGAGCACGCTCATCACATTTGCTGACGACGCCAAACTAGGGGATGCAGTCAGTGTGCTCAAGGGTAGGGCTGCTGTTTGGAAGGACTTGGTGCAGAGGAATGATTGGACAGGAATGTTGTGAAATTAATCAAGGACAAATATTAAGTCCTGCCCCTGGGATAGGCTGTGTCTGGCTAACAGCTCTGCTGAAAAGGACCTGGAGCTCCGTGTGGACAAGAAGCTAGATGTGAGTTCACCTGGATGGTGATGAAGGCTAACACCAGACTGGCCTGCATCACTAAGAGCACAGCCAGGAGATTAAAGGAAGTGTTTATTACCCTTTGTTTGGTACTTGTTAGACTGCATCTGGAATGCTGCATCCAGTTTTCAAACACCAGCACAAGAAACACATTAATAAATTTGCCTGATTGCCAAGACAGTGAAAGGATCAAAGCACTTGAGAGGTCAGGGAATTGGATTTGTTTATCTGGGAGAAGAGGAAGCTCTGAGGAGAACTAATAGCAGCTTTCCAGGTATCTAGCAGGAGTTTCCTGATGAGGTGGAGGCAGAGTTTTGCTGAGATGTGTGGTGGGAGAAAGAAATAATGCTCATAAATTGAAGACGTGGAGGTTTCAGCTGGGTATGAGGGAAAAAAACATTCACCGTTTGGTGATCAGTGGAACAAGTTCCCAGGGAGGTTGTGGAATCTCCATCCTTGGAGATTTAGGGCCCAACTGGACAAAACACCTGAGCAACATGGTCTGCATTCGGTGCTAGCCCTGCTTGGAGGAGCAGGTTGGGCTAGGTGGCCTTCAGAGGTTCGCTCCCAGCTGAATAATTTGGTGACTCGCTTAGATTGTATTTAAGGCTCTCAAAACGTGCCCCCTCTCGTGTGTGAATTTTTGGGTTGTTACTTTAAAACCTTCACATGTAATCCTGAAGGGCTGTTCAGCAGATCCAAGTATAAACAAACATATTAAGTATTACAATAATCATAAATTTGTAATATAACAGGTTAGTGTGACCCTACAGTAGGGTATGACAGATCTGTGCTTTCTTTTCAGCACTTTTTGGTGTTAATTCCTTCAAATCTTTTGAAGATTGGTTATTTGCTCCTTAGTTCCTCATCCACAGGGTGGGCACAGTATGTCCTCTTTGTCACGCTTCCTCACCTGTGTAATATTCTGTTTTGAAATTTAGTTCTGCCTCAGGAGATACTGAGCCTGTTCAGTGTAAATTTAAGTTTGTGTCTTTGCAGAGCCAGAATGTTATTAACATTTTTTCCAGTTCATTTACGTTGTGTACAGATGCTCCCTCCCTCAGTAGGTCCCTGATCTCCAGGTGTGTGGTAATAGAAATGTACTTTGCAACATAAATTTCTCCATTTTAGCTAGCAAATCAGTTCATACAAGTTAACTACAGTTGGAGCTGTATTTCCTGTGGTTTTTTTTTTTTAGAAGTTTTCAGGGTCTTACCTGCTATAAATGTTTTTGCATTGAAAGGCTCTTCCTGAAAACCACTAGTCATAACTGTTCACCAGGTGCGTGCTTGCCTTCCCCATGGCACATGGACACCCCTGACCAGCAGCATCTTCCCTTTGCCCAGGGATGCTCTGTCACCATATGATATTTCTGATGTCTGGTCTCTCGGGTTGCTTCAGAGTCAATAATGCGGAATAAGTGGTATTTGTATCCTTTTCTCAAATGAAAAGTAAAACTTGAAGTACTTCTGCAGGCTTTGATCTCTGTAACAAACAATTAAAGGGACACCAGTAATCCTTGAGATGGCAAACTGAAAGACAATTATTCTACATGGCTTCTCCTCTGGCTTGTTCGCTCTGCACGCTTCATACGCGGCCATTTTCATTGACTGAGCAGAACACGTCCTTCCGCATGCCCGGTGAGCAGTTTGGTGGTACGGATTCTCTGATCAAGCAAGGAAACTGAAAAAGGAGACTAATATGACAAGCAGTTAAGGGAAAAGTCAAAATACAAAGGTTATGTGTTTTTTTTTTTTTTTTATTGAACAGCAGTGCTGATATCTGCAGTGTATTGAGTTAGTAGGCAGTAACTCATACACCGTACGTCACAGTTTGTTCTGTAATCACTTTACATTATGTAAAGGCTTGCCGTTAGCTAACCTTCAACCGCGGCAGGGATTCAGTTATTCTCCTGTACCAATGTCAGTCGCAGTTCTGTTAAAGCTTGCATCTTTCTAAAACAACTTTAATTTTGATTCCTGCAGGGATTAGATCCACTGTGAGATAAGGAGCATCACTGGTAGCTGGTGGCAGAGGATTAGCCTGACTGCTCCACTTTCAGCCCAGTTGGGTTCCTGGGTAGCTTAATGCTTTTTCTCTGGCGGTTGGTTAACAAACCGTCCCTGGGTTACAGTGGAGTGCCTCACTCACTGAGTGCATTACTTGACTGTGTGGAGGCAGGGGGAATCATTTGGAGGATTTCAGGTCTGATGAAGAAAGAGAAGAACACTTGCCTGTCTAGCATGGTTTAAAAATAGGAATTTATTCCTCATTTCTAGCATGCCTCCAGGGAAAACAAATAGAACAAACTCTTCAAATCACTACTGACAGATGGAGTATTAAATTTATTAATGTTCTTTTCTGTTGGGCTGTAAGCATGCTGTGAGGTTTAATTCTATCGTTTTTATTAGTAAGCTAAATTGTCACCATAATTTTTTTTTCAATATATATATATATATATATTAAATGTGAGAATGAGAACTGGGCAATTTGTAACAGGAGGATATCTGTACAAGGTGTCTGTCTGACTCTGTCTCAGGAACAGGCTTTATCATGTGATAAAACGGTTAGAACCATATATAATTTGTTAGACTTGAAATTAAGCTCTTAAAAATGTAGGAGACAATTTTTAGTCTTAGGCAAACTTAAGTCTGAGTTTTTTTGGTACTTCTATCTGTAAACTGGAAAATGGGAATTTTGATGTAAGGAACTGGCAAATAAGTGTGCATTGGTTGAAGGAATGATATTATAGCTAAGTAATCTTGCTGTATAGTCACAATTCAGGAAAATGGTCTCGTGCTGTAAATCTGTCTTTAGTGTATTGCAAAAGCTGCTCATGACCGGTAGGAAAGAGGAAAATTAATTTTACAGCATCTTGCCAGTTATAAAGCTTAACAGGGAAATATTACAACTGTGATAGCAAGAAAAAAGCATAGCTTTTCACCATGAAGGTGGTGTGCATTGCGTTAGGACGACATCCGGATGTGCTGGTCAGGGACTGTTCCATTCGTGCTAAGCCCTGCCCATAGGCATATGGGAAAAGCAGCCCCAGGTAGGATTCTCTTGTCTGTGTGCTACTTACAGACAGGACAAGCTCCTTGCAGCATCCCTGCCCGAACTTGCTGGGAGAGCTGTGCCAAGCTAAGTGTGCATCCCTGCTGACCATTGCTGCTCCATTTGCAGAAGAAAGCCTGGGGTCTGTTCTCCGTCAGGTGGGAAGCTGTGCCGTTGGGGTGTTCCCAGCACAGGCTTTTGAGAAAAGAGGGGGATGCCCAGCGTCTCGCTTCTGAACTCTGCTTGGCTCTGTGGTCCCATACTGGGTAAGGGGCAGAGATGTTAGAGCTACGTTCTCCAAGACACAGTGTCATGCTCTTCCAGAAATATCAGTACGTATTGTCAAGTGGCACCCACTTCAATATTTTCAGGAATAGAATAAAGTAATAACCAAGACACTATTTTAAGCAACAACATATAATACAGCAAGAGACATCAGTTACAGAAATATTTTATATCATAGGTTTTGTAATCCCATAATGTTCTCCTCTCCCCTCTTCCACAAAAAGTGCTAGAGGTGTGCTCTGAACATGTTTTTGTAATACACTACAACATCAGCATTGCTGGATGACTCCCAGCTGCTGTAAATATTTGTATATATGTATTTCAAATGTTGGGTGTGCTTTGTTGTTCCATACAGCGGGGCTTTCAGAACTTCCAGAAAGTACATCTAAAGAGTCGAGCATGGGATTCACTAAAATTCAAATAAGTGTTGTTGCTTCCAAGGACTTACAGGTTGTTTCCTCAGCCAAATTCTTGGATTTAAGTAGCATGTGCTGTGGGACATTGTGTAGTTCACCTAATGCTTCCATATTCACAGCTTATGCGGATTTATTTCAAGTGCTAGCACTTCTGTAACTTTTTTTGGAATAGAGGCTGTGACATTTTGAGAGAAGTCTGTAGCAGAAATTAAGTTAAAGCCGAGCACTTCCAGTTTATATGGTATGAAGTAATTTGTCTTAAAATTGTTTAGTGAGTGGAAATAGTCGTTAGTCAACATTAGTGTCCTTCTCTCAGGATTTGCTGCAGGGAAACTGAGCAAATGAAAAAACCGACAATAGGACAGTGAGCTATTGTAGTTTGGAAAATGGAAGTCTAACTGAGGTTCTTCCTATCTCCTAGCTGCTGTGTAGGGGAGGTGTGTAAAGGTTTCCATTTATCACTGGATGCGAATAAAACTTAGAATTTATGTAAATTTTAGGGTCAGGGATTTGCTGTGAGTTCTTTTGCTTTCCCTTTTTATTCATGTTCCTAGTTTGCAGCTAATTTTGTGGGGGATTATGCTTTTAAAAAATAATAGAAAAATTAGCTTGAAAAATTGCAAGTAGAGGGCTGTCATTGCTAAATCTTTTGGTACTTTAATCATTTGTCATCTTGTTTTAAACTTACTTTGCCAAATTTTGATGGTACTTTTGATGGCTGCCTTTAAGAGAACTGTTAGAGACTGTTAGAAAAGCACGATGCAGCTTACGCAGTTGTGTTTGCACAAAGCGAAGAATAAACCTCTGTTTGCGAGTGTTCATTGATTTCAATAGGCTTTTCAGAAGCTCTGCATATTACAATTCTTAGCACCTAGGAGACATTCATATTCAGCATGGCAGCGCGGTCCAGCCCCTGCTCGTGACTTGCTTCTCTCCACCCTCTCTTCTACCGGAGCATGAAGCACAATTATTTTTCTCACACTGCGATGTGTGCTGGAAGATGTTACGACTCTTTTCTCAGAATGGTTGAAAATGCATCTCTCAGCTTCTTGCATCTTGCCAGAAACATGTTCAATAGTAGAAATACTTAAAGCTTTTCGGACTCTTTCATGATGTCCCTTGTGACTGTTGAGACTGTGAGGTGCTGGGCATGTGCGGCATGGAATCGTTTGTATGAACAATTAGTGGAAGATATAACTGGTATGTAGTGGTGCCATCTTTTAAAAATATGAATACTTCTTTATCTGAATATGTGGAGGATGGGGGATTGGTTCTCTGGATGCTAGATATGTTTCAAATGCTTTTTGTTTGTTAGGAACTTGGCTTTGTTATTTGAACACTCATTTAAACCAAATAGTTTCTGGTAGTTAGAATGCCCATATTTTGTAGTACTTGTCTGTCTCTTGAGTTTAGACTTGCTGGTGTAACAAGTGTGTTTTTCACACACGTGCACACAAAAACAGTCTGCTTGAAAATCATATTACAAGAATTTAGCACAAAATTCCTATTTCATTCTCTCACAGCAAAATCTATGATCAGATATGACGCTCTTTGCCCTTATCTCTAATGCACAATTAACATCCTTAATTAAGGATTAAAAAGAAAGATACATTTAACAGCATGCATTAATTGGACCCTTGATGTTTATATGAAAGACTTCAAGATATTTAATCTGATATCCCAGTAATGACAAGTTCAGACAGCTATTTAGTTTGAGCGTTTGATTGATGCATTTAATATGTTAATTTATGACATATTACCTTTGTAGATGAACCGACTAGTCCTAGTATTGACCATGATATTGCACACATTCCTGCTTCTGCTGTTATTTCTGCATCTGCTTCTCAAGCACCTGCTATAACAACTGTTCCTCCCAGTCCCACATCTCCAATCCCTTTAATTCGGCGACAGCTTTCTCATGATCATGGTGAGTGGTGATTTGATTCTCTTTCCACACTCCTTTTTTCCTTTTACACTCTGGAGATCAGGTGTGAAAATTGTAATTCCTTATTGCTTGAAATAAATTGTAGAACTGTGATTCGGGTTCCCACATACTCAAAAAATTCTGCTTGTTTATAGAATCTATCAGGCCTAGTGTCCTGGATAGCCAGCCTGCCACAAAACCGGAGAGATCAAAGTCGTATGATGAAGGATTGGATGACTATAGAGAAGAGGAAAAATCGTAAGTTCATGAAAAATGTCAGCTAATTTGGAGATATTTTTTTAAGTGTGTAAAATCTCACTTCAACATCTGTTTTTGTCCCAACAGATCCATTAAGCATGTATCTAGTTTAAAGGGGATCAAGGTAGGTAAATATATGTAACAACTCTTAAAAATTAAAAATATAACTGTTGCAAATTGTATGAATTATATAATTAACTTATACAAAGTGATGTGTTAAACAGACATGAAGGTTATTGGAGTTGCTACTCATCAAATTATTCTTAATTTTTATTGATTTTGATATTGAATTTTAATGTTTTTTCCCCCGTTGGTGCTATATGCATCACATAAGTAAATGTGGCTTGTTGTTTTGTAGGCTCCCCACATGGTTCTTGATTTTCGTTTTCCTCAGCCTCTGTAAATGAAGCATATCTATGGTGTGCTTCTGTAAAAGTTTACTAATGAGAGTCTAAGACTCCTGCAGTGTGTCCCAAAGTATTGTTGGGATGTGTGAGGGTCACTATTGTTGTACTGTTCTATAGAAACTTTAGAAATCATATTATCCCAGGGGGATATTCTTACAGACTTTTTACTGTATATGGTGTGGTTTTTAAAGTGAGGAAGGGAATAGAATAGTTCAGTTGGAAGGGACCTACAAAGATTGAGTCCAACTGCCTGACCACTTCAGGGCTAAGCAAAAGTTAAAGCATGTTATTAAGGTCATTATCCAAATGCCTCTTGAACACTAACAGGCATGATCTTGCATGTAGAGATCATAGAGAAATGTATTTGGAAGTACACTGTGAGGTTCCTTCTGCGATGTTCTCTTTAGGTCCCAGACAGTCAGAAATCTTCAGAAGACTCTGGTTCCAGAAAAGATTCTTCTTCAGAGGTCTTTGGTGATGCCTCCAAGGAAGGATGGCTCCATTTTCGTCAGCTTGTTACAGACAAAGGAAAGGTACCTGTCAAGTTTTTTGTTGGTTTTTTTTTTTTTTTAACCTAGCATAAATACTGAACTGGTAGAAAACGGAGGTCAGAACCTTGAAGCTTTCTGGTTATGCATTTTTTAGTAACATTTTTGGGATATGAGACTAAACAAAGTTTTAGACATGCTTGTTAGAAGAATGACCTTAGTGAATTCCTCAGCTTCTTTTAGAGGCTGCTTTCTGAAATGTCTTGAGTTTATTTCACATATGCTCTGAAATATAACAATTATTTCTAACAACTAATTAAGTAGAAAGATTCGGTCCCTTGATAAATGTAGTTTGTGGTCTTTTTTTCCCTTTTTGCTAACAATGATAAAAGCTCTGATTTTCATGAACGTTGTGGAGCTAAGTTCAGATTAACCTCCTGCACGCAAATGTAGGGGCTCACACTTAAGGAAAAGTAGGAATCTGGAATTGCAGTGTTACATAAACGCAACTCTGACTTGCATAAAGTTTAAAAGACTTGGGCAAGAATCCACTAAATATTTTTTGCTGTATTTGTTTTAATGCCTCTAAAATTCTGGTCACATTCTGCTTTTTGCTACTGTCATATGAAAACTCGCACTTAACGGGTGATCAGGGAGGGCAGGCTATTGAGCAATTCTCTCCTTTAACAGAGCAGTTAGTGAGCCCCACTTTTGTGTAGGCTTTCCACAAGTCATTCTTAAGGATGGCATAGATGGTTATTCTTGCTTTTTAAAACTTTGGGAGGCAGTTTTTTAACCCAGAAATATTCATTATAACAAATAAGCAAACTTACATACCGGTTTGTATTTTTCAGCGAGTTGGTGGGAGCATTCGGCCATGGAAACAACTGTATGTTGTTCTTCGAGGTCATTCGCTTTATTTGTACAAGGATAAAAAGGAACAAATGACCCCATCTGAAGAAGAACAACCTATAAGCATCAATGCTTGTTTGATAGACATCTCATACTGTGAAACCAAGAGGAAAAATGTATTTAGGCTCACCACGTCAGACTGCGAGTATCTGTTTCAAGCTGAGGACAGAGATAACATGTTAGCATGGATTAAAGCAATACAAGACAACAGCAACTTAAATGATGAGGTAATCATTCTTGTCTTTTAATTAAATAAAAGGAAATACAGTCATTTTTAATACTTCAGCAAAATAAATCATTTGCAATTATTTGATCAAAATGTGTGCAGGGACGTACAAGAAAAGGTGAAAGGCAAGGTAGTTAAGTATACTGAGTTTAAAAAAAAAAAAGCCTGATATACTGATAATCAGAGAACAGACTTTTGAAATAAATGAATTAATATAATTGCTGATTTGGCTGCAGATGAACTTTATATTAAACTGATCTGTCAAAAATCCCTAATATTTTCAAAAGATAATTGTAGTATAGAACTAGTGTGTTTCATCTTCAGACTTGCATTGTAAAGTAGTGTGTGCAGTGGCATGCTGTGATGAGCTTCTCAGTAGCTGAAAAACAAGACTTGAAGGATGCCTGTTTCTTTGATTATAAGTTGATGTTTCTGTAGTAAAATGTTAATGCTAAATACAAGGCAAAGATATGCTATTGTACATAACATATCAGTATCTGCCCTAGCATAGTCTTCAGTGCATTTTCATTTCAGTGATGAGCAAGAGAGGAATATTTTCATGTCTGTGGTCATGCATATCTGCTTAGATTTGAAGTAATTACCAAAAGAAGTGGATTAATAAACATTAGTGGACAGATAAAAGCTCATTTGAATTCAGAGTTGTTTCAGCTGTATGTATAGTAGTAATTATGTGAGTACTAAGTGCACATAAGATTTGATTTTTTCATAGTAGGGTATGTTGACTTGCATGTTTTCTATTTAAAGTTACTTTCAGTTTAACATAATTTAATCACATATTGCTTTGAAAAAAATATCTAAATAGTAGCATCTAATTTGTAATTACTCAGTTCAGTTTTCCACATGGTTTTTAAGTGGTCTGTCCTTATTGTTCCCAAGGGCTGCCCGCTAGATTTTTAACTGTACTGAAATGTTATTTTTTCATATGTGATCTGTTGATGGGAAGAGGTAATTGTATTCTGAAAGTAAAAACTGTTTGTTGTATTTTGTAAGATTGTAAAGTAGGTCTTAATTCATTTTATAGGATACTGGTGTCACTAGTAGAGACCTAATTAGTCGAAGGATTAAAGAATACAGTACAATGATGAGGTAGGTAAATTATGTGCTGCCCGTAGTTTTTGTACACTTGTTATCTAGCTTCTTTTTACCGAATTAACATATCATGCTTCAGTTCTTCAAGCAGCAAAACAGAGCCATCTCCCAAAACACCTCGTCAGAGTCTAAGTATCAGACAGACTCTACTTGGAACTAAAGCAGAGCAGAGGACCCAGAGTCCGCATTCTCCTAAGGACGAGTCAGAAAGGAAGCTTCTCACTAAAGGTTTGTTTTCTTTTGTTTAGTTTTTTTATATCTTTAGTTCCTTATAGCCCCAGTATGAAGCTGTTGAGGTGCTTTATTCAGGTTCTTCAAAGTCATGAATATACATGTGCAAACCAAGTATTAACTAGTGATTATAGCTGCAGCTTAAAAAACCTCGGTTCTTGAACTCCATTGTGCAGATGTTACATCAGATGTACTTCAAGTTTTCTCAGATCCCTGAAGTGTTTTATTCCAGTCCTCTCTCAGGAAGGTTTTGTGTTTTTTTTTGTTTCCTATAGCTCCATGTAGTGTTTATAGTAGGAAAATCCTGGTGCTAAGCTTCTTATGACCAAAGTTTTGCCAAATTTTGGAAATAAGTTTGTGTGTAATTCATATTAAGGTCTCCAGCTCACCTGGAAAGAACTAGGTACATTTACATTTTAAATATGCTGTTAAGAAAACAAAACAAAGTTTTCCACTGAAGCGTTCTAGAAGTAGAGAAGAACATGGTGGTTTTTTTTGTCTTGCATGTTTAATGTATAAAAGTTCAATGATTTTTTTTTTCCAGATCAAAATTAATGTCTGCTGAGTTCTAAAATACTCAAATCTAAAAGTCCGATGATCTGGCACAGCAAACTTAAATTAGTGACTGAACTCCATCAAATAATGTCACAAGCTAAATCTTTTTCAAAGAATGTGTAGATTTATGGTGTCTAGAATCAGACTGCTTATAAGGGTGTTGCACACAAATTCAGGCAACTGCCCGAGCGATCCCTTTTGATCAAGTATTTCTGAACAATTCGATATTGAATTTAAGCTGTGAGTGAATTCTGTTTTAGGTTACCAACAAACATTCCCTTACTCATTCTGTGCTGCAGATTATGTAACTAAATTGCAGGTGTTAAGTAAATTTTAAATCTACTGAAAAAATATTTCCAGAAATAGTTGAATAAGAAGGAAGTAGTATTGTGTCAGAAAACTTGCAGTACAGGATGAATGGGAATTGTAATTTGTTGCATGAATTGTATAGTGAGGGTAAACACAGCAACTGAACTTTCAATCTGATTTTGGATAAATAATAAGTGTTTGGGTCCTGTTCGGAATGATTCAGGAGTGACTAAAATCTGCTAATTACTGAAAGCAGATCTGCACACTGTAAAATGTTAGTGTGGCTGTATAATTTCATAGCTACTTTGTGTGGCATTGTTACTAAGTAGAGACTCAATCTTACTTTAGTAAATGTAGGTTTTAGTTTTTTAATGTAATTTATGTACGTTTAGTCTTAGAATGATGAAATTCCACCATATCATCTACCTACTTGCTTTTCTGAGTGTGGGTATATTCAAATATGTTTTCTGAATCACAGAAGAGGAGAAGAAGATATGTTTAAGACAGACTAATGTTTAGTGAGTTGTTGTGGGAAACTGGGCCAGGAAAAAAAGGTTAAAAACAACAACAAAAAAGAAAAAAAGTCGGTCAGTTTAGCTTTGCAAATGTTACCTGTATTCACAGTAGCTTTTGTGACTTAAATGCTCTTATTTTTCTTTTTTTATTTCCTTATCTGTGTTATACTAACAACAAAAAGATGAGACGAGCCCACCGAAAGACAAGGGGACATGGAGAAAAGGCATTCCAAGCATTATGAGGAAGACATTTGAAAAGAAGCCATCTGCTGTAGGAACATTTGGTGTCAGACTAGATGACTGCCCCCCAGCTCATACCAACAAAGTATGAAAGGACAATTTTTCTTTCCATTGTGATTTTTCAAATATTTTTTGTATGTAGAAATTTTGTATGTAAAAAAAATTATGTAACTTTTTTTTTTTCCTTCAGTATATTCCACTGATTGTTGATATATGCTGCAAACTGGTTGAAGAAAGAGGTCTTGAGTACACAGGTATTTACAGAGTTCCTGGAAATAATGCTGCCATCTCAAGTATGCAAGAGGAGCTCAACAAAGGAATGACTGACATTGATGTTCATGATGATGTAAGTCTTGGATCAAAGTATTTCTGCTTTGAACTCCTGAAAACTTTTGGTTGTGTTATGATTATAGAAATATAAAGCATGTCTGTCCTTTTCTTCTAAATGTTTAGAAATGGCGAGACCTGAATGTGATAAGCAGTTTGCTGAAATCCTTCTTCAGAAAGCTCCCAGAACCCCTTTTTACCAATGGTGAGTTGTTTACCTTATGGTTTTGTCTTTAGGAGTTATTGTTGAGCAGTTGTCTTAAAACTTTCAGATGGTTTGAGAGAAAATCCACTGGAATCTCAGCTCTGCAATGATGCTCTCTTTCTTCCTTTAACGAACAGGGAGTCATGGTGATCAGACAACTTAAAAATGAGAGCTGTAAATAGAATTTCTCTAATTGTGAAGAAATTACAAGCAGTGTTCAACTATTGTGCCAAAATACTTCAGTGTATCCATTTTAATATTTACTTCGGCAGGCAAAAATAAAACAATCAAATCTTCATTTTTTTGTTCTGTTACTTTTTTTTTTTCCTATTACTGTCTCTGGAAGAATTAAGAGGGGAAAAAAAAGCAAGCTTTGGGTGTTAACTCTGATTTGGAGGATATAACCAGATCCTTAAAGTTACTTCTTTAAAGTTCCACTAGAAATAGTAATAAATGTAGCAAAGGCAGAATTTGACTTTAGGGAATACAGTGTCTTAAACCATGTTGCCTCTGCAGTACTGTTTTTCATAACTGTCTTGAGGTGTTTTAAAAAAAAAAAAAAAATTCTTTTCAGGGAAGAGTTTGAATGCAGCCCCCTACTACCATAAATGATGCAGTTGTGTTTCCCAAATTTGGGGAAATTGCAGAGCTCAGCGCACCTGGAGTGCAGGGGATGAGCCTTGCCCAGGGAAAACCACCTGCCTGATCATGGTGTCTGCCCTGCTCATTAAATATTAGATAAGATCAGTTCCTGGAGTTGGAATATTTTTTCACTAAGATTTAAAAAACAAACAAAAAAAAATCACCAAAAACTTAGATTTTAATTTGAAACAAAATTGAGTAAAATTTGCAGTTTTACTGTTGCAATATTCTATGAAAGCTGTTTTTTCCCCACTCTCATCTTACTATATCACATGCAGTATAATGGGCTAATCTGTGACTTCCAAAGGTCATATGTATGTGATGAATTTCTGCTTTTTTAACAGACAAATATGCAGATTTTATAGATGCCAATAGAAAAGAAGATCCTGTTGAACGTCTGAAAACCCTGAAGAGACTGGTAAGCTAAAATCAGGTGTGTTGTAGGTATACCACAAAATTAGCATTAAATGTTTAATGTTCTGAATAGTGATTGTTTGTTTCAGATTCATGATTTACCGGAACATCATTACGAGACTCTCAAATTTCTTTCTGCACACCTCAAGACAGTAGCAGAGAACTCTGAAAAGAACAAGGTATCAGAAACAAAAGTATAATGTACTTTCCTTTGTTCCATTCATTAAAAGCAGTTTATGTGCAGGATTGTTTCTATTGATTAAGACCATAATTTGTTATTCTAGATAACATGAAGACCTTAGTGATGTTGAGAACATTTTTAGATTACACTAAGGACTCCTTCAAAATATTCATATTTAGCATGAATTAAGTTTATTCAAACTTGTGTTAATTCTTGTGGGAATAACCACTTACACCCTAAATTTATCCCAAGTCTGTAAATTTCATGTAATCCATTTAGACACCAATAAAAGAGTGTTTCTGGCCAGGGATTTCAACTAGTTTAAACACTTTCAATTAATATGCTGCAGACTCTCAGTGTAAAGTCTAGAGGAATGCATAGTTGACTTTGAAGATAAAATGAAAGTAGGTGCCTAGTAGCACCCTTGTTTAAGAAAAAAAAAAACTTGCTCTTTTTTCACTGTGCAAACTCCCACAAAATACAAGATCAGTCCTTACGCTTATTAGATTTTGGAATGTCAGAGTAAAAAGTTTGGGTAAAACTTAGGTGAATGTCTGTGACCTGAATGAACCTGTTGACAAAGGCTGGGTTGTATCAGCTTTGTGTGAAGCTTCAGTTCCTGGACACCTAAGTAATGTTAAGACTAGGACTTGCTGTAACAACTCAAATATTTGACCCTGTAGATGCTTTGGATGGTTTTAAGAAAAAAAAAAAAAGACATAAATGGCAGTGATCTTTTAATTAACACCATTAAGAATAGCCTTTTGTCATTTCCACTGGGTGGGGAAGAGTTAGCTTTCATTAAATGCTTCTGTGCATGCTATAATCCTACTGTAAATGCAAATAATAGTATCCCCTTTTTTTCAGGGAAGGGTAGCTGAATGCAAAGCTGTGCAATGTGGGTGTGCTTATGGATGCTTACATCAGGGCAGGTGACATGGTGCCTTGTTATTTGGCTACCAATGTGCAGGGATACAGGAAAAATTTGTGTGATGGATGCAAAATAGATGAACCTATGGCTAACATTAAATCATTTAAAAGACTAGAAAATGTCATGGTTCAAATAAATTTGGCAGGTTCCAAGATCAGTTCTGCAAGTAATACCTTCTAGTTAAATATGAATATATCTGTATTTATGTAAGCAACAAGGGCCTGGGTCATTCCGTTTGCAACTTCCTTCTTGAAAGAACAACACCTTGCCTCATTTATTTTTAGTCTATTTTGTGCCAGAACAGTAAGTCAGAGAAGTAAGCAAAAATAGAAGATTAGTATTCTGCTGCTGCTTTCTTAGAATTATTTGTCAGAAATGTAACTTTAAAAGTAAAACAAGTGGATGATTAATGCTGTGACGTGACTGGGATACCTCTGAGTTTGTCTCATGAGTAGATGTGTTGGGTCTACAATGTTGGTTGCTGTCACCTCTAAAGTAAATGCTACTTGAATGAGTTCTTTGTCAGTAGATGTAATATGCTACTTGATTTCTAGCTAAATTTCTTGTGTGTCATGTAAATATTTTCAGGGAAAAAAGAAACAGGGAACCAAGGTCTTCTTTTAAAAGTTCTCTAACCTTTTGTTTAAAAAAAAGTCAGTGTTTTTGAATCAAAACAAAGTCTCCTCTGTATAGTCTCTTCTCAAGTTTTCTGTGCTTGTGGAGCTTTTTACTTGTAATGGGTTAATGAAGGTTGAATTCTGAATTGCAGAAGTGTTGGATGCCTTCATTTCATCCATGTATAGAAGACTTTCGGTGTAGCGTAACATCTTACCTGAGTCAGTAATGTGTTTTTTAAAAACATTCTCTTTGTCCTTATTTAAAATGATTCTCAAATAATAATAGTGTTGTATTAATATATTTAGTCCATATCATTGTATTTTCTCATTTGTAAACGTATGACGTATGGAAATACTTCATTCCTTAGATGGAACCAAGAAACTTGGCGATAGTATTTGGTCCAACACTCGTGAGGACGTCTGATGATAACATGACACACATGGTTACGCACATGCCAGACCAGTATAAAATTGTAGAAACACTTATCCAAAAAGTAAGTGGATGCATTTCATTTTTTAAAAAGTAAGATCGTATACAGACCAGCTTTCTCCTATTGGGCCACTTTGGGTCTGGTATTTATCCTTTGAACTCCAGGATATCATTTTTAGTAATGTCCATGTTTGATTGTTCCACATTTGGGTTTTGTGTTTCTTGTGGAGTTTTCACCGTATTTATTTTAAATTGTAGCATGACTGGTTTTTCACAGAAGATGATGCTGAAGAACCCCTTGTAAGTATTGTGGCATAAATACTTGCGTTTTAATTACCTTAGTTTAGAATCTGCTTCTGCTCCCTCTAGAATGTCTGTTTATTTCTTATTGCATCACGGTATGGTTTGCTCTTCAGAAGCACCTTTTTAGCTCTCCAGTCCTTGCAGTAATAAATTTATTAAAAAAAAAAAAAAAAAAGCTGTGCATTTGTTTTAAAAAACATAAAGCAAAATGGGAAAATAACACATGAGGAAAGCGTGTCCTCAGGTGAATAATGCAATTTTCTAAATGCTGTTGAATCATAATGACCTATTTGTGAAACGATGATGAAGAGATCTTTGTTTATTAACTGTAGACAACAGTTCAGGAGGAAAACACTGTAGAATCTCAGCCAGTGCCAAACATAGATCATTTACTCACCAACATTGGAAGAACGGGAGTATCTCCTGGAGACGTATCAGGTAACTCTTGCCTGGACAGTGTTAGTCCATAGGCTAGAATAACCTACTCTGTTAACTCACTGTAACTCTCTCTTTCTATTTTCTTTTACTAATAAATTGTTTTTCTCTTTTCTTAAAGATCATTAACACTTTTTAAAGATTTGAATTGTTGGTAATCATGCATGATATGTTAGAAAACTTTGTTGTCTAACAGGAATATTCTCATTAAAAGATGAGGCTTGCACATACTATTTTATTTATTCACAGTAACCCATGCAATCATCATCGTGAGGTGAAGCAGATATGCTGCTGTAAAGTGGTTTGTTGTGATGGCAGAAAGATTGATCTCCAGTGGTGTTCTAATATTGCTCGTTAGGAATGCGAAAAATTGAGTTCCGTTTTCTTGTCAAGTGGTGGACACTTTAATAAGTATGTTGCAGTATGTCTATACTAAAGCTGATTTCCTTCTGTTTATGAATGCCATCCTCTTGTGTGGCTAAGGACAAGCATTGCAGGCTCTTTTTTGGTGACTTTTTCCCCCCCTCCCTTCACTATACTATTGCACTAACCCAGCATGTTGTATCCCACAAATGTTCTCCCTTCGTCTCTAGCTTTTGTTTCAGTTTTCAAAGGGTTGTTCAGCACTTACTGAAACAGTCACTTTATACTGATGTTGTAACAGGCGAAGTGGGAGGAGTCTATCACACGGTGATGTCATTAGTGGATTCTGTGATGTCACTGATGGACAGCTGGAACTGTAGGAAGAAGGAGGACTGTTGCCCACACTGTAGCTGCCTTGTCTGCAGAAACCCCCGTTTCTTGTAAATGGAAAAACAAAAAGTTGATCTGTGCTGTAAATTTTCTTTTAAGAGTATTTTAAACAGATCAATGCTACTTTTTAAAAGTTTTTCTGCTGTTTCTTGTTATCTCTGAAGCAGACCCTGAGGAGAAATAGCATGGTATGGTCTACCAGTCTTTCTAGTCATAAGCATTAGCCATGTGTCAAAAAGGGGTGTGGCAGGGGGCTCAGCTCTTTCTTCCTAGGGAGAAAGTCCCTAAAGCTGGAACACAACCAAGCTCATATTTTTTAGTCGTTGCGCTAGCCCCTTCCTACCCCCTTTATAATTGTATAATCTTGGGTTTTGCGAGACAGTAAAACTATGGTGTCCATTTTTCATTTCATAATAGCGCTTGTATAGAAAAGTACAAAACTGGTAGCTGCTGAAATCTAGCTGATTTAAAAATAAAATTTTACCTATACCTAGTCACAGGTGACAAGATATATAATTGGGGTTTTATGCACAAAATACGACTTAATTTCTTTAAAAACTCAAGTCTCACAAAAAGAATATGACTGCACAAACCACGATTTGTACGTAGGGCAGCCAACAGTGCTAAGACATTCAGTTTTGCTTTGTGTATCCTGAATCTCAGGAGAGTACACAGTACAATCCTGAAAAGGTCTCAGCTGCGGTTTTGCAGGGGCTGTATACTTAAAACATTGAATAAACATTAGTATTTCTGTTTTTTTATTTAGAAGAACAGGGCTCCTTTGCCATTCCTATCATTGAGCTGGTTCTGCCTACAATTCACAGCATCCTTTCATGGCGGTGGCTTTCTGTGGTGCAGCTTGCATCTTTGTGAGCTCTGACTATTCACTCTGTTCTGGTTTTTATTTGCTTCACATTTCGTTCTGTGCTTGTCTTTTTCCATAAGTCCAGCATTGTCTGTAGCAACAACAACAAAAATTGCACAGAACTGAGCAGAATTGTTTTTTTAATTTTTCCACAGATTCAGCTACTAGTGACTCAGCAAAATCTAAGGTAAATTGTTTTGTGAAATGATGTAGTTACAAGCTTCTGAAATCTGCTAGATATTTGCTTGCTTTATTAAATTGCTTATTTGCAGATGTACTATAGAGGTATGTAGGTTTCTCAACATGGCCATTCAGGTAGCTGACATCTCAGCTGTTCTTGTTGAGCCCTTGGCACAGATGTCAAATTTCAGTCCTGCTATGTTAAAGGTCCCCTGATGTAAGCAACTGCCCTTTTCTGTTGGTATCATCGCTGTTTTTCTATTTTTGAATGTCTGTATTGTGCACACTGCACTAGGCAGCAAAGACGGGGTGGTTCCTCCCCCAGACTGGCCACTTCTGTAAAAGTAGGAAGGGAGCAGTAAGCAGGAAAGGTATATAGCTTTGAGGTGGCCAGGTAGCAGTGTCGTCAGTGTGGTGGAAACGGTTTTTAATGAATTTTACAAAATGGAGTAATTTGGCTCGCTCCTTTTTTGCTTACACGTGATTCTAAAGGCAGATTCCTTGAAGGGCAGGAAGAAATTTATTTCTGTTAATTTTCTGTACTTGTGCCTAAATTAGGGTTTTGTATGGCTTTCATTGAATTTATATGGTTTTAAAGAGAACCTGAAAGGTGAAAACACAACTGAAAAATAGCTTGAGAAATTAGCCTTCTTACATAGTTCCTCCTTTCAAGGTGTCTTACCTGAAACCACACTCTTGGGAGCTCATCTGTGAAGCAGTTTGTTATAAACCAATCTTGAAAAAGCTGTCTTGCCTGCTTTGTCAGTCAATCAAAAACTAAGTAGCTGTACACAGAAACTAGTCTTCGTCAAGTTGAAGGGACTCAACAAGTAGAATTCTTGGGATGAAAATTGACTACTTGGGCAATGTCATGTAGACTATGGAAATATTTCCTGAATAAAGACAGGCTTTCTGCTCCGAAGCTCAGGAGATGTTTTTAAAGAAACATTCATTAGCATGAGACTTCTTATGTTTTTTAATCATGCCCTTTTTTTTCCCCTTTTTTTTTTTTTTTAACAGGGTTCTTGGGGTTCTGGAAAGGATCAGTATAGCAAGGAACTGCTTGTGTCCTCCATTTTTGCAGCAGCTAGTCGCAAGCGGAAAAAAACAAAAGAGAAACCACAACCAAGCAGCTCAGAAGATGAGTTGGATAATGTATTTTTCAAGAAGGAGCTTGCAGAACAATCTCGTGGTGACACAGCAAAAGAGGACACAGCTAAAGGGGAATATGAGAAAGAGAGAGATGCAGGGAGAAAACAGAGGATGTTTGTCCTGAAGGAAAAAGAGAACAGCAGTAAAAAAGATGCGAATGTTGTGAAGGACGAAAAGAAGTCATTAAAGAAAGAAAGTATCCTGCCAGAGGAACCTTCACTGCCTTACCATGAGAAACATACAAAATCACCAAATCTCAGCTGTCGGCAAACCACGCAGAAGAATAACCCTAAAATGCCTATTTCACAATCTTCTTCCCAGGTTGAAGAGACAGTGTCTGACTCTGGCACGATGCTTAGCACTTCCTCCCAGGCTTCCCAGCACAGGTATTTGTGCAAAAAGGTAGCCAGCCCTGAAATTAAACACAATGAGTTTTTAGCAGCTGATGTCAGTTCCATCACCTCAGATTATTCAACTACTTCATCTACTATATATATGACCGGCTTAGATGCCAGTATGCTGAGCCCTGAGGTGCAGTCAGTGACAGAAAGCAAGGGGGAAGATGCTGATGACGAAAGAAGTGAATTGATCAGTGAAGGCCGTCCTATGGAGACAGATAGCGAAAGTGACTTCCCTGTCTTTGCCACCAGTGCTGCTGCTGACAGGCTGTCCAAGGGGAAAGTTTCAGAAGTGGTGAAGACCAGTCGGAGGAACTCTGAAGAAAGTGAAGTAAGTTGTACTGAGGGAAGTTCAACACCAAAGTTAGAGAGTCGCAGACTTTTTAGCTCACACAAGCTTATTGAATGTGATACACTGTCTAGGAGAAAGTCTGCACGGCACAAAACGGACAGTGAGGGTTCAGGGGATGCGAAGAGTGAGAAGGACTTGCCTACTGTGACCAAAATGTTTGACATAATGAAAAAAGGAAGATCAACAAGCAGCTTAGCTACATCGGCCAGAAGTGAGACTGACAAGCAAGAACCTACCTGGAGACTTAAAATTACAGATAGGTTAAAGCTGCGACTGAAGTCATCTGCAGATGACATGTTTGGAGTTGGGAATCAAAAAGCTAATTCTGCAGAGACCGCAAAGAGAAAAAATATCAGGCGAAGGCATACACTTGGAGGACAGAGGGATTTCGCTGAAATAAGTGTCCTGAATGCTTGGAAAGCTCAAGAAGCAAGTCAAAGTAGAGAGAGAGAATCGGAGCTTTCGGCTGTGAATCGGTTGAAGCCAAAATGTCCAGCCCAGGACCTCTCTATCTCAGACTGGCTTGCACGGGAACGTTTACGCACTAGCACAACTGACCTTAATACGGGTGAAACTGGAAAGCCCAGACTTGAGAACACTAGCTTAGCAGATGTATCAAAGGTAGATCTGCCTTTATCTGCAGAGATGCAAGCAGATGAAGGCAGCTCCTCCAGCAGCTTGACTTCGATTAATAGAACACCACCTTCGGGACCATTTCAGCCACCAGACCAGGTAAATGGTGAAAGTTACCAGAACATGAACAAAAACAACTTCAGCCCAGCAGTTGATGCCCATCCTCATAAGCTGTCTGGGACCCAAGTGGTTAGATCTCGATTCTACCAGTATCTTTGAAATGGGGAGATATGTCCACTACAGCAATTCATTAACTTAATGTTACGCTTCCCAGTAACTGTATGTATGTGTGTGTGCGTGCGTGTGTGTGTGTGTGTACATATATATATATATTTTCCTGTACTGTTGTTGTTATGCAGCCTTCATTTGGGCTGGTTTCATCGATATGCTCTGTGGAACGTCTTCACGGTGCATTACCACAGCCAGAAGAACACTAAAGTTAAAGTGTATATATATACATATATATATATTTTAAGAAAAAATATATTTGATGGCTGCATACAAATGTTGAACAAAGCATCTGATGCAACATGCTGTGTAGTGTATACATGGTTTTCTGACTGAGAGTTGGCCTGGCATTAGTATGCAGAAAAATTGTTCTTTTGGTTTAGTCACTAACAAGTGCCTCATCATAAATTCCTTTGGTTTGTTAGGGTGCCATATTGTTAAATTAGAGAAACTTATTACAAACAAACGAATGCATTTTACTGTTAACGAGTTTCATTACATTTTACAAATGTTAACACAGGTGGCTACAGAGCTTCCATTCCTTAGGCATTCCAGTAAATATTGGAGTTTTATATTTCCAATTTTAATACAGATTTTGAGTTTTATGTGACTTGAATTTTTAATCTTTCTGTAAAATAAGTAACTTAAATGTACATACTACATGTGTATCTTTTCTTCAGATACCAGATTTGATATAAATGTTGTAACATAGGCGTGTAGATAGTGGATACTGGATGGAACTGGTTTCTTTTATTGAGAATATAATTCTGCATGAAGACCTAATGAATCCAAACCTGTATCATGCCTGTGTGCATACCCACTTAAACACTGGAAATAAAATCGTTTTGGTGACCCTTTGGTGACGTGCATTCATTCTCACGATGGGGTTTCAAACGTTGTGTTTGGGAGGCGCAGGCGGTGGCTGCGCCCGGGGCCAGAAGCCCTGCAGCTGCTGCCCGCAGGGAGGGCGCTGCGCGGGCGGGCGGCTCGGAGGGCTGGGGGCAGGCAGCTGCCGCTGCAGCCTGTCCCCGTGACAGGAGCGCTTCTCTCGAGCCCTTTGTCTGTGGGGGGACGCCGTGAAGGTTGGCACGTGAGAGGGAGGTTCGGCTGGTTGTATATCTTCATTTTGATGCATAGCCTGATGGCGACGGTATGTGGCAGGTTGCTTTATGTTTAATATGCTGGTTTCGTAGCACTGAGGGAGCATGTCCATTATCCTCCCTAAGTCATAAAAAGTCAATACCAGTATCTGCTGGTCAAAACAATACTGGGTAAACTTAAGGGTTCGGGACTTCTTATAGTTGTAACGCTGAAGTCGGATTCGTACCCTAAAAACCCTTCTGTGTGGGACCTCTCTACCAGTTACATTTTTTTCTTCTAATTTCGTGTACAGCTACATGACAACAAAGCAGCTGTTCATCACCTCGGCCGTTCCCCTCTCTTACATATCAGCTGTCATTTGCTTGGCAGAGGATTAAACCCTATCAATGATGAACAGGCTATGAACATCATGTGCATAGAAAGAAAACTTTACTCTTATGCCTGTGAAAACCTTATGCCTGAAAACTTTACTCTTATGCCTGTGTCCTGTTACCGGGAAGAGGAGGAATGACAGTAACTAGGGTGTGCAGATGTGGTTTCATGTAGACTTCTTTTCTTTCCAGAGTGACTGTAATAGTCCCATGCTTTGATCTACTGTGTTACTGTTCTTTGCGAGAAACCATCATAAAAATTGTGAAGAAAAGCATCAGATACAACAGTTGAAGGTCTGTGCAGGTTCTCACTATGTAATTGTTTGGTCTCTGCACCTAGTGCCAACTCGCAGAGAAGTGAATCGTGTCCTTGTGGTCTTCTTGCACATTTAAAATGCCTTTTTACCCCAGAGCAAAGAGGAAGCTGCTGCAGTAGCAGTGTTTGCGAGAAATGCAAGGCATAGCGGGGATGTTTTGCGAAATGCAGTCAGTAGTTGATGGTTATTTTTGTTTCAGTCCTAACAGTAAAGTGTATTGGGACAAGGGATTTCAAAATATGGCATCGTGCTGCTTCTATAGCGCTGTTCAGCTGCACCCAGGGTGGGAACCCCAGACCATTTGCAGGCGCCTGGACAAAAGCCGGGGACATGAGTGGGGGTGTGAGAGAGGGATTACAGCAGTTCGGAGCACCGCTCCCTGCCCTTTCCACGTAAATCAGCTCCTGGAGGAGACGACGTGGCAGGCAGAGCAGGAGGGCGGGAGGGAAGCCCCGGGGAGGCCTTGACCTGAAGGGGCGATGGAGCTATGTGTAGGGTTGCGAGGAGTGATGTGTCAGGTGCATCGGGGAGAGGTGATTAGAGAGGTCCACCTGAAGGAAGCAGCACATGGAGCTTTGCTTTGCTCTGCCAGCATATCTGAGGCTAGGGAAACACCGCAGCTGTCTTCTGCTCTTTGAAGATTGCCACATTCTGGGACCACCTTAAACTCCAAGCGGTGTGGCACTGGAGATGGCACTGTTAGGAGCCATTTCTATGCCTTGTTCTTCACAGCAGTTACTTTACACCTGCACCTGTCATGCTTTTTTTTCCTCTTTTCTCTGGAGGCCAGACGGAGCAGTGCGGGCAGCTCCATGGAGCCACAGAGCAGTTGAGGTTGGCGGGGACCTTTGGGGCCCCCCGGCTCAGGCAGGCACAGCTAGCGCAGGTTGCTCAGGGCTGGGGCCAGTCAGGTCTTCAATATTTCCAAGGACAAGACTCCGCAACCTCTCTGTGCCACTTTGCCAGTGTTTGATCAAACTTAAGTAAGAAAAGAGTTTGGTTTTTTTTTCAATGGGCTTGAAAAGTACTTTAGATCTGAAGATTGCTTGGAACTGTGAACCTGCAAGTCATTAGAAATGGGTCTAAGCTGAGACCTGATGGGGAAATAATTGAAGCATGAACTGTGTTAGTAGTGATAGCATTTGGATTTTGAGAACAGTTCCAACCGGGGGTTCCTGTTTCAGTGGGAATCAGTGGTTTAGTTTGAAATCCTTTTTCTGGGATCTGGCAGCAGTGGCCCAGCACCTTTCAGCTGTTTAAGCTTCTCTGAAGGGTGTGTTATGGTCCCCACTGGCATCGCACACAGCACTAATTCCACTGATAACGTGGAACTGAGATATGGCCACTGTCCAGACAGCTTCTCAACTTCCTCTGCACGGCTGCAGAGCAGAAGGAAAATCCTTTGCTGACCTGCACATGTGGGTGTTTCCCTGTCTGCGGCACTCTGAGGAAAGCTCTCCATTTCCTCCATGCGGGAGGAAAGAGTTTGAAATGAGTCCTCATCTGCTATAAAAAGCCGTGCTCTTGTTTTCAAAGCCAGGTCATTGCACAACCATCATTTAGGTAGTTATCAAGCAATTAATTATGCCAATCTGCATAAAGAAGGACAAAGGTAGACACATGGCTGGGAAGGGGGAGGACTTAGAACAAGTGGTGCATGGAGCTGTGGTTCTCAGTCAGACTAAAAAGCTGCTGCCTTCATCACATCCCCTTACCTGTGAGTTTTTAAGCATGCAGGGATTGCTGCCTCTCGGCAGGGAATCGGATGGGTTTGGGCCCTGAACGCTGGCAGGCAGAAATGCCCTGCACATCCCTTGGCTTCCATCCTGGCCTATGCGTCCTCTGTTCCGCCTGCCCAGCGCAGGGGCCGGGGGCTGTTCTGCTTTGTTGTTGCTCAGCCCCTGGAGGTGCGCTCAGCGGGCACTTGGGGATGGTGATGACATTGCCCTGGAGTCCCGCGGTAGTGTCCTGCTCACTGGCCTGGCTTTTTATTAACTACCCTGTGCTGTTTCCTTCTGTGCTCCAAGGCTTTGTTCACAGACCCACTGCCCCCCTTTCAACAGCATTCCCGGTGCTGAGCTACAGCCTGCGCGCAGCCAGCCCCGGCCAGCAGCAGTGAAAGCCCGACAGCTTCACTGCAGTGCCACGGGGACAGGGAGGGGACAAACGCTGCCCCACGGGCCCGACACCAGCACCTATGTTGGGGAGTGACGTGCAGGATGAAACGGGGGTTGATTTCACCCCAGCACGGAGGGTGAGGCACCGAGGCACACAGAGCGAAGCTGCTGCTGGAACACGTGCGCATTGCGGCCTAGCTGAGGCTGGAGGCAGATGCCGTGTGCGCTCCCGGATGGCGATAACAGCACGCGGAGCGCAGCGCTGCCCTGCCCTCCACGGCACGCTCCGTGGCTGCGTAGGGCCGCTCACTTACTTGTACAGCTGCTGTCAGGGCCTGAATTCACACAGCGCAGGTGCTGCTGCAGCCCCCAGGCCCAAAGGGGGTGTGAGGAGCAGCCCCTGGGACAATGCCAGGAGCCCAGGCAGAGGAGAGCCACGGCCAAGGCTGGGCATGGGGGCACCCCACTGCCTTGGCTCGCGAGGGACTGCTTGTGTGGAGTTACCGAGGAGCAGCTGTTAGCAAGTTAAGGTCTTTCAGGAAGCGTTGGATCCCTGGGGGACTTCAGACCAACAGCTTTTCTGTAGTGGCGGGGAGGGAACAGGCTTAAATCCCACACCGCAGTCTGAGCGCTCTGAATTGTGCCACACGCTTTGCGGTTTGGCTGCGGAGCCACCACACGCTTTTCGGTTTTCAGTTTGGCTGTGGAGCCACCAGCTCGTGTTGGGCTCAGCTGGCCGCTGAAGCTCCCGTGCTCTGTGTGCGTGGCCCCCTTCATCTCCATGCCAGTGGCGGTTCTGACACAGCCTAACTGCTGCGGGAAGTCGGCCTGTGTCGTGTCTGCGAAGCACAAATTAATGTCTGCATTCTTTAATTACTCCCACCGCAAGGGAGGAACCCTCCAAGGGAGCAGCCTTGAAATGAGTTTCAAGAAAATTCCAGCTTCCTGGTGAGAAATAAACCGGAATAGGTAGATGAGATGATACCTCATTCAATCAGTTCAAAGGTTCAGGTGCTCTTTTTTTTTTTTTTTTTTCCCTTCTCTTGCTACCTTTCTAACCTGGCATTCCAGCAATTAGCTTTTGTCCAGGTAAATTTGAAAGACTCTGGTTTGAAATTACTACTTATGTATGGCTTTAATCTGGGGAAAATAAAGTCAATCTTCTTCCTGACAGTTTCTCTCTTTAAGGCAAACAACAGTTACTTGAGACAACTATGAAAGTTATTAGTGACAAAATACAAAATATAAGCATGCAGCCCTTTATTTTTTTAAAGATCTTTGCTTATCATAGTTCTGTATATTACATTATGGTGTTATACAAATAAATTTATTTACAAAACCATGAGCTATGCAAGCTTGTTGCTTTTTTCCTATTTGAGTGATACCCATCTTTTTCAACCTTTCCCCATATATATTTTGAAAGCATGCATAAAAATTAACTTTGGTGTGGTAAAACTACTCTATGTGCCCAGCCACATACAGTATTTATTTATTTATATATATATATATATAGATATGTACAAAAGTTTGCCAGTATACAGAACAGTACAGAAGTGTACATTTTAAAATCCACAATGCAATACATTAATGGGTTACCAGGTCTCAGTAAAATAAAACTGAAGGAAAAGGGTGGATTCAGCTAAGAAAAAAAAACTGATCAGCAACTACCTATATATGTGTAAAACAATTTATTTTTTCTTGGTTTGGCAAATTCTTAAATATAATCTGAATGGCAGTGCAATAGGTTGAGTTGCCTCATACACACTAAGACCAGTCTTGTTCTGTTTCTTGTGTAGAGGTTTACTGTCCAGCATACTACTTTCAAATGTACATTACAATAGTATCAAAATGTTTTGGCAAAAAGATCTTGAAAGGAACCGTGACATTTTTTGACAAAAATAGAAATCTGTAACAAAGCTAAATAACACCAAAATAAAAGAAAAATATTTTAGTTTGTTTTACAGTTGTGTATAATCACACTTTAGTATATCTCTGTTCGCGTCTAGTCCCCATAATGAAAAATAGCTTTATACAAAACAACTTACTAAATTTTTAACCATACATTTTCCCATGCTCAGTACACCGCTGTGCACGCACCCAAGTTCACTCACACACCTTCACGCTTTTCTGTAAGAGGCGCTGCCTACAGGAAGAAAATGCTCGTTTATCATTACAACAGCAACAAAAGGTTTACAAAAAAGCTCCTCTCTAATCTAGTGTAGTAACTCAGTATTTAGCACACGATTAGTATTAAGCCTCCAGCAATACAGCAAAACGGTTACGCTCCCTGGTTAAAATATTGGCTGCAGATTCTTTGAAAATGAACAAAAAGCCTTGGTGAGCTCGCACCCGCGCTGTGCTTAGCCTTTAGGAGGGCTCCTTGGCCGTGGATGGGGTGGACTTGCTGGCATTTCCGTTCTGTGCCTTGTAGCTGGTGAAGCTAGGTGTATGGATTGTCCTGATGCTCTTCATACCTTGGTTCAGTGAAGTGGGAGAGGTAGAGGAGGGGGGGGAGGTAGAGGAGGAAGGAGGGGGTGGCCGGCCGTTTTGAGTCTGTAGTGAGAAGGAGAGATGGTGACCTTTCCCTGTGTAAGCGGGGCTCTGCAACTTGGAGGAGCCGTTAGCGACAGAGGGGATCAGGGAGGTGGAGTAAGTTATGCGACCTGTCTGGGGGCTGAGAAGGTTAGAGGAGGGAATGGATGTTTTGGCAGGGGGATTAAGGGGGTTAGGGCTGTCGCCGCTAGGAGCAGGGGCAGAGCTGCTTTTCCCAGAAGCGGGAGAAAAGGCTGGGATCTTAGAAGCAGGTAGGGTGGGGGAAGTAGCCTTATAGTCCCCACCAGCTTTCTTAGCACTTCCATTAGCCTGCAAATAAAGATGGCAGGAGACTGTCAGAATGCCAGTAACATGATAAATCAACAGGACCTGGGAAAATAGCCCTCCAGAGAGTAAGAATTAACAGTTCAAGGCCTGAGCTAAGTCTTGCAGCCGTGGACTGGACCTGGTAGAAAACCCAAAGTGCACAACGAAGGATGCATAGAGAGAGAGAGAGAGGGAGAGAGACAGCGGACAAAGCTTTCGTGAGAAGGCGCCATCTATGGTTTATAGACCATTCACTACGTTGGCCATGCTTCTGGGTTATTAACGTGTGAGTAGACATGTCCGGCTGGAGAGTTAATGTGCAGCTACTGCCATCTAGTAACCGACAGGTTAGTGTCCAAGGCTTCCTGTAAGGGCTCGGGACAGACGCATTCCTGGCTGTCCTAAGGAACCGCCACGTTTACCAGAGGGAAAGTAAACAGGTAGTGGACATCTTAACGTCACAGCTGAACGCCACAGGTTAAAAAACAAAACAAAACAAAACCCAACAAAAAGCAGCAGGTGTTTTATTGCAGACATGCATGCACAAGCATGGTGAAAGGATCAGTAGATACTGTCATGCCCCCAGGCTCCAGGACGTCCAGTTAGACCTCACTTGAAAGACAGGCATCCATTATTTGGTATAATCACAGTCAGTTACTGGAGTTTTTAAATAAACAAACAACATCAAATGTCCATCCAAACACCGGGTTTAGGGTAAAACTACCTGTCTGTATTGGCGTGGATCCTGCAGCTTGTGCTGTTTGCCTGCTTTCTCCATGCTTCCTTGTCTATTTTTCGAAGCCATGGGGACCGGCATCCGGCTTGTCTGCGAGGCAGCGCTGGGGCCCTGCGGAAACGATTGGAGGGGCGGGGAGGGGAGACAAGGGAAAGGCATCATCAGCACCGGTGTGTGGGAGGGGAGACCGCACACCATGCGCAAAAACAAGCCACAGGACTACATGCAGGGAAAGTTCAGGAGCTTCACACCGCAGGTGTTAATGTCAGGAATCAAATGGAGAAAACTGCTCAACTACTGATCAAACTGGATTTCATGTCAGTGACGCTCGTCATTTCACACAGCAGATTATTTGGCCCAGCTCCCCTGCATTTGCCCATCACCAATCAGCAGCAAAAGTAAACCAACCCAACGGTCTATTAGCTGTTAGACACCTCGTGGGGAGCCCAAACAAGCCACCTGAGAGGAAGCAAACAAATCACAAGGCCCTCTTGTTTAATGGTGATTATTGCAGATTTTAGAAAGCAGCTGGAGTTTTGATTTCTCGGACTAAGGTACCTTACGTGAAGTGGCTGGGATTGACGGAGGGGGCTCTACACCAGCATGGCTCTCATCCAGCACTACAAGCTCTCGGGGTGGGGTCTCTGGTACTATCTGGGCAGAGAAGGGGACAGTGCTTCCCTCAGAGCTGTGTGTGCTTTCAGGGATAGCTTTGGGACTCATTTCACTGATGGTGTTTTCCAGCTGCTTTATGGTCTGCTCAAGGCTGTCTAGAGTTCGGTACGTGTTCTGTCGAATTTCGTCAGTCCTAGACAGGGGCACTGCAGCTCCAGCAGGGGCCTCCTGCTTCCCAGAAGGACTTTTGTCGGTGTCCTCAGGCTGAGACCTGGTGATTTCAAATCTCTTGGCTTCCTTGTGCTGCTTAAGGGTCCCATCTTCCTCCTCCTCTTCATAAACCACAACCTGCAAGGTCTTCTTCCCGGTCTTAGTTCCTGTACGTATTGCCTGCGTCAGAGCAGCCAGCTGTTTTTTAGGGAATTTAAACTTAAATTTTTTCTTAGAATCCTGCCTGCTTCCAAACTGATCAGCAGAGTCCAAGTTTGCTTCTGTGTGCAGCCCATACATCTGACTGTATTTGTTAAAATTTGTCTTTGTGCTCTCCTGCTCTGCAGGAGATCTGGTTTCTGCAGCCTCAGAGGAAGACTGAAGGTTAAATACATACTGCTCACTGAGACCATGAGTCGCTGAATACTCTGCGATTGCTTTTCTGTCATTAAGTACAGGTGGCTCTTCCTTCTGGCTCTTAGAAATTTCACGCACTTCATTTTCTTCCTCCTCCTCTTCCTCTTCTATCTTCTCCTCAGTCATCATTTTCTCTAACTCCTCATCACATTCCTCAAAAATCGTAGAAAGCCGCTTATACGCTGACCTAATATCCATCGGTTCATCAAAAATGATGATGACGGGTTTTTTGTCCAGACAGACTACTGGTTCCTCGCTGTCCGTGTTTTCCGGGATACCTTTCTCCGATGCCACGTCCTTCCTTGCATCGATGTTCACTGTTTGCACATCACCACCTTTCCGGCTGACTATATCATGAACTTCCCCACTCGAGAGGACCTGGACAGCTGTTTTGGTAATCATGAAGGCGATGTTTTCTGTGGGTGGGCTGTCTTCACTTGGAGAGCTCGCCGGAGAGTCCATCTCCTCAACGCTGTTGCTCCTAGCCACTTTGGGCCTTAGCACAGCCTGATTGCTGCTGACAGCAGAAGCTTCTTGCTCCTGTGAGGAAGGGGGGGGTCCCGCAGCCTCCTGCGGGTGCCTCATCAGAGGAGCAACGCTGCTGACGGGGATGCGCTTGCCTGTGCTCTGCAGGGCTTCGCCCTGCGGCAGGCCCTGGCAAGCATCTCGTGACAGTCCGTAGCTTGGGTTTTGCTTTCCAGTTTCAACAGCTGGAAAATGGGATCCTAAAATATCTTGAGCCCCTCTTCGTTTTTCTTCCTCTGGCAACCCGACACCGGACAGGTTTGTGCTCATATTCTGGAGGTTTTTCTTAGAATAGTCTCTACTGTCTACAAACAAACCCTTGCTAAATGTAGAACTGTCATTCATTGAAAAGCCAATTTTACTGTCATCTGTGCTGGATGAATCAGAACCCAATTCTTCTTCAGTTTTCCCTTCCCTCTTCTCTTTAGGATGGTCACTATCTGTGGGAGATCCTGTTGTAGCCCCATACACCTAAGGGGGAAAGTCGGATTACTTAGTTATTCAGGGCTGTTACTTTTTACAGGACTTTTTTTTCCCCCAAATTAATCATCATATTCTCCGGGGAAGCGCAGACCTCGTGAACTCACCACTCTGTTTACTGCTGCAGAGGCATGTCTGAAGTTGTCATCTGACTCCTGTATTTCTTCAGGGTAAAATTCCAAACTCTGGCAGAACAGCGCATGACATTACTGCTCTGTGCTATGCATGTGGCCAGCATGGCTTGTTACCTAGGGCTCCTGTTTTAACAAGGCCTCCAGAATATGCAAAAGCACACTAGTTACCTTATTTCCAACACAATGCTACCTTGACCCATTTACCTTCCAGTTAAAAAAGAAATCCCTAGTTTGAATAAGATTGAAGTTGAAAAGGTTCACAGTATCTGGTTAAGTCCCGCTGGGACACATCAAAGGGAGGCTGATTGTAAGGGCTGACCGCAGGGCGCTACGGCTTGCTAGCTCACCAGAGCGCCAAATGACAGGCTGGTTAGCCTTGAAAGTAAGTTTTCTCCTGGAAAAAGCTGGTTTTCAAATTACAACATTTTGCTGCTTCTAATGTTGCTCACACCTGAGCCATGCTGCTCTATCACAGTTAGTATGGTCACAGTCTGAGCATTTCTAAATCCCCACTGCAGCTTAAAAGTACTCTTTCCTTCAGAATTATCAGTGGCACCCTGCAGCACCCTTGGAAGGGCAGAATGACTCAACAAGCTACATTCACTTACAGAAGCAACTCCAAACAGCACGCAGAGAGGTCAACCACTACTAGCTCGAAAGTAGTACATTCCTGGCAAATAAACTTTCAGGGGTGCTTTTTCTTTACTTTTAAATGAGGTCCCCTGGATATGCTGTTTCATAATACCAGGCTCTTTTTTTTATTTATTATTTTTGGTTTGGTTTGTTAAGTGCTAGTGACAGCTTAGGATAAACACCAATCATCAGGGTGAGGGTATGACCTGAAGAGACACCACACCTATGCCCAAAGCAGGAGAGTAATCTACAGTCAAAAGATGGTTTGCCAGGAAGGAAACAAATGTGGTGTCGGGTGACTGAAGGCAGTAAGCCAAAAGCATTACTGCTGACATTGCTTGAGAATAGAAACTGACTCCTAACACACAAGAAGGAGGGATTACACTTATATTAGCATCAAGATGTGCAGATCAGCCAGGAGAGTCACTCTCCCAGTTGAGATGAATGAGCGACGGTACAGAAATCCATGGGTTGGCTAATGCATGTGCTCCCAATGCATACAGCAGTTCACAAGGTTTCTACATCTGTTATATTTTCTTATATACTGTGTGAGCATCTTAAACTGAAGAACTTTTATCAAAATGCAGGAGCAAGAAAGTTAGCAGTAAATCAGCCACAGTCCTTCTCTACTGAAGGCGCGTACCAGAAGTAACAAGTCTGTGCAGCTGCTCCGAGGCTACCCTGAAGTCCCTCATATTTCTAAATAAAGAGGAGCTATCGCATAAATCAGCCACAACCAGCGAGCCATCGATGTGCAGGCTGATGACATCTGCACTTTGTGCTGAGAGCTGTATTAGTCCAAAACACCAGGGCTTGTGGTCACCTCAGGCCCAGACTTGCTGCAGTAGTCCCATTACATGCCAGAGCTCCCAGAATTACGCCAGTCCATTTAAGGGCACTTGTTGCCCCTGGATACCCTGACTCAGTGACTGAATTCCCATTTCTCTATATTTTTTAAGCAAGTTGCACTTGTTCCAAGCATCAGTGCAACATCTCAAGGTGTCATTGTACGATATACATCATTTTAGGAATTGCTGCCTTTCTACTAAAAAGAGAAAAACACAAAACTCATTTCCTCTATGAGTTTATCCTGACCACAAAGCTCCACATTTGAAGTCAGTAAAACACTCTGTCATGTCAGATGACAAAACCAGATCTCATTAACCTTAATTTCCTGGACTGTTATTCCAATAAATGAAAGTTTATGGCAATTACTTGGCAGCACCTTTCAAAGAGACATTTGTGCTACAGCATGTGTGGTGTCTTGAGTGGTAACCCAGGTTTTTGTGTAACAGTATGATCTTCTTATTCTGACACCAGTACTAACAGGGACGAATAGAGACATGTTCATTCTTTTTTCTCCATAACACTGTCATACACTACATAACAAAGCAACTTTTCCTTTTAGTCATCGCCATGAGCTTGTGCCCTCACCCAGCCAGGTGTTTGCAGCTTTAGACCAGACCTGATGTTTGAGCAGCTCCAAGCCAAGCCCTTGCATTCAGTGCTCTGCCCTGGCAGCAGCAGCTTTGTTGGGGAAGGCCTTTGATGCTAATAAGATATCAGACACCAACATCTAGGTGTCACCATCTGCTTTAGAGCTGCAATGCCATGTGCAGATGCGGCTCACCATGGTTAAGGCAGCTGGGTTCTTCTCTGCCTTTAGGACCTGCCAAAGTTATTTTTTCTCTCCTGCCTCAGTTTTTGTTAAAGGAGGATGAAGTGCAATGTTAGCGATAAAATCTCTGGGGAGCTACTCATGAGGGTACATCAGAGAAGGTATTACTACTATTTCCAGTTTGCACACGCCCACAAGAATGCACTACAAAGTTGAAATGCTGTGCTGAAAAGCTGTGTTTTCTTCCCCAGCACACCACCCCTTCGTTGCAAACTGGCATTTGGCTAACAAGCTGTCATGCCTGCATGACCACCTAAAACCAACAGTGATTCAATTAATTATTCTTAAACTTGAAAAAGAAGTCTGCAAAGGCAGAAATATTTGTCCTATTCTCCATGTTGCATATTGGCTGCCCACTGATGCCAATCAACTCAAATGACAACCCCAGTCCAGATGCAGCTGTGACGTTCATCCCAACATGGCTATGGACCCAGACATGTGGCATCTCTTCTAAGTCCCATGGGTTAGTGCCCAAGTGTGAATCTTGGGCCCTAACTTTCATGAGGGTGAATCTGGGCCATCCACCTTGACTCTGTCTTCCAGTAAACTGAATGGGATTTCTGGATACCTAATAACTATTTTTAGGATCAACAAATGAAACAAAATAAAGCAGAAATGCTCTGAAGTGGCTCTTGAGACTGAAAGGAACCACTAATTCTCCTCCAGACAAGAACAAGACCTAGGAGAGATGTTTTACCATCCATTGCCAGAACAGCACTGGAAGGATTTTCTGCGAAGTAAGAGTATCTCTTTAACTTTGATTTCACAGAGTCTTAAAACTTCATGCAATCCTTGTGTAACTACTGATGAGATGCATAATGTACATCGATATAATGCTTCATCTGAGCATTTCTGACCCATACTGGGATAAAAGGAAGGAAACCACCAGGCAGTGGTGGTTGGGGGTTAGAGAGAACAGGACACAAGATATAAGATTAGTTTTGAAATAAGGAAAGAAGGTTATGCCAAGACCGGGTGGCATGTTTACAAACGCCACTTGTTACCTTCTTTTCCTTGTGATGCATTAAAGTCCCAGGCCTTATGTCTTTAACATGTGTATCATTTCTGGACTGCTCAGCATGACTGTTTGAGTTTACATCCATAAAAGAGCACTTCTGGAAAGCCTAGGAAATAAATACTGCAGGTTATCAGGAGACCAAGTAGTTTTTACACAGAAATGTCTGGAGATGACCAACTACAAAGAGAGCATTTGTTTTTCACATTCACAGCAGCTCAGTGATATTATTTACAACCTCACGAAATAGTAGAGATTTTAGACTATGTGACTAAAACAAACAGGGCATGCCCACCAATCTGCCAAGACTGCACTCTAACTCATCAGGCTGACCTTAACATCCCCTGATTTCGATTATTACAGATGGGGCGACGAAGGCACACGGAGGTGCTGCAAACTATCCAAACTTAACTATGAAGCCCATGGCAAACTTCAGGCTTCTAACAGTACCTACTTCCCAGTGGCTGATACCTCCTCAAAATCCTCATCAGACATATTTTGGCCTTGACCACACATCACTTAATGACTAAACCTAAAGTTTTATGTGGTAAAATAAACAAAGCCCAAAGCTCAGCTCCCTTTATTCCATTTACTGTCCTCAGATACTTTTCCTGTGCTTCCTTTATTCTTTCTCACCACCATTCTCAGTGAGTATTAGCAGGGGTTTGCTGTTTCCCTGGATAGGACAAGCACAGCCAAAATAGATTTTCTTTTCCTTATTTTCCCATCTGAAAGTGGTCTATCTGTTGCCTGCAGAAAGGTGAGGCAGAGGTGGAAGCAGCAGGCCTTACACAGTCAATAAATGAGAGAAGAAGGCATGTAATACCTCTTCCCCACCCCTCGAGGTCCACTCAGCTACCAGATTTGTCGGTCTCATTGCACATCATGCGAGAACTACATAACTCCACTTCTCCCCATACAGTGTTGTTAAAACTTCAGACGCGTCTTTATGACAGCCTTCACTAATGCTCCAGATGGTGACAGTCCCCTTCAGGCCCCTCCTGCTCTGGAAACAGCCCAGCATATGGGCTTGGGACCACTGGCCTCCCACCGTGTGTACCCCAGGACACAGCCTGGACTTTTCAGCCTTTTTGCTATCCTCTTTCCATTTCCTTCAGGCTTCTCTATCCAGCTGGCTCCCATATTCAGAGAAGCAGAACCGTCACTTCCACTACTGCACACTCCTGGCTCCAAGTGTGTATCACTGGGATTTCTGCAGCCACTACTGGCACTGACTGCCATCAGTGGGATGCACAGGTGGGACATCTCTGTCAGCAAGGGGAACGAGGGAGGAGTGCTTATGGGAGTCAAACACAATGTGACACACAAGAAGATTATATTTGTATACCATATGTTAAGGAAATCAATTCCTGGCAACTCTCATGAAATTAATAGCCCTGATTACAGATTAGAATAAAAAATAAAAATTAAAAATTGTACTTCTCATGTATATATCACCTTTGCTCTGAAATATCTATACAAGTGTCCAAGTACCATTCGTGCTTCAGCAGCTGATCATTATTATGCCTTTTTCTGCTAGATTAAAAAGGTGCTTCCCATGAAAGTACCTCAACGTTGTACTCAAGTGTCTTCTGAACCTTCATATTCTGAACACCCTTTTAAATAGGTGACGCATGGACATTTAGTCATGGACACAGCAACCCAGTGCTGACCTCACTGATCCTCTGTACACAGAGATAAAAACACTCCCTGTTCTCACATCTACACCTAAAGCAGACATTAACTTTGCAGCAACAGCACTCACCTGGGAGCTCCTGTCAACTTGTTACTGCAACTCCTGCTCCTTTCCAAGACATGCAGTTGTGGTCTGGCCTGTATTTGTTGTTCTTCATGCAGACTGTATATTTCAGTGAATTCAAATGTATTATGACCATTAAGTGATTGCTATCATCTCCCTGCTCTCATTCCTCACTAGTTTTAAGATTTAAGCTGATTTGAACAGTAAGGATTTGAAATGTATTTCCAGGCCACTGATGAAAATACAGTGGCAGTGGGCCTGTAGCTGACTCCTCTGGGATCTGAATATAAACACCTGCATTGAGGGCAACACTTTCAGAGCCAGGCAGCTCTCAATCCTCTTGAGGCTGGCTTTTTTTTTTTTTTTTTTTGTATACTCCGTGGTGCCAGATTTTAATCAGAATGCTGTGTGATATTCGATCAAATGACTTACAAAAATGTTTACAGGTATACAATTCAGTTTAAGCAGTCTAACCTGTTGCCTGATCAAAGAGTGTCATTTCCTTTGACAGATCTCTGTTCCATTACATTGTGTTGACAAGCATAACCATACATGTCTCTCCTTTAGTTCTTCATTGATTGAATCCCAAACCTGACTTTCCCATTCTGCGTATGACTGATATCAGATTAATCAGTTCGCAGCTCCTGGATCAAACAGTTTGACCTTTCTAAAACACGGTACCCGTCAACCTTCTAAAAGGTACCTGGTATTTTGACTATTGTTTAAAAGGAACATTGCTTATCCTCAAAACTAGTATTTAAACACTCATTCCCTGTTGAGCTATCATGCCTATTTCTCCTCCTCAGCTCCCCTCAGTCTCCCTTTCCAGATCTTAATCTCTACTTCGTTGCCATAAGTTGAAAGGTAGCTGGCTTGCTTTCCTTGAGACAGCAGACAATGAGACAATTTCACTGCCCACAGCTCTCCTGTCTCATTAGCCATTAGCACACAAATGAGGGACAAGGGTAAACCCTTGCTCTTGCTCTCTGCAAACCAGCTGTTTGACACACTGGTGGGTGAAAGCTGAGCAGGGGGGCAGGCTGCATTCATCACACAAAAGGGTCACTGCTTAATATCCACATCTCCTGTGTTGCAAGCACTCCCTGGGCAGCACCAAACTCACATTTTGGTGGACAGCAGGGATCATCTCATGTCATGACAGTGCTCTGAACCATCACAAACATCAGAAGTTATAGCCAGTTATACCCAGATGATCCACATCTCCTTTCCTCATGAGGACGTGAAAGAGGACAGAGGGTGCCCCAGGAGGCTGGAGCTCACTGATGGTAGCTGTAATAGTTGGCTTTTGCTGTAGCATCACCATCACTGAACTAAACCAGCCTATGTACTGTCACGTGAAGGACCAGCAAGACAGCACTACCTCTATGCACTGGCAGAGTAATACACCAGCTACACAACAGGGAACAGCAGATGATTCAACGTTCGAACACCCCAGGAAACATTGGACCATGGCACAGAACAAGTGAGCACAGCTCACCAGGAGCACACCGCATATTCTCTGTTCCCACCAATGTTAATAAAATGATGGACTCTCGGTACCTTGTGTGTCTGGTACTGTGAGAAATGCCCCTATGCCAGGGGCAACCACACCAAATGCACACCAGTATTTGACTTGACCCATCTATTTGTGTGTCTTGAAAGATTCTCCAGTGGTAACCTTTGCATTCTTGACCACTCTCTCAGCTCCAGACCCCCTGAACAAAATTTGGGTGGTGCTTGAAAAACGTGTACAATCCAGCACAATAAAGTGGAACTGGTTGAGACTGGCAGACCTACTTTCCTTCATGTTCTGAGCTAGAAGTTGTGCTGAGGCCCTAGAAGTGTTACTGAGCACAGATTCCCAAAGGGCATACATGTACATGTGCAACCCAAAGGCCTACCTGTAATTCTGCCATTATTTTATCTCCTTCCTCTTCCTCTTCGTCTTTTACAGCTGATGCTACAGCAAGCCCTGTGTTCCGAGGCAATGTCTGATCCTCTTTAGGTGTTTTGGACTGTGCTATTTGCCCAGCATCTTCACTGCATTCCTACAAAGGGATGAAAAAGCACAGACATACAGTTATCTGTCAATATAGTTGAGCCCTCCTGATGCAAAGCAAGCAAAGTAAATTCAACACTGAAAGGGACCTGTTGCATGGTCCCTTCTCCTTTTTAAGCAGATATGCTAATTCATAGGAATAGGATTAACAGCTTCCTCACCTGGGCTTCTCTCCACTTCCTTCAGAGGACAGAACAAATGGGGAAAGGAAGCACAAAAAAACCTAATTTGCAACATTTCTGAAAAATGCTCTCAACTCTGAGCTGATCTTCCCCATCTGTATAAGGCATGTTTTTTTTTTTAATTTTTAATCTTCTTACAGCTCTAAACGAAAGCAGCTTGTGACTTGCCTTCTATATTGCTAGGAGATAAGTGCAGCAAGGCTGACTGCTATAAACAGAACTGATAAAACATTACTTGTTCATTTGGCCTAACAGCAGTGTTTCCTGGTAAGCAGTTTCAGTAGCTCTTCAAGACATAACTCTGTCTCAACTTATTTTGTGGTTCATAGACACAGCCCAAGCCTGGGAATGCACCTCTGTGCCAGCCATCCATCAACAATCTGATTGCCTAGAGTATGAATCATCAAACCTTGACAGCAGCAGCCTCTTTCCTGGCTGCATAGATGACCTCTCCTGATCTCGTTGTGGTTAGTCCTGACCCTGGCAGGTAACTGCGCCGTGGAGGTGGAGGAGGCGGGGACTTGGTCAGCTTATCATTATCCTGGTCTGCATCAGGAACATCTTCTGCAAGTAAGCAGGGTAGCACAAAGTAAGCACAGGTGAAGGAGGGAAACAAGCATTTGCAGCCCTGCCTCAACCAGAAAGGAAAAAAAAAATCTTAGAAGGTCCTGCTGCTGAATATATATGAATAGAAACATGTTTGTGATTCAAGTGGAACCTCTTTGAACAAAAGCAAACAGTGCTGCACTTGCACAGCGAAACCAGATCACTTCACCCACAAATCTTCAGCAAAACTCCTGTCCCCCACATCACTGTGGCTGGGATTTCAGCCCTGGGTATGATAGTTCAGCACACTTCTGGAAATCAATCACTTGTAAGCATGTGACGCAGATTCAGCTCAGTACCCGATTACAGATGCTGCACCTGTAGCCTCCTTTGAATGCTTCAGCATTTATTTTCACTTTGCATACTACCTACTGTTCCAGGAATGCACAGTTTTGCTTTGAATTATAATGTAACAGCCCTATATACATGTTGCTAAGCCACAGTGATTCATTTTCCAAATCCAACTTCTGAGCAGAGCCAGCCCTCGCTTTCTGAGGGGAGTTTTCCAAGAGCAGACCAGTTTCTCAAACTGATATTTCCCTTCACAGCTGCTTCCCCACCCAGCTGCCACTTCCTCCTCCCCGTCACCACTGGACAGCATTTTTCCAGAAGCAGCATTTCCCTGCTCATGACCCATCCCTACGTGTTTCTGGTCACAGGCTAAGCATCATACATGGCAACAACCACCATTTTCACACCGCTGCTTACAATATTTGTGTTCAAGAGTGAGAGAACAACCTTTCCGCAGCTAGTCAGTGCTATATAAACAGCTGGAACATACATAACCCAGAAAGAGAAAACCTCCTGCTTTCAGATTACCCAGCTGTTTAGGGCTAAGCATTCCCTCTGGGCAAGTTGTTGCGTAAGCGTCTGCTCCTGGGGCTGCATCAGGCTCCTCTGGTGCACTGGCCCCTCGGGAAGGATTGAGCCCTTGGCTGACCCAGCCTCATCTTTGTTCCCTTCTTAGATCAAATGTTCTTCAAAGCTGCTTAAGCTTAAAGAAATGCTCTGTTGTATTATGTCCCTCCCTGGTTATCTGGCTCACAGGATTGCAACAAGAGCGACTTTCCAGATGCACTTTACATTAGACTGCTTCTTTTGTCAGTATACACCACTAAGGTTTTCATGCCATCAGATGTACTCTACCAGCACGAAGTAAGATCTGCTGCTGTAAAATCAAAGTAATTCTCTAAGGTGGTGTTTATCAGACTGTGGTGTGGGGCCTGTGCAAATTCAAAATGGAAAACAAAGAGGAGAAACTTAGCCAAGAGAAATTATCAATGGCACGTGCACAGGTAAGGAAAAGCCAATCCCACTCCCATCCCTTAAAGAGAGGTTGTAATGGGGTTTGCTCACAGTCAGTGCTACAACACTTGGCAAGACATAAAACTTCAAAGCTGAATTTCTATTTTCTTTCACTTATTTCATTTTCGCAATCTAACTGGGAAAAAAATCAAGGAAAAAACCTTATTCTAATATTTTTTTTTGGCTGAGTTCTTCTCTCATATTTAAAGAGGAAGGAGCAAATGGACAAGTACAATTCACTGAGTCTGAGACTACCCATGATCAAAAATGCAACTTTATGCAACCTTCCCTGGTGCCAAACAGCTCGGCACTTCTGTGAACAAAATGAGAGTCATTCGTTGCCAGCCATTTCACTGCACTGAAATATTCTTCAACAGGTACAGTCAGACTGGAATTAATTTCCCCACTATGTAGCTTTCTACTTGTACCAAAACATCCAATGTCTGAAAAAAATCTCAAAATAATAAAGCCTGCCTCGAGGCAGCCTTTGTAGTCAAATAAGTAAACTGTCTTTAATGGAAGCTACTGATCACGCAGCACTTCCAAAAATCAGCGTGTTCTCACACGTGAAGGCACAAAGAGAGATAAAGTAGCCCAATTTCTAATGTATGTTAGAGATAGTCCCCATATCTTTTTGCTGAATAATCTTGATATCAAAGATGAGTTACAGTTACATTAAAGAAGTATTTACAAAGTCATCTGCAAAATTCTGTGAAAAAATGTGTGATTTAACTTTGTTTTGTGCTTTGTGGGAGAAAAAAAAGAGTTTCTTAGTTGGGTTCTGTGTGGAGAATGGCTGAGACAACATATTCTGGTAACGTGATCTATCTGGGTTCTGCAGCAAAGCCAGCAAAGGACTCTACTAATTTGTGGCCAAAATGTCTTCTGCAATATATTACTAGGGTGGTCTCTCTTTTCTTACGTTGCCCAGTTTTTCAGTCTACAGCAGACAGTAGCGTATTGAAATTTTCTTCTTGAATCACAGAAGAGTTGGGTGGCATGTGAGATACTTAATTAGGTATTAAGGAAACGGTTTTCTGTTCCTTTAACTTATTTATGTTACTATTACAGGATTCATTATGCACAACAGAAGGCAAATGCCTCAATCTCATGAAATTTCTCCCTAAATCTGCTGGCTGCACACAGTGCAAGATTGTATTCTAGAAGTGGATTAGTTAACTATGTGAGTTACAAAACGCCTCTGTGTTCTGCACTTCTTAAAATGTCACAGCTCACTGTACCCATATGGTATTTATTTTCACTGACTTTTTCTATTTATGCCACACATTACACAAGTTAATTGTATGGATAGCCTGTAACCTCACTGAACGGTAACAGAATTCTAAAATTATTTTACAGGGTTCAATGGAATTTATTTTAAGCCTGTAAGTTGAGAAACATCCAAGGAGCAACAACTTGTCGGTGTTAAAGGCACTCCAGAACACAATGCTGACACCCAAAACCTTGAGTGCAGCTCTGGTCTCCACAGCTCCAGAAGGACGCAGTGGAGGTAGAGAAGAGCAACTGAAACTGCCCTGGTGAGGGAGCAGCTGGCCTTGATGGAGGGATGAGAAAGGCTGCAAGTACACAGTTTGGAGCAGGGTAGGCTGACACTCCCAGGGTATGATCAAGGTTTAACCACTGCCTTCATAATTTTACAAAAGGAATGCAGAGCTGTTGTTTGCCAAACTGCAGAATATTAGAACTACAGGGAACTCAGTGATGCTGGTATGAGATCATGTAAAACAGATGAAGGAAAGCTCCCTCATGGGATGGGGAGTGAGCTCCTGGAACTTGCTGCCATGGTAGTGGGGAGGCAAATGGTTAATAAGCAGGTTCAAAAAGGGATTAGAGGAATTAACAGATAAAAGGTCCAATTCATATCCATAACGGATATGAAAAGGAGGAGGTTGCAATATTCCCTTTAATATCAACTGGGGGTGTTGGAGGTGTNGATTAGAGGAATTAACAGATAAAAGGTCCAATTCATATCCATAACGGATATGAAAAGGAGGAGGTTGCAATATTCCCTTCAATATCGACTGGGTGTTCTGCAGTAGCAGACTGCAGAAAGTGGCCAGGTTTCTGTGCTGCCCACAAACAGTATCTTGTATTGCCTCTGTCAGAGACAGACTACTGAGCTGGATGGGACATTGCTGTGACCAAACGGGGCATTTACAATGTTTTTATATTCTTAAGTAGATGGATAAGAATTTGGCAGCTGACTCACGTTTAATAATAAGATTGTCTGAGGCAACTTCTTTGTTCCTTAAACTTTGAAGAAATTCACACATGTATTTGTATGTTAAATTGTGAAAAATAGGACTGGAAGGAAAACCCATCATCCTGCTACCACAAAGCAGCTCTACCTATGTAATTCTTGATCTATGTTAGTATAAGCCGTTTTCTCCAATGATGGGGTACTTACATCTTCCTCGTCACCTCATGCAGCCATCTTCAATATTTTCACTTTCCTTAGTATTACAATTTTTTTCCTAATACCTAACCTGGATCTTCCTGATTGCAATTGCCACCTTCTACTTCTGTCCTATCCACACAAAGCAAGTTGGTCTTTTCCTTTTTAAGCAGATTTTGTATGTATTTAGAGAGTGCTTTGTCCTTCCCTCAGCCTTCTCTTCCTGATGCTAAACAAAACCAGTTCTTTCTGTTTTGTCCCCCACAGACCATGTTTTCCAGAGCTGTGGTCATTATCATCACTGTGCTCTTGACTCCTTCCTATTTGTTCCATTTTCCTTGAAGTCAAAACACTGAGTCTGGGGATTTCTATGTAAAAGCTCACCACTGCTGAGCAAATTCATGTGTCTTGTAGAATCTCCTGTTCAATCATCTCATTACGATGATAACTCTTTTTGCTAGGGGGTCACAGTCAGACTCAAATTAAACTTGAACCTTGGTATATCTATAGCATAGCTGTGGGTAGCCAGAATCCTTACTGCAAAAGTCACTTTCATTCATTCCTACATATCTATCCACTTCCCCAAGACAACTCAGTTATGTAGCATCACAGGTCTTTTTCAGACCTCTGAGGGATTCATCCAAAACACTGGCTGTAATTATAGCTTAAGATTATGAAGTTAGCAAGAACCATTAAGGTCAAGTAGTCTGACTTCCCACTTAACAGAGGTTGAAGGATTTCTTCAAGCAGGTCTTGCATTATGCCCAGAACTTGTGTCTGAGCAGCCTTTCAGAAAGAAATATACTATTGCTTAAAGATTTGAAGTGGCAAAGAATCCAATATGCTGATAATTAAACTTGCTTCAGTGATTAGTTACTCTGAATGTTCAAATTTGACACCTAATTTTTAATCTGGCTTTTTCCAGCTTCAGCTTCCAAGTGCTGGAACTTGTCAGAACTTGTTGTGCAAAGTTAAAAAGCCTCCTTACCCTCAGAAACCTCAGGCATGTCTTGATTTTCTTTTGATAAGAAACGTCTACAAAAAGAGCTTCTTAAGTTTCTGACGGTAAGATCATTTGTGCTCAATGTCTTTGTGATTCTTTCCACAGTCCTCCATAATGCTAAACTTTTAAGTGCAAAACTGAGCATAGTATACTAGATATAGATACAGTATAATGTACAGATACTCTCATCTCTGTCAAAATCAAGGTGTACACTTACTCTCCTGCTCATGAGGAGTCTTTATCTCCAGAGGACAAACTCACTCAGTTGCAGTATGGGGAAATTCGTGTTCAGCTTGTCACCCACACTGGCATCTGCAAATGTGACACAATCCTGCATTCTGACAGCTGCACCTGCATTATTCCTCAGGGACTACTCACAGGTATGATCAAGAGCACAGAAATCTTTATGTTGAAACCATTTTAGAAAGTGGGAAAAATAAACTCTCTTTTCCAGATATGCAGCTCCTTAGCACCATTTACTCTAGCAAACCTTACCTGAGACTTCAGGTTTTTCCACTGCATCCCCTTTAGGTATGACTGCTGGCTGGGGAGGCATCTCCAAGTTAGGAATTGACTTCATTATATTGGCCTGGGCCTCTTCCAAGAGCTTTTCAAATTCCTTTCCATTATAGTGATCCAGGTTTTGTCTTTTCTCTTCCCATTTCTTTTCTGCTTTCTAGACAAAAACAGTAAAGCATCAGTTTACCTCTCTGGTTTCTGTTGTGATCACTTACTTTTAAAAAAATCCACGTGAAAACATCATAAATCACTACAGATAGATAGATTCCTTCAGTTCTAGTCAGTAACTAGAGGAAAGATACTAGCACTGTAATTCTACAATAGTTCTGGCTTCCATTGTGCTAGATATGGCACAAACACAAGACAAGCTGACAGTGGCCACTGCTCACTAAAGGAACAAAGGCAAAATTTAAATCTGGGTCACTGATTTACTATATCACACTGGTGATTAAACTGCATGTCTGTAAGAAGACTTGAGAGTTCAGCTGTAGGTTTGCTAAATACCTCTGTGTGGAATCACTAAAACTTCACACTCTTTCATCTTTACCTCTCCATAGTGAGGTACACGGAGAGTTAAAGAATGAATGAAATCCACCAATGCAAGTGTTGCCAAAGAATCATACATTATTGTTCAAAAATAGGGTATTTCTTTAAAAATGATTTTAAAAAAAAGTTTATTGAAAAACACAGCTATTCATTGAGGTTACATGTTATTATACTGTTGCATTTTAAATCAGAGGGTATCTTCGGAAGTACATTGTGTAGTTAGAGGTTAAGCATATAAATCGTCATAGTACATTTGAAAATCCCACCTTCAGTCTCAGGAGTGAGACTGGGAGCTCAGACCCAAAAAGACAACTGGGTGAATAGATTACACCATACCTCAATTGATACAGCTCTGTTTCTGGTACTTGCACTGTGAATTTCCTCAATGAAAAGACTTTGCATGGTGTTGCCGTTGACAGAGACCTGTGGTGCTGGCATGCCTTGTGTGGGCTGGGATCCTATTGCCAGTTCCTGGGGGGGGGCTGGTGGGGTGGTCGAGAGGTGGCCGCTCGTTGGCAGACCTTCACCATGGCTGGGTGCAGCAGGTGAACCCTGGGCATGGTTGACCAGGGCTGATGAGTGCTGAGAGTGATGGATGACAACAGGAGAGCTCTGCACATGATGGACCGTCATTGTCGAGAAGGGGACGACTTCTGACTTGACTGATGATACCTGGGACTCTGATGTGACTGCTGTGAGGTTTTGCTGTGCATGTCCCTGGGTATGCTTGGGCTCCTCTTGGTTTTTCAGAGCTTCAGTTGCAGTGGCCTTTTCCATAGTGGAGTATTGCACAGCTTGGGAGGGATCCACACCCCTCAGCAGTCCTTCTGTAACATGTCTGCCCAGCCAAATTGAACACAACAGCATGGCACATGGTTAGCATCCAGGTGAGTCATGAGCAGTATTTAACAACAAGCTTTTGCAAGGGAAAACATCACCTATAAAACATCACCTATATCAAAACCATCAGAATGATGTTTTTTCTTCCTAATGCTCTCAGTTGTGTGATTTTCTAGTTTTCTCTGAGTCAGGGACTCAGATTTTTAAAAAGAGGCCACTCGTATTAGGATTTTTTTGCCTTTTAAAACGTTTACAAACTTTCATGAATATACTGGCACTTTTTTACCAAACTGTGAGTTACAGTAATTTTATTTTAGAGTGAGAATGGAAATCAGTTGACTTGTTTTGTTTTTTTTTTTTACACAGAATCTAGATAAACAAGGAATTCCTGGACTATTACCATGGAAAGTGGTAGCTACACAGAATATGACATAGCAGTTTAGCAAATTGCCAAAACAAAGCATTTAAACAATACTTCAAGTAGGTCTTGTCTGTCAAGAGTTTGGGGTACAATGAGGTAAGGATGTAAAGAGTCAACTATTTCTGACAACTAGCTATGAAATGGCTGGGCCTCAAAGCTTGGCTATCCATCAAATGACATCAGTTTTTCCACTACTGAAACAGAGTTTATGAGATTTTATATGTAATTTGGCTGAAAAAAAAAAAAAAAAAACTTTTGGTAAAACTTTGGTAAAATTTAGCTCATTGTTTATTTCCCAAACAGGATGAGGCAGGAAATAACTGTAGTCATTTTTAAGAAAAGAAAGCTAATATGAAAGGATATGGATATTTATCTACATGGAAAAATAACTGATGGTCTTAGAAGACCTGTTACATAAACCATTTTATCCCTCTGCCAGTACTGGCAAATTCATTTTACATATGCTCCAGGATATATGGGAACAGTGTCAAACCTACATTCCTTAGGATAATGGTAGCAACAATATACTTATGACTTACATTTGCTTGTAATTGAAGTAAAATTGAGACCACCACCACTGACAGGTTGGCCTGATTCATTGAGTTTTGAGTAGGGATTAAATCCAATGTCTATTGCCTCATATAAATCAGCAGTCGTCTGTTGCTCATACATTCTGACAAACATAGCTAAACACTGGCACTTAGTGGACACAAATCTTATCTAACATTTTAGCTTTCTCTAAGTATCTTCCTTGCAAAAAACAGAATAAATAATTTGCATGGATATTTGCATGGAATTGAGGAAATTATTTATGAAATGCTTGAAGAAAAAATCACCTCCTGAGCATGGTAAGGATATCTGTCATGCTGCGCACACGTTTCAGTAAGCTGTCTAGCTTGTGTGGTTCTTCCTTTAGGAACCTCACGGCTTCTACCTCAATGCGGAGGATCGCACGCATTTTATTCTGCAATGTCGGGAACTCTCCTGCAAAGACAACAACTGTGAAGCTCAAGAGGAAATCATAAAAGCCCTGGGGAAAAACACATGACAGGGTGAATGTTAAATAGCTGAGTGTCAACCTCTCTCCAGGGGCCATGCAACAAGCCCCTTAATCCTGACTTTAAATATACTGGAAGTGAAAGTTTATGCCTTCAGATCAAAGGCAAAACTGTTTTCAGCCACTGTCGTCAAACGAGAAGAACCAAAACGAAAAAGTGCATACCTTTAAGGGTGGCAACAGCTTCTCCCACTTGTCGCAAAAGAAAGGCTCCATCTTCAACATCTTTCAGTGTAACTGTCTTGTTGGAAGCAGTGGAGTCCCTCTTTAGGTCTTCAACAAATCCCTCCAGCTCACTGGCAAAACCAAAAAGTGAACATGCAATGTAAGCAGGACTTTCACATTACAATCAATTATATGTAAATGAATGGACTAAACTAAATGAGAAACCTCAACTGTGGCATCTTTAAATCTGATACCACAGGATGAAAAAAACCAGCAGGGTACCATGAGGGGATGTGAGGCTGCTGCGCACTCATGCCCACAGCATAGGAACAGGCTTGTAACCAGCCCAAGTCATTGATATCTCTGATGTTGCAGATGTGCAGAGCAGCTGTGCTACAAAGGGCAGATGGGGTGGGGAAACACATCCAACAGCCAGCCCTCTGTGGACACGAATCCTAGAAGAAGGGTACACACATGCTATACCATGACATCCAGAACTGGTTTGCACCTTGTATTTTCTCACTGCTGATAACATGGTTTGCACCTTATATTTTTTCACTGTTGCTAACACGCAAAGGAATGCACAGCAGTGAAGTGACAACCCAAAAACTGGCACTCATGGCCCCTTGATGCAGGCCTGTTTATCTGCCTGTTCCTGCTAGACAGGATACAGCATCCTGTTTCCACAAATAGCCAGAATGAAACAGCAAGTGTGCATTGTATGCAGCTCTTGGTCAACATTTGGATTAACAAATGAATCACAGAGGTTTTTTCCAACCAGTGCTTTCCCATGCTTCCTCAGGCTTCACCTGGTGCTTCCTCAACATTTTTCAGAATACCTTTTCCAGTGCTCCCTTGCTTCACACAAATTTTCACAATCATTCAGACACATAAACTTTGTTTTTGTACTTTTTTTCCTTATAAGGTTGATTTACCTGGAGTTTCCACACAGAAAATCTCTCTCTCAAAAAAAAATCTCTTTAAAAATACCTGCAGTGCATTATGCACAACTAGACAAAAACAGAGCAAAAGCCTATGTGAATACTCAAAAGAACCATCTCTTGAAAATTTGTTCTAAAAGAAATCTGCCTCTATTAAGATACCAAATTTACTAAGAGGAATATTCTGAGAAGCACTTTAATTGCATGTTATTAACAATGCAAAGCAAACTGTGAGCTGACAATCAGGTACCATTTTAACCTAATTTGGGGCCTCATTTCTCGCATCTACTCAGGTAGAAGTTTTGCAGTTGCTGCAAGGGAACGAAGGTATGGGCTGAGTGCCTGAGATGGGGTAGGGGAAGACTGCCTTCCACACAGTGTCACAACTTCCACTAGCACAAGTATACTTGCAGGAAACAATTCAAGGGGCCACACGATGGCAGCAAGGGAACATTACTCAGGATATTTTTCCAGTGGAAGAGGCTGCAATAACACACGCATCTGCTGTCCCTGTGTCTGCCTCTGCTATAAAGAAGGGTGCAGATACAAACAAGGAAGGAGCTGGAAAAAGAAATCAGCTGTCCATCACTCACTACAGTGCAAAGGCTCCTGCCCTCCGGAATGATGGTCTACAGTCATGCATCCTCCCCATCCTGTACAACCTGATACCAGTGCTCAGGACCAGGCAGTGCTACTTTGGGAACCATAGAGTGGCCCCCCCATCCCCTTTTGTAGATTACTACTGGAAAAGCAGCTTCTCAGATGCTTGCATCCACCAGGCAACAAAAAAGGCAAGGAGAAAAGCTTAAATTTGTTCACAGGTGGAAAGAAGAGAAACGAACAAAGAACAATACTAGGATGTTTTGGTAGGCTTATAACTATCGGAACTACAAGGATAAAGGAAAGACTTACAGCTAGAAGACAATGTCTTTCTTTCCGTTTTGTTCTTTAAGCAGAAATGGAAAGGATCATCATAAAAACCTTTAGTTCCATACAGTGATACTATCAAACAAGACAACTGATCCTGAAATTGCTCAGGGAATACAATATTACACTGCCTCAAGTTGCTAGCTACAAGGGAAAAGAAACTTTAGCCCTCAGGAGCCAAAGATTTAAACAGATGAAGCAGCCTCCAATGTTTCTTTTATGTAACTGGGAAAACAGCTTGGCTGTATAGATTTGTTTCAGCAAACCCAATTAACAAGACAGTCACCTTAAAGCACTCTCAGAAGGCTAACACACGATAAGTGATTTTTTCTGCATCTATGTTTTACAGAGAGAAGCCGAGACAAACTCTTATGCTGAGATCTTTCTTTAGGAAAAAAAAGCATCAGAGGATCTGTCTCAGATTGCAGTATCAGTAGAACAGGTTACAAAACAAACTGACAAAATGAATAGCAACAAATCACCCAGACCAGATGGTATTTGCCCTGGAGTTCAAAAGCAACTCAAGGATGAAACAGTTGAACTATTAATGCTAAGCATCTAACTTCTTGATTAAAATTGCTTTGGCACCAGAGTGGTGGAAAGTGTCACAGATGATAAAAATAAATTTTTAAAAAGGAGGTGGGGCTATCCAAGGATCTGTACGCTAGTGAGACTGACATCCAGACTGGTGTAATTGATAGATATCATAACAAAGAATAAACAATAAAGAATTAGTGGACACAGGGATAAATATATTGTGTTAATGTGACTTGTGTAAAGAGAAGATCCAACAAATCCAGATGGTCCTTGGAAGGAAACAGCAAAAGCATGGGGACAAACTACAGCCCAAAAGACTATCAGCTAGGTATTTAAGTAAAAGCTTTTAAGAAAGAAAAGTTGTCGTGGGACAAGAGGGAAAATTCTCTCATGGATAAAGTACTGGAAGTAAAGAGAAGGGATCAATGAACAGCTTACTCAATGAATGGATTTTGCTGGTGGGTTCCGTAGGGATCTGTGCTAGGGCTGGCGCTTTTCAACATACTATAAATGATTTAGAAAAGAGGATGAATAGTATAGTCAAAAAATCTCCAAAGGATATTAAATTATTCAGCAGAATGAAAATGAAAACTGACTGCAGAGGGCTGCAGATGGATCATCTGAATCTAATTGACTAGGAGAAAAACAAATGTTAAATTTACTCCTAATAAATGTAAAGTAATTCTCACGAGAAGAGGAAAAATAAAAAAATAAACAAACAAACAAACCACCACCACCCACACCCCCCAAAAAAATAAACCCAACAACCTCCCAAAACCTACGTTTTTATACACAGTCATGAACTTAGAACTGACAATCAGCCCTCATGAGTGTGATGTCGGGTTTGGAATGGAAAGCTCATGTGGAACATGAGGACAGGAAGACCATCACCATGCCACTGCATGAAGTCATGGCATGCCCACATCAGGTATAGCCTGTGCAGGGCTCTACTCCATCCCTGTCTCACGGATGCATTCCAGAGAAAGGCAACAGGATGATAAAATATACAGAATAGCTTCTACATGAGGAGTAACTAAGCAGACTAGGATTTTTCAGGATGGAAAAGACATGATCAGGGAGAGGGAGTGGGAAGAGTTCATAACATCATGACTAGCATGGAGAGGGTGAATATTCTGCCTTGCATAATTTAAGAGTTTGGGGGTTGACTGACAGATGGGAGAGTAAAAAAAAAAAAAAAAGGGTTTGTTACTCTACAGAATTACAGAATTCCTTGAACCTGAAAGCTGTACACAACAAAATTTATATAAATTTAAAAAAATGAATAAGTTCATGAAAGGTAAACAGTCCTTGTAGAACTTTTGGATGTGAGATGCCATCTCTGACTTGAAAAATCTCTGAGCTACAAGTCACTGGAAGCAAGGAGATTGATATACTTTGAGCATGTTGCCAGTTTCTTATATTCCTTCCCAAGCACCTGATACTAATGGCTATCTGAGCATGGTTATTCTTACAAAAAAAGTCTGATACTTTTCTTAACAATAATATAAATTATAAGTTATTATAGAACCTATCAGGCAGATCAGAGATGGCTGTAGTTTAAATACTCTGCTTATAAAAAACCTTCTATTAAAGTGCTTATAATAATCTACAACATAACCTACAAGATAATAAACTACTCATAACTGTAATATGTTCCTCAGTATATAAACACTTTATTGGTCAATATGGCATATTGTCACAATTTGCCCTTGGTCTGGTAAATTTTAAGGCTAGTATCTGCAACCCAGGAAGTATAATATATGACATTTCTAATGTTGGCTGAAAAGACTGGATGGAAAAAAAACTACTCAGTTAATTCTAAGTGTGTGTTTCACTGCTACATGTGTGTATAAATACTATGTTTAACAGCATTCCTTGTTTTTTTAAAAAACTCTAAACTGTAATCCTGCTACAACTGACACACACGGACACATTTCTGTAGGCATCATCATTAATAGCTGCTCAACAGAAAACTTGCTCTGAAGTGTACATTGACATGCTGTTTACAACATGAAACCAGCAATATTTTTTTTTAATGTCCCAATAATAATCTTCAGAATTGCAAAAAAGAGAACTTTCTAAGATGAGATATAGAGACCAAAAGATCTTTCCTTTTATTTCTTTAGATGGAGCTGAAGCTCATACTACAGAATACTAAATACACTTTTGTAAGTATTGCAAAAGTTCTTAAGCTCTGTCTTGCATGAACCCAGTCTACTGATTTAGTCCTATGATGTAGAAAAGGTCAAGATGGCAACAGCTGAAAGAGTAAAAAATGGTAATTTTTGTGCCCTGTTGCTTTGCATTTGTTTATATCTCTGCACTGAGATTAGCTTAACTGAAAGTGCCTATATAGAACGTTAATCTTTTCCCGAATACTGTCAGTGACATTTGATGTGTAATTTTATGATGCATGCTCCTCATTATTACCAGATATCAGCTGTTGAACTTAAAGCATTGTTATCAGATGTACTTCTTTCTTTTGGGCTCTGATCCTGAAAACATGCAAATACATGACAAAGAAATCTCATTGGACACAACTGAAGAAAAATATTTTTATGATTTAATATTTGTTTCTAACATACCTCTAAAAAGGTTGAACTAGCATTTATAACTTACGAATGATTTAAGACACTTTCCTGTAACATCAGCAAATGAATTATACTTTCCCATTCAACGTTTCTTAGCTGCAAAGTAAATTGGCACAGAATAATATACACTTGCTTTGTGCCCTTTGATAACTGAGCTGAAGTAGCACAGAAGCAGCAGAAACTCTGTAAACACTGATAAAACAGAACCATACTGCAATCAGAGTGGTATCCTAAATGAACAGCTGTAACAACTAACGCCACTGCACTTGACCTCACCCAGTATCCATTTTATGAGGCAATGCTATAAACAACTATCACACAAATGGTTCTTTCCACAGAGAGCAAACAATCTGGAAACTAAGCAATGAGATACACATGAATAAAGTGATGAACAGGAGAGTAATTACGTGAGACTACAATACAATATAAAGACTACAAACCAGCTGAGCAAATTATATAATCTAACCAACGCAGACTATTACTGCACACTGAACTTTTCTTTGCAGAAGACATATACTTCCTCAGAAACATTCTACTCTGTCTTTACAGATGCACCATTTTAATTATAAATCTTATTCAACTGACAACACACTGATCAACTGGAAAGATTTACTTTCTCCAGTTGTCAACAACTGTACTTCTGTGGTTCTTCAGTCATCGCTTTCAATGAAAAGCTGACTATAAAGCTGCTCTGCGTTATGGAGCAATTCTTCAGGTGTGAACTAAATGCAGTAATGAGAAATAATTAATTATATAGCATCCTACAAATGTGTTAGAACTGTTCATTGATTTCAGCTTCATCTTGACTCCTACTGACTCTGAACATGGACTAAAACAAACAACTGGATCCCACCAATCTTGGTAGGCCAAAGTTTTGGGAAAAAAAAGCCTTACAAAAAGTCCTTACACAAGAGAAAAAAGGAAAAGGAAAAGGAAAAGAAGAAAAAGAAAAAGAAAAAGAAAAAGAGAGAAAGAAAAGAAAAGAAAAGAAAAGAAGAGAAAAGAAGAGAAAAGAAAAGAAAAGAAAAGAAGAGAAAAGAAGAGAAAAGAAAAGAAAAGAAAAGAAGAGAAAAGAAGAGAAAAGAAAAGAAAAGAAAAGAAGAGAAAAGAAGAGAAAAGAAAAGAAAAGAAAAGAAGAGAAAAGAAGAGAAAAGAAAAGAAAAGAAAAGAGAAAAGAAAAAAGCAGTTTTTAACTGCAGTTTACTGTATGGAATCCCAGTGAGTAAGTCTCAGAGAGACACTGGCACTGCTGATTGTAATTAAACTTCAGTACCTTATTTATAAGCTTCCCCCAGCTCTCCCATGCAATAACTGAAGCACTTACTACTGAAATCTGACTTTCGTACTTAAAGCTCAGAGGGTGGTTATCAGTGGTGCAAAGTCTAGTCAGATGCCAGGAAATAGCGGTCAATACAGTGTCCAGTTCTGTTTAACATCTTCATTAAGGAGCTGGATGATGGGGCAGAGTGCACCCTCAGCAAGTCTGCAGGTGGCACAAAACTGGGAGGAGTGGCTGATGTGCCAGAGGGTCGTGCTGCCATCTAGAGGGACCTGGACAGGCTGGAGAAATGGGTGGACAGGAACCTCATGAAATTTAACAAGCAGATGTGCAAAGTCCTGCACCTGGGGAGGGACAGCCCCAGGCACCAGAACATGCTGGGAGCCCCCCAGCACGAAAGCAGCCTAGCAGATAAAGGACCTGAGGGTCCTGGCAGACACCAAGTTGGACATGAGCCAGCAATATGCCCTTGCTGCAAAGAAGTCTGATGGTATCCTGGGCTATATTAGGCAAAGTATTGCCAGCAGGTCAAGAGAGGTGATTCTTCCCCTCTACTCAGCATTGGTGAGGCTACACCTGGAGTACTGTGCCCAGTTCTGGGGCCCCCAGTTGTACAAGACAGACATGGACATAGCGGAGAGAGTCCAACAAAGGACCACAAAGATGATGAAGGGACTGGAGTGTCTCTTCTCTGAGAAAAGGCTGAGAGAGCAGGGACTTTTCAGCCTGGAGAAGAGAAGGCTCAGGGGGGATTTTATCCATGTGTACAAATACCTAAAGGGAGGGTGCAAAGAAGATGGAGTCAGGCTCTTTTCAGCGGTGCCCAGTGCCAGGACAAGAGGCACTGGGCACAAACTGAAGCACTTAAGGTTCGATCTAAACATCACAAAGCACTTCTGTACTATGTGAGTGACTGAGCACTGCCATAGGTTGCCCAGAGAGGTTGTGGACTCTCCCTCCTTGGAGATACTCAAAAGCCACCTGGCCTTGGTCCTGGGCAACCAGATCTAGGTGGCCCTGGGCAGGGGGTTGAACCAGATGACCTCCAGGGGTCCCTTCCAACCTCAAACATTCTGTGAAAGCTAATCTCATTACCTTCTTTTGCATCCATTTGTTCTTAATATCCACCCTCCTTCCCTAAAATATAATATGTAAAGCTGAAGAGGAAAGCAAGGGTAGGGGGAATATTTCAGAATACGGAGGTGGTCATGTGCCTTTAAGTCATCTATTTCCTTACAGGGCATTTCTGAAGTGGCAGAAACTCTTCATACTGGTGGGATTTGCCCAGCGGACTGTGCTAAAAAGGACTCCCAGTCTGAGACCAACAATTTTTACAACATAGACACAGTTTTACAGCCAATACGAGTACAAGGAAACATAGCTAAAAGAGCATGCACGGGTGCTGTTTCACTAAAGACAGTAGTGAAAACTAATACATTATGGAAAAAAAGGCCAGTCAAAAGCAACAAATTCTAAGAGTTCTCTCAACCCACCATAACTTCTTTACAATCCGTTCTTCCTCGTTGAGGTATTTCTGCCTTTCTTGTTCCACCAGGTTGCGCTGTCGCTGCACAGGATCTTCAAGCCTCTTCACTGTTTCAATCATTTTGCCATTGATTTCCAGCTCTGCTTTCTTCACCATTGCCCTCAGCATCTCCTGGTTCTGCAGCTGTTACACAAAAGAAATCAACTTCAATTTTTCCTGCTTGACTGACATCCCTGGCAACAGAATACATTGCAGAACTCAGAAATAGGTTGGGATAAACACAGCCCTACAGCTAGAGAAACTTTTTACCTTCTTCTTTCCCTCTTTAACTTTACCTATAGACATTATTTCATCAGAATGTTGGAGGTGAGAAAAGCCCACATGTGCTTAACTTCTAACGTGTATATCTAAATTCCAGTTGTCAGCTGACAAACAAAAGATGTTGGGTTCAATACACCACCTTCAGTGCATAACTTCTGCAGGGATTGTGGCCCTTTTATAATGCTCAGTCCAGCACGAATCAAGTATTAATCACGCCTCATGAGAATGCCGGAAGCCTGACTTCCACTTTGCGCATATCTCTTATTTTTATATACTGCGCTGCCCATACATGCCTAGTGGATAATCACACACATTAATGTCAGAGCGGGAACGTACTGTCACTCTCAGAATGGAATATTTCAGTCTCTCAAGTGGCAGAGGAAGGATTGTGCCATCCAGTGTGATTTGGTGACAGACATACTCATCTGTGATATAAAACACCTACCTCAACCAGTAAAACAACCCTTTAAAATATGGTAATTTTCTGGAAACTGGCCATGTAAAATTCACACCTTCTTTCTCAAGAGATCTACTATTTGTACCTTCTTAGCCTCATGTTAAGTATCTAAAGCATTATTTTTTTTACTGATATTAAGTTTGCAGAACAATACACAGCTAAGAAAACAAGTTTGCATAAAGTGGTAAGTAGGGCTTCTAGTCACAACTTCAGGATATAGGCAAAAAGAACACAACTCTGTCAGCCTAGAAGCAATCTCATACCATAAGATTTTCAAAAACACCTTGGGACGCTAAGTTCAATTTTTAAAACTAGCAATCAAACCTTCAGCTGTCTTCTAAACATCCAGGTTTAACAGCCAAACCACTTTCAACATAAAAAGTAAAAACACCACCTAATAGGAAGAATTACAAAAATGGGTTACATACAAGACAGTGTAAGGCAACAATAACTTCTTTTGAAGTTATTTAAGAGAATTCCTGAGAATGAGACAAAAAAAAAAAAAGCCTTTGCCAGGTTGTTCTTACCAATCAGTATAGAAATTAGAGGAACAAAGTCATTTCTCTCCTCCTGACTCTTCAGAAATTGTGCCTGACTCTGCCTTCTCCAATGACACAACTGTGATGAGACGGAGGGTAACACTTCACTGAAAGTGTTCAGGGGGGTCTGGGCTGTGACAAGCAGGAGGTGTTAGCTCAAAACTCAGCTCAAGATAAGTGTAAGCAGTGAGGGAAAAAAAATGAAGCTGGAAAACATTTGAAACAGCACAGATTTATAAACATTTTTTTATAGCAGACTGGATTCTTCTGAAGACAGTGCATATGTGTATTTTTCCCCACTATGTGATTAACGTTTGGATTTGATTAATTAAAATCTATTACAGTGAGACCAGCACAGCTGAGAACGTCTCTTTCATTGTGTCATTTGCAAGAAGGAAAACATAAATGAATGAATAAATGAGAGAATGAGCATGTAACACTTCAGTCATATAGTTTAGTCACAGCTCTTTAATGAGCGGGGAAATCTGAAACAGGGAATTGCCTTGGGAAACGTGAAACAACTTATCTGAGGTCTGGTCTTATCTGGGAGAAGGTCCAGAGTCAGACTTAAGTCTCAGGTGTCAAGAATTTTAGTCCTCTATGTTCCTCAGCTGTGTGACTCCCAGCATACCAAAACGGGGTTTGTGTGCTTGTTCTTTTTTCTGTGTGTGCGCATGTGTGTACAATGGCAAACATACTTGTTTATTACGAGGGTATATGTTCATTATAGTGACATCTACAGCTAAGGTGCTTGTCACTTCAATGTATGCAGTTCTTGAACAGCATTAGAAAGTTTCAGTTTTAAAAGTTCATCCATTTCTGATAACGAGATTAGGGAATACAAATATAACTCACCAATATTTCAAAAAGCTAGTATGTTTAGGACTCCCTAACCTCAGTGTTTGGAGTGAGCTCTTGAAGTTTGGGAAATGACTCATCTTGGTATCAAAGAGATGTTTTTGCCATTCCTTTGAAAATTCACCCAATACCTAGCTAGTTCTGGCAAAACTAGGTTTCTTCATGCTTGGAGAACAGGGACAGCAGGTGAGAAGGGGGACGTACAGGTGGGTGCAGGCAGAGAAAAGAAGGAACCAAGGGAAACCAGTAACCAAGGGTTTAAGCAGGGCAAAGTCACCAGCCAAAGGACAATGTTAGGCAGAGTGAGCAGGAGCAGAGGGGAAGAGCTGTGGGTGAGGAAGAGGAGGCAGTCTCTGGCCACTACAGCATATTTCCCTCCACACTCAGGAACTGAACTTGAATCCTAGCTTTCTTCTGCCAGCAGGTATCAGATCTGAGACTCCCTGGCTAAGTGCACACCCCCTATGTCCCTTAGACTGCTCTGCCAGTTACTCCACCACCTCAAGGGGAAGACATTTTATGGATCTGCCAGAGTTATTCTCGTTCCACAGAGTAGAACCTTTTGTATTTCAAGTTTGCTTGAAAACAAGCCAAATAAACAATTTTAGATATTCACACTTAAAAATAAACTTCATTAAAAGAGTGTTCAGGTGCCAAAGTCAAATGCCCAAACGTAAGGAAATACAATGCAGGCTCTCCTCTCCCCACCAAATGGAAATCTCTTGCTAATTAGAGTTAACTTGGCTTATAAGTGCAAGCAGCAATAAATAAATAAATAAATAGAATAGAATATGCTTTTTTATAGCTTTAGCAACCTCTCCTACATTTATTACCCCCGGCTCTCACTCCCAGACTCACCAGTCTCCCCAGACACCTACCTCGTCCCTCTGCTGCTGCTGCTCCAGCCATTATCTGTCACTGCTCTCTCACAAGTCCCCAGCATTGTCTCTGGCACCCACTTTGAAAATAACCTGATAACCAGCCTAGTTCACTGTACACCAACCATTATTTGTGAGACAGGTATCTGGAAAACCAGCTATCAGTTCATAGCCCTGCTCCTCATTAGGAGACAAGCATGTCCTGACCAGCAGGAGCATCCCAGGCCCTGATGGGACAGGCTTCTGGGCCACCCACCTCCCCATACACTACTGTACACATCCGCAAACAGGGACTGCCTGCCTGCAGCTCAGGATCTCTGTAGGATCTAATTATCTAATTCCTAATGTTTGTTACCATACATAGATTAAATCTCATCTCACCAATTCTATAATGCAGTTCAAAACATAATTGAATTTCTAATTCAAAGTTACACTTGTGAGACTATTCGAGTATCACGTACCATTTATGACAGTATTATTATTACATTTTCTATCCTTTCAGCAGCACTCATTTCCCTGCAAATAATACATTTACTGAGGGAAAGGCATGCATGCATACACATTCCTAATGCTGAGCCTTAATCAGACCTAACTGCTTCTCCTTAAAATGCATTCAGTTAAAGAAAGGCAGGAACAGACAAAAAGTTTCAAAGTACAAATAAGCTAATGATAATATACCATGAATACGTACTACAAGGCTTGTTTTCAAACCTGCCACTATAGGTTGTCATCATCTGAGAGTGCAAAGTGAACTACCCCACTGTATTCATCATGTGCTCCATGATTACCAACAATAAATACATACAGAACACAGGCTGGGTTATAGCCTATCTCTGGCAATGAGGAAAACTCCATGGTATCATGAAACTAGACTTCCCTGAGTATCTCTGAAAATCAGAGTGCTTAAGGACGATGCTAGTGGACTAGGAGGAAGAGTAACTCTTACAACAGCCATGATGCAAATGTCTTTATTTCAAGAACCTCCGGTTAAAATCCAACCATAGACTAAAACAGTCTGACCTTTTAGTTGCATCTGCTAACACATACATTTAACTGGTGTGTGAATCAATTCAGCTGGATTGATTCCTGCTGGATACATTTTGAAAAGAGGATTTTGCCAGAACAGACAAAGCCTACATGAGTGAATGGGTCTTTTCCATCATGTGTTTCTCTGATTCTATAAAGCAAATGAGTAAGAACTTACATTGATATCATCAATTCAAAATTGAACTAGAGACAGCATTAAATATAGTTTTATGTCCTGTTCTTGTTACTTAGTTATCCTGCCAACTTCTGTGCCTGTGCAATCATCTTTTTCAGTTCTTTGGATGTGTTTCTTTTAGTCTGTCACTGTATGAAAATTTCACACAAACAGGAACAAACTGACTGACAACCCAGGAGAAACAGTGAAACTGAAAAATAAAAAGTACTGTCAAACATATCATGCACACAACCTGGAAAAACAGAAAAATACTTTTCCCTTTTACTTAGAAATATTTTACAAAAAATGGAGCACAGTTTTTTTCCATCAGTGTGATATTTCAACACTCTTTAGTTTAAAACACTACTTATTCGAATTGCTGCCCTACAAGCTGTAAGCTCTTTTTCAAAATACTTCCACCCATTCAGGAAAGTCCTGACAAAAAAGCACTCTTATACTTGGATATATATGAAATACCCAAGTTTTCCCTAAGCTACATGTTCTTCCATTTGACTATTACAAATTTGCCCACGTCCTACTGGCACAATGCACCTGTACTCGCTGTCATTTCTGAAATAAGGGAAGCTAGCCAGATTTAATGAGCCCACTCTGGACAAGTCCTTTTTCTTTCCTTCTCAAGACTTCCTTGGCAGTGATGATTTGTGCAGATGGTACAAGTTTCTTCACTCCTGTGTGCCCTAATGCTATATCTGATCAAAAGCAAGGATACTGCCGCGGGCAGGGCCATGGAGACAAGCTGCAGCTGGGAAAATGCTACCTCCTTGGCAAGCAGGCCCTGTAAGAAAGATACATTCACTGCCTCCAGCACGGCACTTGCAATCTCCATACCATTTTGCAAGGCCACATACTAAGCACAGCTGGTGGCCAGATCACAGGGGTTTGCCAAGAGCTGCATTTGGCACATGGGGTTCACAAGCTCAGAGGGGCTGCAGTGGCTTGCAGCACAAACATACAAGAATACCCACTTATACAAATGTGACAGGGCAGAGACCCCAGGGCAGTCAGTTTTACTGAAGAAGTAAAAGCATGGGTGCTGTATCATATGCAGAGGTCACCCACTCGACACAGCTGTTTGCTCCGAACACCTTCTACTATCTCTTCATTACCAGCAAAATGAGCACAGGACCTCGTCACAGCACCTTCAGTCTCAGCCACATTTTCTTAACCCTGATGTTTACTTTCTGCTCCCTTGCCCTGTTGCTGGTTCATAATTCAATTGCCTTTAGTTAAGGAAGTGAAGGCAAAATGTGGTCTGAATTTTGATTCATATTATCATTATTCTGCTCTAAAATTAATCAGCAAACCAAAGGAGATTGACACTGTACCTTTCCCATATTCAAAACCTCCCTGGCACTAATAGCAGTGGCTGCAGCCCTACAACACCAAACATGTGATGTCACTTTCCAGACAAGGACAACTGGCAGAGTACTGAAGTTTTCCCTGCTGTCCACTTTGTCTTACAAGAAATTGCTTTACCTCTTCTTACATCTTCTGAGACAATACACAGTGCTTTTCAGTTTCCAATTAAGTGAAGGGCTGAAGACCTGTACAGCTGCATACGCTTATTTTCACAGTGTCTCAGATGAGCAGCATATATTTACATTGGAGCATGACTGTAGTCAACAGAACATTTTGGTTAACTCTTCATTGTTCTTATTTTTTCTTGAAGGTTCTGAGGCGTTGATGTGTGTTAAGAAGGTACTGGTAAAATATGAATGTAAGTAGGTCACATCAAACCTTTGCAGTAACTTTTGAAATCATCCTTTCGCCTTGCTGCTCAAGTTGGCTATTCTTCTAGATTCTGTAAATACAGGCCTCAAACTCTGGCTTAATACATATCTACTGATCCTCTGCTACATTTCAGTTTCGTTACATCAAAGTTGTTTATTCAGGAACTTAAAAACTGTCTCAACTATAAACAGTATGGAGCAGGAACATGGCTCTTCCAACATGTTTATATAGCACATAGCATAGCAGGGTCCTAACTGTAATCACAAACTTGATATTATTGTAATATAAATACTGCTTTAATGTCTAGAGTCATCCAGCAAAGCTAGAAATGAAGTTATTTCTCTATATCTGAGCAGCAGTAGTTAAATTGAGCTACTTCTCATATCTCCAGGACTATGCAAGTGGCATATGCTAGAGCAGTATATGCTTTTGTGTCTGTGATAACTGGGTCTCTCCTTTTCTATATAACTCTGCTATGTAGAATCACATACAAAAGGTGAAAGAGAGAAAGAGAGGAAGAAAGGAAGGAAGGAAAAAAGGAAGGAAGGAAGGAAGGAAGGAAGGAAGGAAGGAAGGAAGGAAGGAAGGAAGGAAGGAAGGAAGGAAGGAAGGAAGGAAGGAAGGAAGGAAGGAAGGAAGGAAGGAAGGAAGGAAGGAAGGAAGGAAGGAAGGAAGGAAGGAAGGAAGGAAGGAAGGAAGGAAGGAAGGAAGGAAGGAAGGAAGGAAGGAAGGAAGGAAGGAAGGAAGGAAGGAAGGAAGGAAGGAAGGAAGGAAGGAAGGAAGGAAGGAAGGAAGGAAGGAAGGAAGGAAGGAAGGAAGGAAGGAAGGAAGGAAGGAAGGAAGGAAGGAAGGAAGGAAGGAAGGAAGGAAGGAAGGAAGGAAGGAAGGAAGGAAGGAAGGAAGGAAGGAAGGAAGGAAGGAAGGAAGGAAGGAAGGAAGGAAGGAAGGAAGGAAGGAAGGAAGGAAGGAAGGAAGGAAGGAAGGAAGGAAGGAAGGAAGGAAGGAAGGAAGGAAGGAAGGAAGGAAGGAAGGAAGGAAGGAAGGAAGGAAGGAAGAAAGAAAGAAAGAAAGAAAGAAAAAGAAAGAAAGGGCATTTACTGACAACCCAATTTCCTACCATTTCCCAGATAAGCGTACCTGTAGCTGTTTCATCTGATGCAGCTGCAGCCGCAGATCTGACACGTTGCGTTTCATACCATGCAGGCTGACTTGCATCGATGAGGCTCCAGCAGGGTGATGGATGACAGCTGACTCCACTGTTGCCAATGTATTCTTCCCCCCAGGTAAGTTAGCAGCGCCTGCAAGTAAGCAGCAGCACAGGTTGAGCTCACCAGCAGAGAAGGTTCAAGCATGGTCCTTCCTCTGCACACTGAATTCACATGCATTTCACACAGATGGACAAGAAAAGAAAACTACAGTTGCCAAGGATCAGGGGACTGGCATCTCCCCATCCGATATAATTTTGAGTGTATCTGTGCTGGAACCTCAGCCATATCAGAGTGCTGCTTTACCATAAGACTGCTACCTACACATGTAATGGAGATAGGAAAATTAACTGTAACTGCAGATTACACAAAACAGCAGCAAATCAAATTGGTGCTGAAAGTAGCTTTGGGATTGTCTTCTCGGGAGTCATCTGGGAACAAGTTAATGCAAATTCACAGGACTCCTGAACTGCATATGTGTTGATTAATTATTGCTGGAAAGAGATTCAGTCAAACTGCCAAGTGTGCAGGAAAGGTTTCGATAGAGAATCTTTCTTTGCTGCTTAAAAGTATGATTGCATTATTTCTATCAGCTGTCTCCAACAGCTAAGGTATAAAACCAAGAGAAGAGAAATGAGATAATGGTGTGGCAGAGAACTGCTCTCCAGCCACACTGCAGCCAACCACTTCCCTTTAGACAGTCATTTATTCAGGACTGTGTTTACAAGGGAATACAGCATAAAACAAGTGAGCTGACTCATCACAAGACTTTCTTCACTAAGTAATGCTGTTCCTCTAAACAGCATCAATATCAAGCTTGTTCTTTTCAGTCTCAAGTACCTGGGAATAAGCTTTATTTACAGGGTACAATCAAATCCCAGCACTATGTAGCCTTGCACAGCTTTCTGATCACAGTGTCAGATCCACCTTGTCCCTCAAGCTCAGATGACAGTATGGCCGCAGCTCCCCAAACTACCGCACTGTGTCATCCTCCTTTCACTTTCTTTCTTCTCTATGATTAAAATCAAACATCTGAGGAAACTGGAAATAACTGATCAATGGATGTCCACAAGAACTTTGGTCATCATTTGTTGCCACAGGCACACATTCTGTCAAGTTCAGTGAAATAAACCCAAACATAGTGTTTCAAGCTTTTATTTGCCTGTCAGAGGCAAATTTTCAGTGCACTGAAGGGCATGACACATTTTTTTCTGGCTGGAGTGAGTACGAACCCAAGAGTGGTAGGTTTTACCTCCACCCACTCATCCCTAGTAGTCTAGTCAACTAGTAAAGTCTCCAAATGTGAGTACAGCTCAGCATAACAACAAATTGTTATTCCTTTGCCAACAGGTGTGGATACGTCAAACATAACTTTTGCAAAATTCATCCAAGGGGAACCATTTTTAAAGGAAGGAATTTATGCCAAGCTGTCTTTATTTAAAAATAGGCTAAAAGGTTTCTGAAGAATCACGTTTCCTGCTTTACCTACATTTGCAGTTCCCGTCAGTAAAAGCACACACGCTGCTCGGGCTGCACACGTGCTGTATATGGCGTGCCATGCCGCAGGTTTCTGGAAACATGCTCAAACAAAAAGCTGTTCTAGCCTGGTGCTGGCCATTGTAATGCTACACCCTACCTAAACGAGCTGCAGCTAGATCTGCTCGGTGCTTCAACAACAACACTCTTCATTCAGTGCTGAGCAAGTTGCCATTTTTGCCATACTCCAGTATGATTCAGTGCTCTCTTCACTGTCAAAGAGCTGCTCAACAGAAAGCAACACTCAAGAAATAAACAGTCCTTGTTCACTGCCATTCTGTACCCACTCTGTGCTTCAGACTAATACATGCCAATACTTACCTGTCTACATGTAGACTGCATTTTTTCCTACAGTCAAGCATGTATCTCCCTCCCACTTGCACTATTTTTTGCTTCTTCTTTTTTTTTTTTTTAAGAAAAGGGTATTTAGTTCATAAACCCTACAGACAGAAACCACCAGAGAGTCTGAAAAATGTGGATAAGCCTCCAAGAGTTCTGATCCCTAGCCACAAATCTGGACTATTTTTGAAAGCACATCTACCTTTCTGCTATTCTTTGCCTCAAGTAAAAGCTCCAAAACCTCAGCCCCCAACCCTGTGGTCATGCAGCCAAGGCATGAATCAGTCCCCTCCAGTCTCTCCCCACATGTTGGACACCAGTCAATTTGCATATTTTTGCAGGATGGGGTGCCTGCTTTCCTTTTAGGGTAGATAGACTGTGATCTGCTTCTGTAAACAATAAATGTGTCCTACTCCCTACAAACCAGCCCTCCTCCTCCTCTGCTACTCCGGCCACCTCTTCTCACCACGAGGTACCTCTGCTACCACGATGTTCCTGCTGTAGGCTGTGCTCAGAGCCCATGAAGCACGACAAGGGACTCCTGAGGGGGTGAAATGCAGCCACAGTCACCCAGAGAGCATGGGAGCGCAGTAAGGATCAGCAGCTGACTTCTCAGAGATTCATATTTTCATCAAAAAGGAATAAAAGGGCAGCTGAATGAGGGACTGCTTCATCTAGGGAGTATAGCTCTCATTTGGAAGTGGGCCCAGGCTGTAGCTTTGCGATTAGATGTACAGCCAGACAGATTGAAGGGAAAGAAACAGTGTTGGCTTGCATAGCTTTTTAAATAAACCCTTGTTGGAGCTAGGTAAGGGGTCCTGAAGGCAAAAAACCTCCAAAATTCCCTAGCATTCTGGACAAAAGACAAATGTTAATTTCTTTTACAAAGGCTAATGAGCTAAGCTGCCAGTTATCTCCATTTTGAAAGCACTAAGGGAACTGGGGCACAGGAAAGGGAAAGGGTTGCTACTTGCCCCGGCTCAGGAAGGCAAGGCACAGAACTGCTGCTCCCTGACACCTGACCTTTGCTATCGTGCAAAGACACCACTCTCCTTCCATTTTCCAGAACTTAGTTTTCTTTCTAAAATGCTAATATTTTGTTTTGAAGCAGGCTAGAAAAAAGGACCATCAGAAGACATCAAGAAGTGCTTCTTCCCAAATTATTCATATCCTTATTAAAGAGCCACAACATTTTAAAACATCATTTGGGGAGACACGTGGCAGTTACTCAGTTCCCTTATCAGCTGGTTGGAATCCACTGAACAAACAGACAAATGCAATGTTAAGGTTGCAACTCCATCATTAACAAGATGTTACGGTCAGACACCAAAGAGTCCTTAAAAGAACAGAATGTTCTACAGATACCTGTGTGCAACTTCACCTCAGTGACCCAGAATTAATTCAGGATCATGTTATACCTGCAAACGCTGACCGAGTTCAGACTGGCGTGATCTATCTTTCAATGTGAGATAAACAAGCAGATATGAACAACTTTTTAAATTCACAGATCATTACAAGAGTCATGCATGTGAAAACAGCACACAGATATGCACAGAAGACAAGAATTTCTCTTGCAAGCACAGGTCACAAAGAGTGAGGAATCAAATCTGAGCACTACATGTGTAATACTTCTCCCTGCTCCATCTCCTTCTCTTGATTTGTACTGGTGATGTTAGCACACAAAGAAAGACGCCTTGAACCCTTTTCAGGAAATACTGAAATCTCCTTCCTCCTCTTCCAACAAGGCAGCAAATGGCAAAGAACTATTGGTTTTGTTTGTTGGTTTTTGTTTTGCAATCCAGGATATAACTGATCTAAATTTAATCAATTGATTCAGGATTTAATCTATCATTCTTACCACTTGATGAACACAATATGACAGAAGAGAGAGTAGGTGAGCATTTCCTAGCATATTTGTTAGTAATCTCATGGACAATCTTTCTAGTAAGGCTTGTTTTTTGTGCCACATGCTATTAGGCTGTTCCTAAATGAAGAGATCCCTGATGCCATTCACTTCTGAAGAACTGAAGAAGGTTATAAGGATTCAGTCATGGGACTTATCCTAGCATGAGTAGGAGAGACATAGCTACACTGTGGAATGTTACTGCTCTTTGAACTCGCCCCCCATGAAAGAATTGAGCCTAAAGCAATAAAACATAAGAAATGCAGACAGGATGGTCAGTATTACAGGCTCATTTTGCCCAGTGGAAAAGCATTTTTGTTTAGGCTCTAATATTTGAGGCTAAAGAATCTGCTTCAGACTGGCAAGGCAAAAACATGTTAAATACAACATACGAAATATCAAATGGAGTATTCACAATCTCAATATATAGAAGTATCTAGGATTTAGAAAATTTGGTTTCTTTTCCTTCCCAAGTGAACTAGTTGTCTATTTTTTGCATGAACATCTCCCATCACTGGAACACATACTACAAAATACAACATTGGTTCAACATTGATGAGTCAATTTTATCCTGCACAGATGTTTTATTGTTCAGGATGGGAAGCAATTCACGTTTCTGCTTACCACTGCTCTAGAAAGGACTGCTCAATCAACATTTTATACCACTTTTCCTTTCAAACAGTCTTTGAAATTGCTAAAACTGGTATCTCAGTATGCAGTTGTCAAGTGGAATTGTATACTTAGAGAGTTGACTGTCTAATGGCTATACTTAATAAAGATTGGGGTGAACTGGAGAACAAAACAAAGGTCTGCAAAAGTGTTTCTGGATGCTGCAGGCACATTTAAACACAAGCATATTTACTTGAAGGAGAAATATTCTGTAGCATATTCTGACAGATTGCTGATGTCTTTCAGGTAAACAGAGACTTATTACTCCTTTTCGGTGTAATTTCAAAAGCAGGTGCAATACCAGACTATTCTATTACATAGGGTAGCAGTCCTAAGTATTAGCTGATCTGGGTGACAATACCAAAGCAGTAGCATATTGTAGTCAGCATCACACCTTGTTTCCCCTTACCTGTTATAGTTCAATTTTCTGATTTTTCTGTGGCTGTGTCATGCTGGAAGGGTAGGATTTAGGGATGCAGATGCTGGAGTTACAACTATACTCTACAATGCTGATAGGGAACCTTGCAGTTGCATGGCCGCATGGCTGGCTGCATGGCCAGCCCCACTGCCCTATGTCTATCTTCCCAAGTGATCAGAAAGGCATCTATTTCACAACCTAAATGGCGGTATCCTTACTCACATGATGGGTATGGGCATGGCCGTGTGACAGAGTCAATGTCTCTGTCAGTAGCTGACAGATACTGATCTGGTCTTTTGACAGTAAATTAACCCTCCAGCTCAGTGCCCCCTGCAAAGTGTTTATCTCAATTAGTACAAGCATGGGGACAGCTGAAAGGCCTAACAGCCATACGGCACAAAGAGGAACACAAGGCAATGTACGTGCAGATCATTTGATCATTTTATAGGTTCTTTGTATGACACAAGGCCTATGCAAGTGGGAAATACTATAAATTCTGTGTATAACGACAATGAAATAGAGAAAAGTCTAAGAGTATTTTGCAGCTGTTTTGAAAAGTGATGGATTTTTCAATAAGTTGCCTGAAACTGATAAATTACAGCTTATTTCTTCATAGCCTGAAGTATTGCTCTCCCCAGCCAGGGGCCAGCAGGAAGGGAAGAGTTGGAACAGGACCAGAGAATGGCTTAGGAGCAGAGCTCCAGCACCAGGACTTCACCTTGCTCTCTCTTGCATATGCTTGAAAGTTTCCAGGTCTGGTTTGACTTCTGTTGGTTAGGAGGACATACTGCAATTCCAGATAAACAGGAATCCTGAACATGAACTAACAGTTCCAGCAGAAAGGCTGGTTAAGAGCATAATAGATTTGCTAATAAATGTGTGTGGTTTACTACCTGCCAGAGCACAGACCACCCTGTGGGAACAACCGTTACCAGGAAGTAGGGAACTGCCTTTATTTGCATTCAGTGCATGACAAAGGTTGAAGAGGAGGCATATAAACACACACACACCCTGCAGACATCTAGAGCAACAGCCCATACACAAAGAGCTCCAGTCACATGGAGATCTTCTTTCACAACAGCCCTAACTCTGTCTTTCAAACCCCCAGCAGCTCTCCGAGTAGGAAGCTAAAGTAAGACCAGCTTGTGTTAGCATCATCATAATTGATGCTTGCTCAGAACAGTTTAGGAGCATGCTAATAATTAGTAACAGATCAATATGACTTAAATAGGGAAAGTGCTATCTTGCTGGTTGCTAAATCCCTTAGTGACATTACACCCATAGCATTCTACTGGCAAGCTAACCTTAGAGAAAGTTCAGGTGACCAGAACGGGAATGAAATATTTAGCCTTCTACAGCAACTTAGACACATCTGGGGTTAGTAGTGACAGATATATACTATAGGTGGGATGAATTACTGGAAAATTCATCATAGGCAGAAACTCTGTATCTCATTTAAACCATTCAGTGGAGGTGTGAAATTCATTCCACCGCAACCTGTCAGAAATTCCTCTCTTAACAAAGACATGATCGACTCCCATATCCTTAACTTAAACTTCACTTCTGACACTTCAGCTGTGGGAATTTAAGTTGACATTTCTATAAGCTGGGGTGCTAGCAAAGTTAGAGCTATTCATATGCTAGAATAATTTGTAAATTAAACGTTAATTATCTTACCTGTAGTGTCAATGCTGCTCTTGCTGGACACAATTTTCAACATCATCTTCTCACTAAGTAATAAAAAGAAAAATCGTAATTTAACTTACTAACAATGAAACTGTGGTGAAGTTTATCATCAGTAAATGTAATGGCCTCATTTAGCATATATATTTTTAATCTAAATCACCAGTAACTTGTGAGTTTTTTTCTAAATCAGTTTTTAATATAAGTTAAGCAAGGAGTGGGGTATAAGCAGCAGAAAGCACAGAGATGTAGCTACATTAATTCTTTTTTAAGACAAAGAAGAGTAATGCAGTTAATCTCCATTTATTCTTTGGCATATTCTTCCTCTCTGCCTAGCATTCTTATGGGGATGATAAAGATACTTTAAAATGATTGATCATTCAGTTTTTTTTTTACTATTACATTCAAATACTATTTTTGTCGATTGATTACTAAAATCATTAGAGAGAAACAGATTTAATGAATTCTTTTTTTACCTAGAAGCATCTTTGCTATTACTTGTATTTGGCCCTTTAAAAAGCGCAGACTGAACAAGACCAGTTAAACTGGCAACCTGTTTCTCCATGGCTTGTATCCTCTCTCTGTAAGACAAGAGAACCGTTTGTTAAAGCCAGATATATTTGCTTTCAGACTTGTTTTTCTAGGTGAATGATTACCACAGGATTGGAAAGACACTACAGAGTTGTGCAAAGGCTCATGGGTATCAGTTTGCATATACCTTGTTACAGCAGCTTACCGCATCTTGGGCTGGACAGCTTTTGCATGGTAACAGACAATAAAAAAGACATCTGCATAGTTAAAAAAGAAAACAGCAACCCAGATAATAAACTTCTAGTGACTGCACAAAAAAGGCACCTAAAGCAATCAGTTAATGCCTCTTGGAACTAGTGAAAATCATTTTTTTCAGCATTACATTTTCTCTGTCTCTCTCTCTCTCTCTCTTTTTTCACCTTCACTCGGCCAATAGTTTTGCCTGTGTATAAGGTTTCAGTATTAAAAACTTTAGACTTCTTCTTGTTACTATTTTTAGTTTCCCCCAAACCCATTTTTTTGTTTGCGAAGCATTTAATCTGCCCCAGTTGATGACTTCCCAGACCAAATCCTTTGCACCTGACATCGCAACTGTCTGCTCTGGAAAGCACAGCAGCGTGACAGACTAGGCACAGCACACTGAACACAGACTGTGCAGCACAATGATATTAGAACAGATTTGTTTTTATGTACACATCCTGAGAAATTCCTAAAAAGCAGAACAAAATAGAGGAAGACAAACTGTAATAGGTATGGTCAGTGTTTTCCCTGAGGTACCAAAGGCCACTAAGCAACAACAATGACATTTTTTGGATAGGAAGGCTAACGCTTGTGTGTTTATCTTTGCCCATCATTTACATGAATGCATATACTTGTCAGGTACCTGGTGATTTCCTTGTTAGTAGGCTCCATAACAGCCTTTTGCTCACACAGGTACCTACATTCACATGCCAGTATGTCAGCAGCACACCACAATGTAGACACATATCAGCATGGGACCTCAGCCAGGACCTTCTGAAAATGCATCCTTCTATGCCAGCAGTTAAGTGACTGGGGAAACACACAAAGCAAACACTAACAGTGGGCTGTGATTTCGGAAGATGGCTGGGAACAAAACTTCTCAGAAAGCAAGAAGACCAGCAGCAATGGCTCATGAAAGAAGACGGGACAGACAGAGGCAGGCCACATGGTCAGAGGTGGCACATTCAGCACCAGATTCAACCTGCCACAAGGGCCACCTGTCACCGCTGTAGCATCCCAGGCACATGGGAGCAGCTGAGCTCTGGCCACCCCCACCACCATTTGAAGCTTGGTGGCCAAAGCAGTAACGCCAGTTGATAAGACCATATAAATTCGCATGTAGGTAGCGATACAAGGTAAAGGCAAGCTGAAATGCTACAAAGCAAGTAACCAGCCCAGCTCATTAGCCAGACAGGTTATTCAGGCTAATTATTTCATTCACACTCCATGAATGAAATAGAGGTTTTCTGGGATAGCACGCAGATACCATAGCTGGGAGAGATTCCAAGACACCCAGATGTTGAGAAAACAGGATAGCAAAGCAATTAATGAGTGGCTAACAGACACAAGGAGGGAACAAGAGAGTGCTCAGTCAGTCCCCAGCTAGCAGATGTGTTCTTACTGCGATTGAATACAGCGTGTGCTCCTTACTTTTCTGTCTTCATGTTGAAAGGTATTTTGTGCGGTGGTGAGAAGACTAGTGAATCTGACCTAATTCATTTCAAACCAAGAAATATGTTACAGAATTTCCACCAAGTTTTAAAATAAGAAACTGGTTCAGGCTACAGTAACCTTTGGAACAAATACAAGTACAAAAAGCCTGGGATAAATATATTCTAACAAACTTTAAAGCAACATTTTTGACACTTAATAATGAAAACATTTTTTTTCCCCAGAAAATCATCACAAACCCTTCCTGGAACTAAACTCAATTAGAAGTCTATCTGCTTTACCAATTCATAAATATGATGCTTTTTCCATCCCACATTCGATAATCTGGAAACAATTTTCTGCTTCAAATGAGATTATGGCAACACAAAGCCGATCTTGTCCTTTGCCATGAAATCTAGGAAAATATGTTGTTAAGAGGGAGAGGGATGTTCCAGAGATAGGAGATGATGAAAAACGAATGAAACACTGGAATCAATTGCACAGAGCACATTACTTTTCATATGGTAAAAGCATTAAGAATGTGAAGAATCTACACATGCTCTGGAGTTGCTCCGTTAAACACAAGGCAGGATTTTTCCCCTAATTGTTTCACTGTAATACCCAGGCTCGTTATGGCCATTAGCACCAAACATTTCAAAAACAGGTGTCTGAAAGGAGGCGCCTTTCAGGCATTAAATAAAACAAGCTGATTTTCAGAGACCTGGTGGTCTGACTGAAGGCGGAGGGAAGCAGGGTCAGGGATGGACGGACGGACGGACGGATGCATGCATGCATGCACGCACGCACGTATGTACGCAAGCACGCACGTGGCTGGCCCGGCAGCATAGCTGTGCTGGGCTGATGTGGCTGGAGGGCTGGTGGCCTGGTCCTGCTGCCCACTACGTGGCCCTGGAGGAGCAGTGACGGGCTCCACCGCCACCCCAGCTCCCCTGTGAAGGGCTGGAGCCATCTCAGCTGCTGGCACTGCAGTGGCCCAACAGAGCCAGGGGCTTTGGAGGGAGAGACTGAACCTTAACCTCAGCCTCTGCTGAGGAATGCTGGCACTGTGGTGACAGTCAGACATTTCTGTTTCTCAACTTTATATTCTCTACCTCTCGCTATGCTCCAAGAGAGGGAAGGTGGGGAGAACAGCCTGCCACCACCATCCCCTCCTGCACCAGGCAGGCTGGTGTCCCCATGGACATGGCAGGCCAAGGTCCCTGTGGATGTGGCAGGCTGGGCTCCCTGTGTTATGGGGAAGGCTGGTGTCCCCATGGATGGGGCAGGCTGTGCTCCCTGTGCTGTGGGGCAGGCCAGTGTCCCCATGGATGGGGCAAGCTGGTGTCCCTGTGGACAGGGCAGGCTGGTATGTGGAGCACCAGACAAGAGGGGCAGTCAGGAAACCCCTCTTTGCCCGTGCCTCTTTGCTGGCTGTGGGCGTTCACGAAGGACGAAGCCCAGCTCTGTTCCCAGATTAATTTCCCAGATAAATCCGCATCTCTCCACCACCCAGGAAGCGCGGGGAAGGTCATTTCTACAGCGCTTAGGAAAGAATAGGCTTTTTTATCGGCCTGAGCACTAAAGGGCATTGTTTCGCATTGTTTTCCAGTGAATGCTGGGGGAGCCAGACGTGGTGTGGTGGAGGAGGAAAAGAGGGGACAAGGTCAGAAGCGACTCCCAGCCCTAGCAGGCCTCTTGGTCAGACTTAGCTTCAGCATGTCACACACACAGACCTCTGGCAGCAAAGCAGACACGAGCCACTTGCCAGCCCTCTTCTCCTCGGCAGCCTGCTTCATAGTCCTGGATATGCCCAGGCACTTGGGCCCTGCATCAGGATCTCACTCTCCAAATTCAGCAGAAGGAAAACAAGCCCTTGCCTCTCTGGGCTCTGTGCACTGAGACACCGGGTTTCATCACAAGGTTTCTTCACTAGAGCTTCACTAAGGTTTCATGTCATTCCCTCTACTGCAGCTAACTGGAAGTAATTCCAAGCAGGGTAGAGCGTATTGCTAAATTGGTACCCGCTGTGATGCTATTTAAGCATGATTTTCATGTTTCTTCCCTTTCCTTGGGACATCTTCATTATTCACATCACTGAGAAGATGCTTTGTATAGACACAAACTAGAACTGGGACGTGTAACTGTTCGTTCATGTTCTATCCTACCCCAGGCAGTGCAGTGATCATCCATAACAGATGTACTCAAATACCAAGTCTGACACCACAAACTGTCCTAGAGAAGGATCTCCAGTGACTTCATATTTTATAACTAAACAGTAAGTGAAGTATGTGTAGTAATAAAAAGAAGGACAGAGACAGGGAAAAATACATTTCTTTCTACATCACCCTATGAGAGAAACATTTTATTAGAAATTTTTTATCTCACTGGAAAGGAAAAAGGAACAGGAATAGGTTGTCTTTCCCAATGGCTTCCCTAGCACCAAGTGAAAGTGGCACAGTCAAACTTCATCCCAAATTCCCCCAAAAAACAGCAGAGCAGATCTCCTGGAAGGGTGTGAAGCAGAAAACAGCAGAACTCTTCTGTATTCTGCTCTCTTCCAAAGGGAAAAACTATGCACAGGTGAATATTTCAATCTTCTAAGAATAAAGTTAAATTCAAACTTTCTGCAGACTGAAGTTGAAATGAAAGGGTAAACTATGAGGTGTTATCATCTTTGATACTATTTGATAACTCCTACCTAAGAGCCTGCATCTCATTTTCCCTACAAATAGCTCCTCCAAGAGAAGGAAGCCAAACAGTAGCTTACCTGCCCTCCATCTGTGTTGGTCACCCATCACTACTGACTGTTTATTGAACATTTATCACAAAGGAAGACGCAATTCTGGCTCTCTGGAAAGTGATACTGCTTCTAACTGCCAAGACATTTTATGGGAGCTTCCAGATTGCAAACACCAGGCCATAGGTCTGTAATGGGTGCAGCAGGCACACATTTCTGTGGTTACTTGCAGTCCTGGGGAGCAATTGCACCAATGCCTGCCTTTGGTAGTGGCGACAGCACAGCACTGAGAGGGTACATCTGCAAAGTCCACCTTTCTTGTCTCCCACTGCCCATGGCGTTACAGAGTGTGTCCATTTTTTTCCTAATGCATAGCAGTGTCCATCCATATTTTAATGTATCAAGCAATATGTGGTTTTATGATAGGAACAATATCCAATATCCTAAACATGGCTGTTACCTTTCAGTCTCTAACTGCAAGCCACAAGTGGTGAGTGTGATCAACCACATTTTTTGTTCAGTGAACCATGTTCTACCATCATCTTTTTTCACTAATGTGGCAGAAAATGAAAAAAGTTGTGTTCTGGCATAAAAGAACCACAGTACAATACTCCTTTTGGAGGAAAAAAGTTGTATAGAACTATCTTGCTATTCTAGGAGTATTTTAGTGAGTAGTAGCATTTATTATATACATATTCAGCACCAACCATCAAATAACCTAGAATTTTGCAATATAACTCGTGTTTTAAATGCAAGGAATGTAAGTTAAATCGCATTTAACTCAATGCACTTTTGAAACAGCTTCTTATCCAATTTGTCGACATTTAAACATCTGCTTTGCCTGTAGTAACTTCCAGAACTGTCCACCATAAGCTACATAAGCAGGCCATCCAAAAAATGATGGCAAATCACTGTTTAAACAGCTTATGCTCAGTCACAAAAACTTACTAATTCTTTCTGTAAAGCCCATATTTAAGGGACGATTACTCCTCAAAGATGAACTGCTACAACCTGTTACAACTTCTAATATTTTGTGCATATGTATACTAATATATTTTAATTTTTGAAATCTCCATGAACTTGTTTCTTCTCACTGTTTTAGAAGTGCTTTATATAGAACTCCTCTAGTAAAGGAACTACTGTGAGAATTTATTCACTTCCTTATATGGCAGAATTAGCTACCTTGAAAATACCTGAGGTAAAACAGATAAAAGAAAGAATTACATGAAGCAATTAAATCCCCCTCAACTCTGACTTAAATAACAGGCTTGACGAGACTGGCATCCACAATGCAAAGTTAAAGTGAGAAACTCCAAGAAGAAGAGATAGGAGATACCAGTTTTCATCTTTTTCATCTTTGGTAGACCCAAATCTGCTGCAGTTAACATCCTGAAGGTAACAGGCCCATTTTCTTCAACAAGACCAGGACATGCTCAGTGAGAGCTCTGCTCTGCTGTAAGTACCCAAGACATTGGTACATATATATCCCATTTCAGCCAGTGACTGGAAAAATTGAAGAAGAATTAATGGAGGAAGAAAGATTTAGTTAAACTTCTGGCATTGTCCAGAAAGATCCATTTTAATCTTTCCTCTGCCTTATACTAAAGCCATGCATTGTCCCTGAGGTTGTGGCAGAACTACTTCGAGGTAATTTCTCAAAAGAGATGGTACAAGAGGTATTTTCTTTCTTCTCAGCACACTCCACTAGTGACTGAAGGAAAAATGGTGCTCAGATGATGGGTTTGATGCTCACATGGGCCTCAACTCCCTCCTAGTCATCTGCAGAGCTGAATGAGAGAGGATGGGGAGGCTCTCTTGCTGCACAAATGCAAAAGACCTCCCTCCTCAGTATTACCAAGGCTGACAGATAAGCAAACCTGCCCTTTTACTGCTACCCCACACCTGACACTGCATGCACGTTGACTGAACACGATACCATTCGCTTTCATTGGTCTCTTCTCCCACGTGCCAGGTGATAGGATGAGGGGGAATGGGCTAAAGTTGTGCCAGGGGAGGTTTAGGTTGGATATTAGGAAAAAATTCTTTACTGAAAGGGTTGTGAGACATTGGAATAGGCTGCCCAGGGAAGTGGTTGAGTCACCATCCCTGGAGGTATTCAAAAGACGTGTAGATGTAGAGCTTAGTGACATGGTTTAGTGGAGGACTTGTTAGTGTTAGGTCATAGGTTGGACTAGGTGATCTTGGAGGTCTTTTCCAACCTAAATGATTCTCTGATTCTGTGATTCTGTAGCCTGGGTTTTACGCTCTTTGCACAGCCACCAGCAAGTGGATAATGTGCGTGACAGAGCAGCATCTATCTCATTTTTGACATTTCAGAGGATGAATTCAGTTCCATCTCTCCAATCCCGAAATATTCTTACTCACAGAAGCAAGCCCAGCTGTACAGCTGATGGGTGTAAACTGTAAGTCTTACACAGCAAGGTACAGGATGCTTTTCTGCCATTATATATATCACCTTTCAGGTCTTCATAACAGAAGTATAACTATTCAGCCCCTGCTGAAGCAGGAAACGAGCACCTCAGCCTTGATACATGTAGTGTGTCATATTTAGGTTAGTACAATCTCAATAGTGGTTGCTTTCAAAGTTGATGAAATTATTACAAAGCTGAAATAAAGTTTACAGCATTTCTTATCTGCAGAACTCAAAAACAATTCTTGATATTGCAGTGGCTAGAAAACAAACCAATTTGCATTAATTGCTTTTGGTATTTGGAATTATTTTTTAAAAAGTCACAGTTTCTCAAGGTTAAAAAAAAACACAACCTAAGAGCAGTTTTCAGAATGATTTTTTCAGTGTCGTGTGGCTAATACACACCATACTGATTTTTTAAGGTAATGTACTTATTTGGAAGTGTAATTATGCAAATGTTATTTTAATCACTGTAAATTTATCTTGGGACCAGAACTAAAACTTCTGGTGCAAAGCTCCCTTTAAGGAGCTGCAGAACTGTCTGTATATTCGCAAATACACAGCCTGTGTACCAGAGCGAACAGATGAGATGCCCAGAGAAGAGAGAGAAAGTAGCATAGACTGGGAAGTTGCTGGTGTCCTCCCTCATTTTCAGCCCCCAGACAGGAACCTTGTAAAATTTTCCATCTGATCTCTTGGATTAAAAATGGAAAATGTAGTGCAAATTATTTCCTAATTGTAATACTGGATGCTTGAAATGAGATTTCAAGGAACATGCATCTTTTTCTCGGAAATAACAAATACAAATCAGGTTTCGCTGACCCTAGACTGTAATAGCCCCTTGTGTCAATGTAACTACCAACTTGGTATCAGCATGCAATTTTTTGAGGATGGCTGATTTTCTTCTATCCTCCATTTTCTCCCCAACAAGGGACCTCACAACACATTATTCTTTCTGCCTAGTGTGGTCAGAGGCAACTAACTGTTGATCAAGTTGCTCAGATGGAAGGGCTGTTTGGGGGCCATATGAAGCTCTGTATCTCCCCAGTGGTTAAGGCAGTCAGTAGTTACCTTTGGCCTTTGTGAGCTCAGCATTTTCCAGCTATTCATCTTCACTTCCCTAAAGAGCTCTATAAAAGTTAACAGCACAATCAATATGCTAGAGATTAGAGCAACTCATACAAATACACAATAATGGACTGGCAGTGTAACGATTTTTCTCTCCTAGGGCAGGGTCTGGAGCAGGAGGAGCCTTCACAGACCTTTGTGTAAATCTGGCCCTTAAAAGACAGGAGAGATCATTGTCATCATTCTCAGCGCAGAAAAGTTAACAACAGTCAGGTTACCAACTATTTGTGATGCTGGAAAAAATCATTGGGAACAGCATTCTTGTTTCAATTTCTTCCCTGGGACAGACTTGCTCTTCTCAGCAGTTTCCCCTCGAGGAACATTATTATAAACAACTGTCCTATTTTTATGCAAATTCATGTTTTACAGGAGATAAGACAGTAATGATAAATTCTTCCCATTTCCTAACACTAGATGAGAAAAACTCCACTCCATAAAGAACCAAAATTGTAATATCAGAGTGTCATTCTTAACGGGGGTGAAATATATTCCCTTATTAGCAGGAACAGAACATCATTTGTTCTTGTAACATGATCTGGTTGTCTGGAAAGAAAAATCCTAGTTAATCATTTTATTTTATTATATTTTTTCCAATGACTGAAATTTACACAAATGAAAATAACTAGGGATTCATCATGGGCTGACAATACTTCCAGATTAATAACGGGTGGTGTCGCATCTCCTTTAAATTACTAACTACCTTGACAGACAGCTAATAAACACCGCAGCCCACCGCAGCAGCCTCCTACACATTACATCGTCCCCTGGGTGTACAACGACACAACATGCGCATATTAGGAACATTTCTCATTTGCATAAATTAAGCTCCAGCTCTGCCTTACCTTGTCTCCTTGTCCTTGGGCATTGCAGGTGACCCATAGCCAAAAGCCTGTTTGTCGACAGGAGACGGCACTGCCTCAGCCATGCCCGGGAGGCCGAGGGCACTCCGCATTTTCGCGTCCACAAACACAGGTGGTCCCGGCTCCTTTTTGAAGGACTGGCGGCTGGGGGAAGACCTGTCAGGCTGGATGGCGTGGGGGGGAACGTGAGCGCTATGGTGAGGATGAATATCGATCATGCGCATGTCAGCCACCCGGTGGGGTGACGCTGGAGGCGTTTTAGAGCTGAGCGTGGGCAAATGGCTCTCCGGGTACTTTCGTGGCTTTTGTCTGTACAAGGACTGCTCCAGCATTTCAGGCTGCATAGAGGGGTTACAGTAAGTGCTTGATGACCTCATGGCACTGCGATGATAGGCTACAATGTGATCGGGGACATCGAGGGGGTGTCCGGTGTGGGGTGCGGCCACACTCATCCTCCCCTCGTGAAACAAGTAGGGGTCCCCGTACAGACCTTCATTTCGGATCAGGGCAAGGTTTTTGTTACTCATGTCCTCATCTGGCTTCACGTCCCGCCTCTCCAGAATGGCGCTTGGGCTGGGCGATATGGAGCGTGATGCTGGCACGCTGGAGAGCCGGTCCCTGGGGATGGTGGCATTGCCCGGCACACCCATGGGCCGTCCCCCTCCGTAGGGGATCCTGGATGGAGAGGGAGGCATGGAGTGGGGCACCGGGGTGGAGGGTGGAGAGCTGGGCATCGCATGTGAAGGGTGAGTGGCAGATCCAGGGCGGGAAGCACTTGGGCCGTCTCGGCCCGTATAAGCAATTTCCCTCTGCATCTGGAAACAAAAGAAAAAACATGCTGGATGTAAAATTACCGGATGAACAAAACATGATGTGGGTTGTGACGATCTCGACATCTACAGAAAAAGAAAAAAGAAAACTACCTTCAAGACCAAAAAATTTGTCATCTGCATAATAGGGACCTCAGTGCCTAAAGAAAATAGCACCTATAGACAGCAATTAAATGGGCTGCATGTTAAAGGAATATAAGAGTTTTTAAAATGAGTTTGCTCATGCAAATACCATATTATCATAACCTGTTATTCAGATACCCAAGCTGAAATCAGTAATTTTAGTACCAGGTGTTCTAGGTACACGTAACTGGTACACACTGAAACAGTTTATTGAGCAGACACACACATTGATTCCACACCAGGAAGAAAATGCTGGTGCTCTGGCATCACAAATAAACCTGAACTCAGACATGAAAAAATAAATATTACACCTAATTGTCCATTTGCTTCAATGCAGGATTTGGCCTTTTGCTAATACCTTGGTGTGGTCTTTATTATGCAAAGGATACACAAAGCATAGGAGAACAACATGCTCAAACATTTGCTGACAGTAATACACTCAAGTTGCATGAAAACAGTCAGCCCCTATAAAACATGTGCCAAAGGTTCCTGCACTGGAACCAAAGATAACAAAGCTTTGGAAAATTTGTAGAAAATACGCTCAGAAAATATTTTATTATAGTTTTATAATCAGCAGCAGTAACTGCCTGCAGTAAGGAATGAGCAAGCAAGGAAATGAAAGGGAAAAATTCCTTACCAACATATTAGTGCTTTGTTAACTAAGGCCACAGCAAAAATCTGCAATGAATACATGTGCTTCTGAGACTGTAACATCGCACTCTGCCCAGCAATGACCTCTCTAGGTGACTGAGAATTGTCAATGACAGACACAGAAGAAATTCGTCCTCTAGCAAGCATCATGTGCCTGCTCTGGTGCCATTCGGGGAAGGTGGAAAAACAGGGAGATGAAAAAGTCAGCTGGCTTACAACCAAGTTCATCAAAAAAAAAAATCCAGCTTCTAAAATTTGTGCTGGCAATTTCAGCTTCCCTCTCCATTATTTCTAAGCGACTGCAGAAGTCACTAGTAGAAGTCACTTAGTGTCGCTAAGCCCAACTACACATTCATGAAGTTACATAGCACACGCTCATGTGCAGTAGAAGCCGTTGATCTGAAATCTTCACCATTTTTCTCCCCTCTCACTCCTTGCTTTGACAATATGACTGGATTCATTGTAGTACAGTGATCCATGGCTGACGAAGCAAGAAATTATATCTATTCCTGCCCCACCACAGGTTTTTCCACTGGTAAGGGAATTGCAATAGTGGTATATAAACAATAGCTGTTCTCATCACAGCAGGCTCCGCACTTGGGAATTACGAATGACGTTCCCCAGGGCCAGAGATCAAAAGTCTGCGGTATCAGGTATCAGAAAGAAGAAAGGAGATAACCTGATTGTGGCAGCAGCAATAATAAATAAGTGCAAACAGAACAAAGGAGCGTGCTGGGATGGGTCATAAATAAGCCGACAGAAGTTATCCAGGCAAAGGGGAACATGGGATAATTTTTTTCATTTGCACAGAGAATTACTGAAATTTATAATAAATATAAGTAAACAGTATAAATAAAATTATCAGTGGGCATTCAACATAGTTCTCCATCTGGCTTGAAGAAACACTGCAGCATACTGAGCTGTATTGTGCATTCAGACTCTGGACCTGGGCCAACAGAACAAAAGACTTCTCCCGAATCTGAGCTGCTTTGGGATCATGCCTCCAGGGAGAGGCAGCCAGAGATGTTTTGCAGAGAGAGAAAAGCATGGAGGATGAAAGACCTCCTTGGTCCCCACCATACAAGCTATATCATGCCCTGTTTAGTTACTTCAGTGAAAACTACAACAGATTCAACTGTATCTGGCACATAAAGCACAGGCACTGGGATACACTGGGTTGCAGTGAAAGGAAAATTCCGATGTTACCTTGTAGAGGGGAGAAAATTTCCATGGGAAGCTTTGAAAGCAACAAGTTTTATTTTCCTTAACTTCTGGACTTCATATTCCTGTATATGCTCATTCATTCCTCATAAGTCAAAGAAATCTGTCAAAGAAAAATTCCTATTTTCCACCTTAACGTATTCCCATACTTTAAGATGGAAATGAGTTCAAATACAGGGCTGAGCCATTGTTCATAACCCTTTTTCTTGAGTACTGACATTTACAATGCTATCTACTTTTGCTTGGCTTTAAAATAGCGCATGGCGCACACAGCCTAAATCAAGACCCCTTTGGGAGAGCACAAAGCTTGAGGGGACAACCCCTTCCTGAATGGTTCGCTTTCTATTTTAGGATGTGACTCAGCCCCTGGGTGGAGTGTGCAGAAGGGGAAAGCAGCCAGAGCCACAGAGTCCAGGGTGCCCAGGGCACGAGGACTGGGAGCCAGGCAGCCTCACTGGCCGCATTACAGCATCTCCTGTCACCTGGTCAATATTTCTGTCTTTCTGCTTGTCTCTTTTCTACAAAATCTCCAATTCTTTGCTAATGGCAACTTCAAAAATTCAAATGATAGTCTCTTCATGCTTCTCATCTATACATCTTCTGTGTGATATTCAAGGCACACTACTCTCCCATATATATCCCACTTTCTGTACTGTTTTTCTTCTTCCTGCCCTCCACCTCAAAACCCCAATGTTGTTCAATGAAAACATGTACTCTAATGTGGAAGTTGTCTTGAGCCACATGTTCCTGGACTTAAGCTGCATGACTCAGGGGCAGAGAAAGAGGATACTGGGCTTATCTGAGCCTGTAAATACTAGGTGATGTCACAGCCAATTGCTTTGATTGCAAAAGGAAGAAGATTTTTTAATGTAAGCATAGGATCATGTGCTTTTCAACTGCAGCTACGTAACATATTTGCCTGAGGGTGTGGTTTTCTTTAGCACATAGCTCTTCCTTGTTCTTGCTCCCTGTAGCCTTTACACTCTTGAAATAGAAACTTGTTTGTCAATCCTTGAGGTTAAAATGTGGCAAATGGCTAGTATAATAATTTCTGTATAAAACACTAGAGGGGAAAGGCATCACCGAGAATCTTTCATTTTCCGTAGTAAAAAAGATCACACTGCATGTAAGTGTCTCCTGAGGAAGTTTTTGGTCAGTCTAAAACACTTTAATCTGTAAGATACAAATTTGGATTTTCTTTAAAACAGAACAATAGAGGCACTGGACACATACTGAAGATTGAACATCGTACAAAACCAGTTACGTTCTTTATTCCAAAATTAGTTTGCATACTCAATAACTTGCTGTATTTTAAATATGATTATATGCAGAAAGGTATCAAACCAGTTATCCATCCACCCAGATGGCTCACATAAAGGCTGAGCAGACTAGCATCTCTGCACACAGCAGAATACAAAGCAGCAGTTCCTAGCCCCTCAAATAGCTCAGCTACCCTGAAAGAAGGACGGAGTCACAGTATCGTAAGCCTTATGGATAGCAAAGGGCAAGCTGCCATTCAGGGGTTCCACAGCTGGTGTTTTCTCCAGTACACTCCAGTCTGTCTTGTCCTCCATCAGGACTAATATAGCACTGTGCTGATCTTTATTCAACATTTCTTACGGCTGTCCTGCCTCATAGGTCACTCTTGCAGTCTGTCCCAAAGTGGGCCTCTCAGGATGAAGAAACCATCCTCACTTCTGTCTCTTGGGCTGGCTCCAGTGCATCACTTGTACCTGCAGCATGCACCTGACAGGGCACATGGAGCTGTGCCCGCACACACACCAGGGCAACGCCAGCTAGCTCTATGCCTCACCTCTGATTCATCGGCACCGCACCAACCCTTCACCTCACCAGGCAGCTGGATACCAGAGGTGTACCCTGACTCATGCCGTTATCTGCTGACATCTCAGCAAAACACAGGCAAAGGGAAAAGTAGGCGAGGGTTTCTGACCCGGCAGACCTTCCCATTGCTCTCCCAGGCCTTGTCTATGTCAATACAGAGCAAAGTGACTGGCTTTGCCCCAAGGATTTCAGCCTGCCAAAATACCTAGATGGAGCATGTTCCTTAAATGGTGCTCATCCTTGCACTGTCCTGGAGACACCCTGGAGTTCCCAGAAGACACCATTAATCACCTCTCAGGCATGTGAAGCTATTACTTTTCTTACTCCCCTATTGGCACCCTGCATTTCCCTGAGGAAACTGCACCTATGTACCTGAACTGGCTCACCCGACAATAAACTGAGGACACTTGCAAAGGATTTCATCAAGAGGTTGGAGAATCTTTGATGAAAAAGCTACAGAAGCACTAAATACTGATACAATACTGATAAATTCATCTACAATACTGATAAATTCAAGGTGAAGAGACCTTTTAAGGAAATTGCTCACAAGAAGAAAATCATCCAAAAAGTGAGGCAATCCTTCACTTTGTGTTTACGAAAACAAAGAAAAGGTTTACTTAAAGAACCCCATACCCAACAACAATACAATCCATTACTTTGTTCTTCCCTCATAAAAATAAATTGACAGCTTTACTGTACTAGCTGTCCAAAACCCTCAGTTTAATCAGTAGCTGCACTATATGATACCACATCTGTCATGGCTGGTCTTTCACTAAGGTTGGGTTTGCACAGCTGAAAGCACAGATCAGCTTTTGCAAAAAACTGTCAGATACAGTTTTGATATTTCTAAAATAATATAATTTACAATAAGAAATAGTGCACTTGAAAATTACAGAATTAGTAAACAGTCTGAAAATGACATTTTTTAAGTACATGTACCATGACTGTCTCTCTAAAGCCAAATCCTTCTCATGCTATCAGACATCACTGAGAGTTTGTCACACTTGTTTGTTCTTGCCTTTTCTTTGTATGTCTTTTAATTCCTATAAATTTCCCCATTCTGTTGGGACATTACAGAAAAAAACAGGCTGGCTGCAGCTGCGGGTTCCTCCAGCTGCCCAATGGTATACTACAAACTGCCAACACATTAGCATCATTTTTAGCTTTTACTGGTCAGGAACTTTCCAGTGAAAAATACTTTCAGTAGACAATGCTAATTCAAAAGAGCTGAAACATCAGTAAAGCAAACGTTAGTTGGAAAAAAAAAAAAAAACAACAGCAGATTTCAGTCAAACACCAGCATGGTTTCTTATCAGACATCCCTGGAGTGCTCTGGAGCTTTGACTTTTCAGATCCATAGACCTGGGGCAACTTGGTCAGAGTCTGCCCTCAGGCAGGGACCCCAGGTCTTCCATGGTCTCTTCAGCAGAGCTGGGTACTCGACAGCTCTGCAGCGATCTAGACCATGGAGTAAGACATGCAGAAGTTTCAACATCTATTGCTCCTCAGCAGCACTTCCAGACTAGTTTAGTTGGTAATTTTGGCTAAGGATGGGCCCCCTGACACCCAAAAGAGACAGTTCAGACCCTGAAACAGCTAACCTAGGCTAAACTTGGAGACCTGGCCTCACCTAATTCCAGCCCCGCAGTACAAATCTCTAGGAGCTGCCAGGTTTCACAACAGTTTTTCATTATGGGAAACACATGCCAGTGATTCCAAAATAAAACTGATTTCAATGTTCAAACTTCCCATGAATGGGGAACTCCGAGACCCAGCTAGCTCTGTTCTTGACATGTCCCATATATTTCCATTGTCTTTTTCTGGATAATTCTCCAGATAAGAAGTTGCAGAACTCCCTGAGAAATCTCAGCATTTATTATAATTGACTTCCCATTCTTAGCATGTATCTTGGTTTCAGTTCTTTAGCTACTTTTGCATAGTTTTGGTATATGTCCAGCTGTAAAATCTCTGTGTTATGGTGCAAAAAGAGCTGAGCTTAAAACTCAGAACATCTATGAAACTGTAATTTTCTGATTCTAGTGATTACACCAGAACAAAATAGTTAATGGGACATATATGGATAGGGCAAAAGAATTGCTGGGTTTTCCTTCTTCCATCTATGTTATTAATTCTATGTGTTTTTCTTTCCCTGATCAACAATGCTGCAATCAGCCAAAATAAGATATTTCTTAGGATGAGCCACTCTTCCAGTTTCTATGTTCACAGACTTCTTTTGCCAGGCTCGGCTGGCTAGAAGGTGACATGAACACAACAGGAGAACCAGAAGATGATGTTCACTATCCTAAGAGGTGGCCGTTAGAGCATATAAACATGACTTTCCGGAAAGGAGGCATCTGCGTTCTCCTGAGTGAACCTCAATCAGGTATCGTCACCATACTACTTGATATCACCACAGCATCCTATCCCCCTGTCTTTCTACTTGTTGTGTAGGTGTACACCAGGGGTATGGCATAAGCACTATTTCACCCTCAATAAAAGAATTTTTAGGGTACGGTATTGTAGCTACACATGCACTGGCTTGAATTAAGCACGGCTCAGCCACAGCATTATTTCCCTTTCCATATGATAGAGCATCAAACACATTCCTAACATTATTGTCCCTTACTTTATACCTAGATCTTTAATGCACACTTGTGTATGAACCCAGTCCCTGCAGCTATCCAAATGTTTTACCTGAAGGTACTTTACATGTCTCAGTATGTCCTTTTATATCCCTGACTACATATAAACTTAATTCATGCCATATCCTAAAGCTCCCATGGGGAAAACAAAGAATACCTGTTTCACTTTTTACTGAATGTAAAACAGATCTGTAAAATTCTAAGCTAACCACAAAACAAATTTAATGGTAATATCAAAAATAATGTTTGATTGCTTCACCTTGCTTCTAAGTCAATGTGCATGCTGAAGGTGGATCTTGAAAACAAGCAGAGATAAGAGTTTCAGACCAAATCCTATACAGTCTGCTCTTTCAGGCATAATTTTTCAGCTGTCCTGATGCTACTCAGGGTATTTGTTTCTATAATTAAAAACAGTAGCAGTCTTATTATACTCAGTCAACATCGTTACCTACAGACAAATAACATAATCTTTGATAAGATTTTTGCTCTGAAATAATTAAAGCCACTTACTGTTACTTAAGGAAATCACCTGTATGGCTACAGCAGTAAGATGAACATTTGTTTCCACTTCTTCTAATAAAGCACTTTTTGTTTTCAGCCTTGAGTCTAAATCCTCAGTCTACAGTACAGTATTTTATATATCCATGCCTTCTGGGAAAAGGTTTTTAAACAGTAAAAATGTTCCTTGTTCTCTCTGCTCACAACAGGGGCAGGCCATCTTGCTTTACCCAGTCATCTAAGTAATGCTGCTTCAATAGACTGAAGTACTTTTCCACATGACAAGCCTGCAATTTCTCCTCCCCTTCGAAATTAGTCACTAAATAACCTCCTTGGCATGTCACCCAGTCACAAACCGTGCAACACTATGTGATTCAATCGCTCAACCATTTTTGCATGCGTGCCTATAAGATGTATAGAAAGAGACTAACATTATGGAACGAAGTACAGGGGAGACTCACAAAGGGGAAAGCCATAAATAAAGCTACGAGTAAACTCCATCTAGGTAAGAGAGTGCATTTTAAAGGTAACAATATGAAACACATCCATATTAATTCCCCAACAGGAGAAGACCTCCAATTATTTAGCAAACCCAGTACATACAATTCTAGAAAAAAATACAGCCGTTATTAACTTTGGAAGCCTTTTGAATGCTCAGCGACATCTGGTAGAAGGAAGCGCAAGCCCCTCCCGCCAGGCTTGTGGAGCACCTAGACGCAGGGCCAGGCTGCCTACTCATTAACCAGCCACCTGAGCCGCTTGGCTAACCTGAGCTTTGGGGCCCCCATAAATCAGTCTCATGGTTATCTCTGCAGCACACCACGCTAGCCATTAGGATTACCTTTAAAAAGAGGATTAAAAAAAAGAAAAAGGCACAATAGAGAAGGCAAATGTAAAAAAAAAAGTAAAAAAAAGTGCTTCCCTCCCTTCCATCCCCTCACTCCAAAAGACACAATAACATACAAAATGTACTCTTAAAAATATGGTATTCACAGTGTGAAAGAGATGGCACTTAAACATCATAGGGCAATCTCATGACACACGCACTTCACGGCACTGCAGTTAACTTCTGTTTTTGTGTGTGTGTGTTTTTGTTTTTTTTTATGCAAGTGAAATATTGCCTGTACCATCATGACTGGCATTCAGAAGAATCGAAATACAATTTAAGCACATGACCATGAGCCAATATCAATATAAAGAACCACTTATAAGGGAGTATGCTGAGCCATTTACTGCAGTAACATTTCTATTTCACAGTACTCCTCTCAGCCTCTCAACCACGAGAGAGGGAGGCATCACTCAATTCTGTTCCAAAAGGGTAAGCTGACACAAAGCATTTGAGTAATGTGACAAAGATCAGAGCAGATCTGGTAGCCAAAACTAAAAATCCAGGTGTTCCACCCCTTACTACACCCTCCCCAGCAGCAGAGGAATCCTCCAGATTTGCAGACAGCTGTTGTGTCTTTACATTGTAAGTATGTACACCATTATTGGCCTTGACCAGAACTTCACAAAATTTCTGTGTAGCATAATGTAAACAATCTTGTCAGGAGTGTAAAAATATTCATTTTGTCTTAACGTAGCATTTTCAGTTTCACTGTAAAAATATTTTAAGATATTATTTTTATTAAATATTTGCACTAGAACTATAAAAAAGTAATAACCTGGCACAGAAACAATCTTAAACCTATTTATTTTCATTTCAAATTTAATCAGTCAAGGCTTGTTTCTTGCAGTGTAGGAGTAAAGCAGTATTTACCGTTGAAGCATCTGGTTTATATTTGGCAGGTTTAACTAACCAGTCAAGCATCCCCTTTTAATGAATGGATGTATATACTTGACCTAGTTAAAAAGCTGCTTAGGTCTGCTGACCAACTCAAAAACGTCAAAAGTAAAAATACAAGCAAATTATCCTAATACACTTCTATGTCACACTTTCATGCTTTCGAACAAGTGCAGAGTATATTCTGCCATCCACATTCTTCCTTACAGGCGAACAAACCTGCAGTGAGAAATCACATTATTATGCTAATATGCAGGATAAAAAAGACCACTATATCTCACTGCAGTTTCTCTGCAATGAATTGCAAGCTGGTAGGATGCACATTTTCAGTAATTGGACTCTAGTATGATAAAGTATATCCCAGAACATCAGACATACTATAACTAGTTCTCCATGCATCTGGCTCTATATGCAATCGTCTTCAAGTGTGTCTGATGCATATGAAAAGTTTTTCACAAGGGGAATGAATCTTCTTTTAATTTTAAAATACATTGGGCACAACATCATAAATAGTGCACAGATATATCATTACCAAGGCTGTAATTTAATTTGTAGGTTCTAACAATGCATACAAACCATTCAAGCATCACTTTCCATTTCAATTACTTTATCAGAGCCCTCAAGCCTTGTCTAACTTGCCATGTATTATCCTGTGTTTAATTACTTGCCATATATTTGTTTATAATGTACTGTACAGAACAATACTTCCTTCCAGTTTAGCCCCCCATATAAACAAAGGGCATGCCCCTAAGAGGTGCAACACCCTACACTTCACCAAGATCAGGCCTGGAAGTTTGGGTTAGCCTATTACTTTAAAATCTATGTTAATGTCTATGTTAATGATAGGCACAAGTTACCACTGAGGTAAATCTCCGGTCACCCTACTTTCTTCTACATTATTAACAACGTTAATCGATTGGACCCTTGCAACAATTTGCCCATCGCATTAATTTATTTTCTCTTTGCTCCCCTCAATTCTCATTGGAAAAGTTTTAGAGACACATTAGTAAAATACACAATTATAAAGTGACAGAACATGTTGAAATCTCCTGTGGGGTACACATATGAGGCATAGATCTAAGCGTATTACTTGACTGCTGATCAAAGTTCTTTCTGTTCCTGATAACAGCTCTTTTGGTCCCTATACCCTTAACGATACTTTCATGGATGGAAATAATGAAGCAGTTAATGTTCGTACTGTAAACAATCATTTCCTTGACAGAAAACAGAGAAACACTTACAGGCTTGATGGCTTGTCACTGACTCAACTCAGTTTTGCTCTCAGTACTCTGGAGCAAAGCTTGATACAGAGTCAATGGGGTTTTGCTTAAATGCAACAAGTTAGTTCAATCCAGAAGAATCCAAATGGGAAGACAGTTTGCTGATGATGCTTTTTACAGCTGTTCTTTGTTTTTTCTATGAAGGTCTCACATGACTTCATCATTCCTATAGCCCACCCAACATCTAATTCTGATTGAAGAAACCAAGAGTGCAGGAGGACAAAGACCTGTGTATGGACTTGTTTAAAGAATCTCCCAAGTCTGCAGCCTCTGTTACACAAGACTCTTCAAGGTAGCATGAGAACCACCACCAGCATCTTTCTTACCTCTGCTCAGGCACGCACCATGACAGAAACCTCTCAGTGGGATTATCCACTTTCTTCAATGAAAGGAGAGAGATTGACCCCTAGCTTTGCCTCCAAGCATTCAACAGAGGAACAAAAAATGGTCATATCGAACCCTGACCTCAATCTCAGCTGCTTCTCCACAGCAAAAACGGGGGAGCTGTCCCAAAGTTGCTGTCCTTCACAAAGGCACCAAGGTGTCACACACACCAGCACCCTGCCCATATTCTTACATACAAGGGTTTGTGCGATGCTTCCCTGAAGACTGAAAATCCTACAGGATCTCTTCTATGAATTTGAGAAGCAAAGCTAAACAAATAGGGTAGGAACAGAACAGTTATGGCTGCCTGACGCATATTGGACTTGATATTATGTGCAGACTACACTATCTTCTCCTAAACATACATGTTGTTTGTTACTCCCTCTGTTTACTGATTCCTAAGGCACTTGGTGAAACAAATGTGCCTTGGGGTAGATATAAATACTATATATCTACTTGGGGTAGATATAGATACCATGAAGTTCTCTTATGCTTATTCCAAACTCCCTAGTTCTAGGGGAAAAAAAAAAAAGCAAAGAACAAACAAACAAACAAAAAACATCCCACACCACACATTGCTACTGGCTAGAATGAACCACTATAAAGGGGACAGGCAGCTCTGAAGATTCACTGCTGGCAACACAGCGCTGTCGGTAGAACAGCTGGCGCTGGCAGTGTGGAGCAACCTGCACATGAAGCCTTTGAACCAGCACACAAGTGAGCACCTGAGCTCCAAGAGAACAATGCCTCATTGTAACATGTATAGTCACATTATGTATACATACATACATACATACATACACATATGTATGCATGCCCACAGTATGTTTTTGGCCTATCCTTTGGTAATGGTAGATCAACGTAATCAGGAATTTTAGATTTTTAGGGATTTAAAAAATTAAAGGCAAGCAAGTACAAGCAAGCAAATTGTGGAGGTGCTGGAAACTCTATAAGCCTCTCAAACTTTATTTTAAGTATACTAGAGCAAATATAGCCAACTCTCTCTGGAGTCGCATGAAGAAGGTTCTGCAAAACTGAACTATTACGTCAGGTCTGCAGTCTGTCTCTCTACCCTGTAATTTAAACCTCATGCTTCCCCCTCATTTCTGTACTGATTTAAACAAAGACATTTTCCTAGCCATAGGAAAGTTTCACAGCATGTATCACAGACATATATGCACTAAGCTCTTCTCAGAAGTTTAGATGGCACTATTAGTTGCTTTGTATTGAGGATGTCTCACTTAATGCTGCATTAAAAGGCAGCCAGCCAGGCACCCTCCAGAGTCAGCTCCTTCCCTCTCCAGCTGGGTGGGACAAGCTGCCCTTTGGCGTTCCCTGCCTCTCCCCACTGACGGCAGTGGGAGGCAATTTCTACTGTAAGTTTATAAGGATTAGATTTTTTCTTATTCTTTATCGTGACCCTGCCCATATGTCTTTTCATTTAGCTCATTCTCTCCTCTGTTTTTCAACCTATTGTTTTCCTTTTTTTTTCCTTTATAAGTCAGGCTGAGATACTAGTACTAGAAGGTATAATGGCAGCTTCATTCCAGCTGCTGCTTGCTAGTCCTTATGATGGACTTTGCTGTCATCCACCTTGGTGGATCCAACTTGGCCTGTAGTTCGTGCTTGATTGAGCTAAGAATTAAGTGCTTCTGGCCTGACGCTGCTAACAAAGATTTATTTATCAACAGACCAATAGAGAATCACCTCCACTTGTCATTCTTCTCTTCCTTTGTCCTACTATTCCTCTTTCCTCTTTCTTATGCCTAAACATTTTCAAGCCTAAATGTAGAGGACTGAGTTTGTAGCATGAATTTTTTCCTGCTTAGCCCACATGTAATGCAGAAATATTAATAAAAAATAGCAATAGTCTACCTGAAAACATTTAAATAATACATAAGTCGACACTGGGAAGAGATACAATAGGCAAAGGAAAAAATTATATGGGAAGGTAATAGAGAATTCTGAATGTAAAACTTTAGAAGAAAGAGGAAGAAAAGAAAAAAAGGGGAATGGGACAGGGTGAAAGTCAATACTAAAAGTCTATGAAAGAGGCCAGAGATGAAAGAGAGTAATATTGGAGATGGAGTGCTGAGAAGTAAATAGGGAAAAAAAGGATAATAAATAACAAAGAAATAAAAACAGGAGAATTAAATGAGGAGGAGGTGAGGTAATGATGAGAAAAAAAGGAGTTAAAGAGAATATGAAGGGAAATTCAACACACACACAAAAAAAAGGAATGAAAGAATGAGAAAACAGAATGAGAGTGGAAAAACATGAACTAATACAAATTTTCTTCAAGGCTAGAAGATTTTGCATTAGCTATTGTTATTACAATGTTGTAGCCTAGCATAGCAGGCATGGGAGAAAGAGGGAGAGAGGAATAAAGAAAGGAGAAGAGTGAAGAGAAAGAAGAAAATACATCCAACATAAATTTATTCGGTTTGGGTTAATAATCTGAGTTTGTTTGTTTGTTTGTTTGTTTTTCAAGGTGGTCAAAACATGAGGGTGGCTTTTAGGAAAGAAATGAGAAGAGAACTCCAGGTAAGTGCCAGCTGGAGCAATCCCACGAATGCATGAAGACATGGGCATTCAAAGAAAAGATGTTTAAGATGCACTTTAAAGCTACAAAAGGCTTTTGAAACCTAGAACTAAGATGAGCCATTCCCACTGGAGATGTGGTTAAGATTGAAAACAGCTTCGTCTCATTCAGGCACTACAGAAAACTGTTCTCTACAAGTCAGGCCTTAGTTCAGCATCTCCAAGACTTGACATGCAGTGAGACTGAGTGCTGAGCAATAACATTAAGGTGGCTGTTGCCTTTTGTCTGGTCGTTAGTGGGGGACAACAGAAATTCTAGTTTGAAGTCACCACCAAGCTCTGACAAGTGGCGAGACTTCTCTGCACGTGTGTGCATGCACATGTGCATGCGGTCCTTACTTCTCACAAAACTTTTTCCCATACCATTTCCTTCCTGTTATCAGCCCCCTAACCACACATAGCTATGACTGCTTCCCCGAATACACCTGCACTTCAAGAGCTCATTGGTCATCATAATGCCCGGTGGTCCTTTCAATTCCTAGACTAAGATCGCTTTATTCAGGTGTAAAACAAGAATCCAATGTAAAGATAAGGGGAAAGCAATATTAGACTGAGCTTCTTGCCATAAAAAGAAATTGAGTTTACAACATGCATCAGCTTAGATCTAGATACAGCAGCAGGCTTTACGTTTGGACTAGCCTGGTGGCATCTGTAGTGAACCTGTTTACACTCCCTACTAGACGTTGTCACGAGACAACCTTGGCGACATGCTGGGGGATCTCTCCTTGGAGGGGAAGGGAGCACAAGACCAAGCAGAGCCTGACTCCAAGCAGTACCATGAGGACTTCCATGCATTAGTCAATCTGAGCAAAACAATGCATGACACACAGCACATTTTGCACTGGCCCAACTGAAATCACAGTGCTGCTGTGTGAGGTTTATTCCCCCAGCAACATTTCATTGTTTGAGCTATTTCCGTGCTACCAGTCTACATTACTTTATTCCTGATCGGCAAGATGGACATCCAGATCAGTGAATCTAGCAGACACTCCTTTCTGCATATTTATGAGTGTGCTTCATTTCCTACAAGCAAATGGAATGTGAGAGTTAAAAAAAAAAAAAAAGCTAAAATTATTCAATTAAGCAGAGAGACATTAATAAATCTCTCATGCTTGATTTTCCTATGCTTCCTTAGTGCTCTTTCCAGACAGAGTAGTGTGGTGAGTACACTAAGAAACCTCTTAGCATTTCAGCCAAGATTTTTCAGAGTGTTATCACAAATGACAAAAATATAAACACACTGAAACATAACACATTTCAATCCTAAAAAGGTCGGATTTACATAATTACATCATTGGTTTGCCAATATCCACATTTATCTCATCAGTATAGCATGGCCCACCCAGCCCATAAGCTATTAGACTGTTTGGACTGAACATATAAAAGCTGTTACTGATTTTTTTTAAGTTAACATTATGACACCCCTCATAACTAGTGTTGCATTTGAACCAACTGTTTGTTTCTTCTTGCTTTCCCACAGCTGCTTTTTAGGCAGAATTTTCTGAAAACAAACAGAAGTCATGTAATTCATGAAGATGTAGCAAGCATTTCCTCCCCCTGCCCCGTTCCCCTTGAAGAGATCAAGCACATCATGCACATAACATAGACAGCCACCACCAATGCAGGGAGCCAAACCCTTCAGACCAGTCTCAATTTCAGCACTTCCTCAGGGCACTGCTGAACTGATGGGGTCATCCCTTTTTTTTTCCCAAAAAAGGAATGGTTTCAAACATGTACATTTCTGGTACAGATCAGCATTTTTATTTGGTTTAAATATGCTGTATATCAGATTTCTTCTCCTTAAAAAAAGAAATACTGTTAGTAACTGAACTCATAAATCAAAATAAATGCATGGCTTTCTGACTTGCTGTACTAACGACTCAGCTTTTATTTTTGTTCCATATTTGTATCTCTTCCCACCGTGCTGAAGCCAAATAAAACTGAAGAAGCTGATATGGTTAAATGAACATAAAGGAAAGCATCACCCTTGGTCTCATCTGGCATTACCAAACAATAGAGTCAAAACACGATTTCTATTACAGATGTATGCAATAGGTTAGGACATAAACAATATAAAAATGTAACAAATCAGAGCTGATAGGTAAAAGACCTAAGCAGCATGTCCACACCTGTAACCAGCTGTTTCTCTCTATGTAAGGGCATAGCAAATCAGAAGAAGTAAGTTGCTGTGTTGAGTTTTGGCATCAGCACTATCAGCAGGAGAAATGGTCACGGAAGCCATAGAACTGAATTTTGCAATGTATGTGTCTGAGCTGGACTGCATCTCTTAGCTGTAAGGCCCAGCAAGTATTTGCAGGTATAAGTACATCTTCTGCAATGTTAGAGGTGCTATCACTGCAGCAATCAGTTTGAGCCCTACATTTTTCTTTTTATGTTACTTCCTTCTATCCCAAAAAGCGTACAACCTGTCATGGTCAGCATGACTGAAGTAAATAACCTACTTTATTCTAAGGTGAAGCTATCTATAGTAAACATTAAGGAACTGAGGGACTAGCCCTTTACCCAACACACCCTGTTGGTCTTTTCACTCAGTCACAGAGAGTTCTGATTTGCAATGATGTAAGAAAGGCATATAGTCATGCAAAAATAATTTCAGCATCACATCATTTCTCATGGAGCCCTGTTGCCTGCTGTTATTTGCAACTGTCTTGCTTTTGCCAGCTGAGGCTTTTTTTAACCCCAGATCTTACATGTATCCAAGGAAAGATATTTTTACTCCTCATATTTTCAGAAGTCTGATTAGTTTTCCAGAGCCCACATTAGAAAAAGTACAATCCAACATGTAGAAGAATCAAAGTCCTCAAATACATAGATGGTTTTTAGACACCAGGTACTGCTTTACTCTTTTTCTGTGTCAAAAAGAAGATGGGGACAGAACTAATCCACTTTAGTATTCACATGGCTTAACTAGAAGCAGGTCATTAATAGCGTGCTGAAGTGAAGACTCGGTGGAAAACAGAGAATTTGGGTCATGATCATGAAGTATCACATTCTGGATTTGTGAAAAACTTCTTGGGAAATCTAAGGCCCTGACTGACAAGAGAGTAGGAGGTTTGAAGACAAAAAAACATTGCTTCTAACTTTGCTTGGGTTCTAAGAATCATGGTACCAAACCAGCCACCTCCACGGGGTGATTTTAAATCTCCGTTCAGGTAAAAGCTCATTTGGAAAGCTAACTGAAGTCATAAAGCTTGGTTGGACTTTGGCACTAGCCCAGAACTTCAGGGACTCTAGCACTCCAGATAAGCCACCTGGTTTACAATGGAGGTAAAGGAGGACCTCCCCTCCTAACAGGAGAGGTCATGACCATGAGCAGTTTTATCGTCTGCCAGCGTGTTTTGGGAGCTCTGGCAACATCTGACTCCTCCAGCTACTTAGGAATTTCAAGTAAACAGCCAAATTAGTGCAAATTGTTCTACTAAAAGCAAGAACAATGGAAAAAAAAAAAAAAAAAAGAGTAAAACCTGTAAAGAATTGGAACAAGGAAACGTTATGTAAAAGAAAGTTAAGTAAGAATAAAACCAGAAAGCAGTAGACAGTAAAAATGGACTCAAATCCAATCCTTATGTTTTTATTCAGGGCAAGTTCCCAGTGAAGGCAGTAAAAGCTCTGCCTGAGAACCTTAGACTTACGTTAGAGATAAGGCTTCCAGTTTTAATGAAGGGCTGAAGAGACCTTCACACAAGAGAGATCAGATGTTGTCATTAAGTAACTTCATCAGCTCCAGGGCAAGCTCTAAGCAAACCTCAACATGAAAGACAGGCTAGCTTGAATATGGGCCTGTTAGTGGGAAATAAAGAACTTTCCCCCCCCAAATGCCATTAAAACAACTGTATCGTGGTTTCAAGTCGATCTGTTTCCACAGAGAAAACTCTCTGGGAGTTTCCAGGTAACTGGTTTGTGATATCTACCATATGACACTCCTCTTAGGCTAACTGGAAGATTACTGCATGGGTGCGGCAAGCTCATGTTCCTTGAACATTTTAGTATCAAAAACATTATACTTTCCTTCAACAGTAAGCTTGATGAAAACTTAAAATCCATCTGCATTATTTGAAAATTTATTTTTTTTTAAATCTTTAAAATGTTGGTATAGTAGCAGAATCTACAAGGTTATATGGTTTACACACAATATTTGGGAAAAAAATATAATCCACCAAAGCACATAGCCATTCTATTAAAAAATCCACAATGCAGCATGCATCAAAGTATAATGCAACATCAATGTCTTTAAACAGACTGACTTTTTGCCAGAAAACATTTGAGATTTATATATTGGTTTATGTACAGCTAAAATAAAAGCTGAAATTTTCCTTAAAATTCTACCTACTTTCCCACTAACTTAGGCTTTATACAGCAGTAGGTATTGTATATCAAAGGCTATACAAATGAAAGAGAGCAGGTACATTTACAGTCTTTCATCACAGTCTGATTTGGTGCAGCTACTTCTCAGTGTCTGCTGCTCTGTAGTTGCATAAATTGGCAACTACTGACAAGGCACTCAAAGCAAAGGTAGTAAAACTATGTCAGTGAAAAAATCAGAATATCAGAGACTTCTTTTATATATTTTGTTCAAATCTCAGCAAGATTTGTAACGGCAAGTTGGAAAATAACTTTTTATATTTAATGTGTAACTAGTCATAAAACCTAAGAGTAGAGTTTGGTGATTTAGCAAGCAATTAAGTATTTATTTTCTGATACAGCTCAAGGAAGAAGAAACAGTTTTCATTGTTCTGATTTAAATTTTCAGTTAATCTGAAAATATCTTTTAGTTTGGAAAAAAAAATAAAAAAGGGATTATATATCTTTCATTATTTATAAGCATCATCTTACCTTACATCTCTTGGTGAGTTCTGTTTCTAGACGACTTTGGCAGGTATTTTAATTCAGAATTAGTTTCAGCAATACATGCCATTACATCTTCTCTTTAAAACAAACCGCTTTTTCTCTTTTCCTCAGACAAAGTATGTAGGCTAAAAGAGCTGCAGCGTCTCTGTTCAAGCGATTTCATGGACACTCAGAGGCTTACTGTATGAAAGTTAAATCTGAGTAAGGAAGGCATTTTTCCTGTCCCGGAAATCAGTATAACCAAAACCAATGCTGAGCTAATGAGAAATGTTTCTTCCATGTGTTCTGTTTGGCAGACACTGCAAGTCATATCAAGGAAACACGTGATGTTTATAAATACAATATGGCTCATGTTGTCATAACCTCTCAATGACAAAAAGAGCATTAGAAAAAGCAGACAGCAAACCAGCAGGAAAGATGAGATTTGTATCATTTGGAAGGTCTCTATCAGATAATAGACATATTAGTGTTTGCTTTTTCTTTTTTCTTTTTCTTCCCAAAAGAAAACAAAGTTTTATAGTAATAGGATCAGGAAGGCAAACACATGACAACTTACACAAATGCTGTCCTATAGGCATCCTAGCACTAAAATACATTCATTGCTTGAATTCTTTTCCAATAAATACTTTTCTTCTAAATATCTCTACGTGGTTCAAGGAGTTGTGTTTTTTTTTTTTTTTTTTTTTTAGCCATGGTATGCAATAAACAAATGTGATTTTGGCAGCATTTGCAGCTTTTATGTTTATTGATGTTAAGATTACAAACAAAGCTGGATGTATGTTTACAGGTATCTTAAGAACACAGAAGTATGATCCTGCTTTTATTATCTCTGTATCTTTCCTGCAAACCAACACTGAATTTCAGGCTCCCTGGGTGCTTCTTGGGAAGTTGTTTAAGGGTTTTTACTAACTGTAGGGTTTTTTAAGTTCACAAATTACTTCAATGAATAATATAGAAGAGAGTTAAAGTGTTAGCGGCTTGCTAGCCAGGCAGTTTCAGGGGAAAAATGGAAAGTTGCCGTTGTGCAATTTCAGTAGTAAAAGCTACTCAACACAACAGTTTACCCAACTTATCAAATGTCTGCATCATTTAACAGAACAACTCACTTTAACTCATCCCCTCTCACCTTGGCAGCCCAAACCCCCATCGCTGCCAGGAACATCATCACCGTTTTGCCATTCTAACTCCCAGAACAGTGGAGTTTCCAGGTACCCCCGCTCCCTGACTCAGCTCTGACTGAACTTGCCCTAATTGCTCTTTCTCAGAGAAACAGTCTCTGAAAAGAAAAACCTCAAGGTGTTCCTCGATACAACAACAGCCACAACAAGCATTCCTTAAATATTCTGGCCTCACCCACCCAGCTGAGGTCTGGGATAAAGTGCTGACCTGATAAGGTCTCAGTCAAGTCAGGGAATTAAGCAAAAACATGGTGGGTCTAGAACATTTTAAAACAAAGTGTAACCCACAGACTTCATGGCAGGTGGCTGGGAAGAGAAAGATTGCCAAGCAAAATAGCCATAAGTTTGTTATGAAGTAAAAATTCCCCCAATTCTCAAATTGGCAGACAGATGAAGCCCAAAACAAACCACTGCATAAACCAACATTATTAGAATCCAACTGTGCTACCAGAAACGCAGACGAGTTACAACGACAGAAGGGTGAGATTGTAATTTAGGATTCTTCCCCTTTTAGACGCTCCATAAAAGGAGGGTATAGGGAACGAGGACAGAAAATACGCTGTGCACATACAGTGGGGAATCACTTCCACTCGAAGTCAGCAGTACGGCACCAGGAGGTCACAGCAACAACACGGGACAAAAGGAGCTGTGACACCTCCAAAGGAATTCAGTTCATTCAGCAGCTCACAAAAATCTGCTGCCTGTTCTTTAGTGTCATCTACTGATGTTGTATCCATATACCACCCCTAAATGTGAGATGACAGGCAACCTGGACCCTATACTTAGTAAGTCCGAGAAAGTATTGTCCCCTTTGAATCTACGCAAATCACAAAATTTTAATTCTAATGGCACAGACCAGCACGGCTGTGTACATGCATTTGTACTGGAATTCAAAGCCATGCCGGAGAGAATAAAAAGATCATCTACACTTCCACTTTTGGACATGAGACAGTATTTTGTCAAAAGAAAGTCTTGTCGCATAGAGACCTAGAAAGAGCTGATTAATGTTACATACTCAGGCAGCAGAATAAAAGAATGAATTGCAGCAACATGAAGATTCCAAAGAAAACAGCTGCTACAGATTTTCGGTGTACATGTTGGGAAAGGAATAACAAAACAAGGGAAACGTACAAACACAAATATTCAGTGAGACAGCACTGTGTGGCTACCTCTTGCTTGAAACAGCATTCAACATGGCAGAGCTGTCAAACAAACCATGCTCTTCAAGATGTAAATGGCCATGACATAGCATCAGTAAGCAAATAAGGCACTCTGAAGGATTTAAAGACAAACTGTTCTTTAGAACTTGTTTACACCCCAAGCAAAACCTTTTGTCTTAAACACAATCCATTCAGAAAGATGCATGAAACAGAAAGAAGACCAGGAAAATTAGAGTTAAGGGATGAGGGAACTGAGCAGTTTGATAGGACTTCTGAATTTCACAGATCCCACATTCCTATCGCACATTCTGAGTCTTCTTGTCCATATGGGTAATACTTAATACTTCAAGTGATACTGCCAATTCTTATACAGGTCTCACATCTGTTTGGTAGTTAAAACAGGTGTCGAAGCTGGCAGCTAACATTATTTTCTGAGATTATTCTGGGTCTGTTACATGGAAATGATTATAAATCACATGAATAGAAGCCTGAATATCATCAAACCTAGGGATAAATGTTCCAAAGGGACAAGAAGGCAAACGGTAGAAAAATCTGTAAAAGGCAAAACCTTCCCAAACCGCAAAAAAACAAAGCTTTAACTCACACATGGCAGGAGATACAACCACACCTCAGTATCACCATGGAAAAATGTACTTAAAACAGCTAGTTCCTGATATTCTAAATACTGTTCTTTCAACTCGTCTGACAATAAGCTGCTTTTCTGTAGTTTTTTTGAAACAGTTTACTGTGGTGCAGAGCTGTGGTTACCAGAGTTACTCCCTGCTCCCCACTGCAGGGAACTTAGTGCTTGCATATCATGTGAAATTGAAGAGAATCAATTTACCCAGTGCAAAGATGCACAAATAGAAATGGAAGCACAAGAAGCAAAATTTTTTCAACAATCTTTTTGGTACCACACAATACCAGTACATCGAATGTACAGTTCTCACTCCCTCCCCGACTCCCAACATTAATGTGTTTGCTAAGGAAAGATGGATAGATGATCAAACTGCCCATGGATGATTCTCTCTCCCAGCCTAACAACCTGTGAATCTGCAGGCGAAATTCAACCAGATTCAACCAAAGGGTAAAGATCAGTAATCTATCACGGTCCTACTAATTATGCCAAATTAGAGATTTGCTAGTAGATCCTACAGTACTTCTGCCAAGTTGAGGAGAAGCTGCAGTGTGTGCTCTGCCTTTTTAGACTCCAGAAGAGTAGCATCAGAGAGAGCACTGTTACAGCCCTCTACTTTGGGCAAAGCTTCAGTTAGGATCCGAGCATTACTGCACATGGAAGAACACAACCAGAAGAGACCGATCCCTAGACAAACAGATTTAATTATTTCCGGCGCTCAAGAAAACGCTTGTTTCCATGTTCGTAACTTTGAAGTGCAGAAGTTTACAACGATCAAACGGAATACTTTTGCATGTTTCTCCGCAGAGACCCTATGAGAATCCTGGCTTCAACTTCAGTTCTCAGACCAGAAAGACAAGAAATTTGCCAACATGAAGGAAAGAACAAATGAGAAAAGAGCTGTTTTATTACATGTACGGAATTTCAAAATTGTATCTCTGGCATTTCAGCAGAGCAAAATATAGTATTATACAACAAAAACACCACTTCTGCAAAGGCTGTCACTGTGTCACCTTAATTTCTGAGTGATGGCCAAAGAGAGAGAACTCAGCCATAGTCAGGAGGTGTTAAGCATGTATACCTGTTGTACAATGCAGTATTTTAAAATAAGCAATCCAAATTATTATAGTTTTTGCACAGAAGCAGCACTTGTGATCAAGCAACTCTGTTAGGCAGTGAATAGCTGGAAGAGGGCCAAAGAAGTAGTCTTTACTTTTGAATACACGTAGCTAACGCAGTAGTTAACCATATCTGAAAACAGGTCTAGAACACACAAATAGAGCCAAAGCAGATACACTCATCATTCACTGCACACAGAACAAGAACAGTATTGGTCTAACTTTATAAAGTCACAGTAATATTGCTATAGGAGTTAATGTCATATTGCACAGTGATAGTATGTCATGCTTCTGAATATGAATGAGATGTATCAGATATATCTAGTTACTGCTACAGGAATATAACTAGAATTGAAGAATTTCAGGACCTTAAGGAAGACACTAAAAGCGGCATTAGCCCTTTGAAGCACATCTATTTGCTCTCTCATGTTGTGTGTGCAGTAGTGTGAATAATCAAGTAATTAGATTTCTGACCTATCAAAAGGACCATTTTATAACTGAAGTACATAAATGAGAGGTGGTTGAGAATAGTGCCTGTAAATAAACTATTGCAATCTTTCTAAAACAATGAAGACCTAAACTGTTGAAACAGCAGAAGTACTTCCATGAAATATTAATAATAAAGCTGTGTGACATGCTCAGAATTGATAACGAAACCAAGACGCAAATGCACAATTAAGCAAATCACTTCACAGGAAATTTTCAGCGCAGTTGAGCCAGCTTTGGGGCACACATAAAAGTCACTGTGCAGGTGGGACAGTAGTGCCATTTCCTTCTGGCCCCACTGAGCTCATTTGGTTGTACCGTTTCCTGGGGACAGACCCAGGATGGGTGGGGAGGAGGTGAGGGTGTGTAGCCTCACCACCACCACTCCTGGCTGCGATGTTAGGTGTGGGTAACGTGGTGGAAGAGGTGCAGCACAGTCACATCTCCCGCCCTCTCAGCATCAAGGTGGGAGATCAGAGTCCAGTGAAAGACAGAGACAGAGAGTCAGAAAGGGAATATGTTTCAAATGCCTTCTCTATACTTTCCCAATACAGAATGTTCACTTGAAAATACAAATATACTAATCCTTGTTCAACATAGACAAAAGAATCCAGAAAAAGACAAAACCATTTACTCCACGACAGGTATTTATCAGTATTTCTTATCTGAAATGGTCATTTACAAAGTATTTCAATAGACTTCAAGCTAGGTACATGTGCTCAGCTACTGCAAACCAGTCCATGCTGAAGCCTTGCTGAAATGAAGTAACACCATGCTGTACTTCACTGTAAAGGGTTTGGAAAGATGAAATAAGAAGCTTTAAAAATTTTGAGCATTGCCTGTGCCCCAAAATAAGTAATTAAAGGTATTGTTTTGATTCACACGCTTTAATGCTAGTAAACAAGAACAAAAAAAACAGTTAATGCTCAGGGCAAGTAATTGGAAAACGCAAAGCAGTTAAGAAACATTACGGAAAACATTGTCACTTCCCTCTTCTGTATGTGCTATATGTCTACCCCAGATTTTATAAATTGTTGTGTACATATTACAGTTATGAATTTAAACATTTAACATAAAAACTGGAGGAAAGACGAGCATAAATGCAACACTAGTACTTACCCTTATATCTCCATTTACAGCTCTGGAAGTGTGATTAAATGCATGTGCAGGATCTTTGTTGTAAACTTTAAGGAAAGACCGGTCTTGAATATTCCTGGAATCAAAAGAATCAGCAATGATAACAGATGAAAGTAGTTTTATTTACTTTATTGTCTGAAAGTTTCAGGTAACAGACAAACATAGTAGGTCTGCAGCCGACCTATAAGAAAAACCTAAATGCCATAGCTTAGACACACACAAACAAACAAAAGCCTACTTTGATTCTCTTTCCCATGGGAAGTATCATTCTTTCACTACAACTCCACACCCATAAAAATTAGATAGTGTTAAGTCTCTTTCAAGCTCCTGCCATAGACTGAAAGCACTTTGAAGACAATAGAGCTTCAACATTTACACAGTGCTCAAAAGGATTTAGTTAATATTTACATGTTTTATTGTGTTCTCAACCCACGTGAATTTTTGCTATTCTAAGAAGCAAGAATATAAAAGAAAAAAGTCCTCCTAACTGCAATTATTCTTGAGGCAATTCCAATTAAAAACTTGTTCACAAATCTGAAAAATAAAACAGGCAAAAACTAAAAATTCGGCAGCAGATAAATTACTCCTTTAAACTTTATCTATAATACAGATGAGGCTTTAAGGGAAAAAAGGAGTTAAAAAAACAAATAAACAAGTAAAAGTGATGATGAAATCTCCCACAGAAATGCTTTAGAAAGAAAGCCCTAAGAGTTTGTTTTATTTAATTGAATACTTCGTCATTCATTAGTTCATTTTTAAACTAACACGTTTAGGAAAGAGTTACATGACAGAAGTATTGTATTTTGTTTCAAAACCTACCTTCTGATAATTTTATGGCTTAGAAATTTGCACTGAGTTCTGCTGATTTCTTGTTCACATTTAATCAGTAGCAAAGCCTCCAATCTACACTCGCTCACATCCTTTCAAAGCTGCGATTCCTTTCATTTCCCGGTAGTGATCTCTAGAGAATTTACTCACACATGTGACTGAATTCCTTTCCTCCAGGTGCAGCTACAAGTCTAGTGAACTGATCTTAATCACAGGGATTATCATTTAAAAATGAAGGAAAGGATGCTTGGGCAGGTCCGATTTCTTTCTTCCAATGTCGTATTACAATCAGTGATTGCTTTGAATGGGTAGCTAGTCAGAACTTGCGCTGCTGTTGTAGATGTCAAGTAGTTATTAAAGAAACTCCACAGCTTAACAGACAGATCAGTGCCTTCTGTTTAAGAACTGCAGGGCTGATGAGAAGTTTAGTATTTATGAGTGTTTACTTGTAGACTGCATAGGAAAATAGCTACCTTGCGGCAAGTTCAAGTTCTTCAATTATTTATGGTAACATAAACTGTTTTCCATCTTACAAACGTGACCCTTCTGCTTTGAGGCTTGCACTGGGAGTCTCAGTTACCGTTTTCTGCCTGAGACTTGGAAATATGTTCCTTTTGATACAAAGCTAACTCTTTCGTTTTCAGTTCAAGAAATGCTATATTTTTCATCTAAATGAATTTTATCTGCTGTCTTTCCACTCTGATGGCTATGAGATGGCACTGGAGTTTGTTTTAAAAGCATTCCCCATAAATACTTCTTGTAGGAACATGACACTTTAAAGTAAAACACTGCTGTAAGGCAAATCACCAAAATACTAGGCATTTGATCTCTGAAGTGAATTCTATTTCACCTCATGTTGCTATTCTAAGATAAACACTACTGATAGCAGGTATATATTACTGTATGTTCATCATTACTGTTATTTGCATTACTGTAGCTCCCAGATGCCCGTGGCATGTTCAAAGGCCTCATTGATCTGTATGTGCTGTATAAACACCCTAGGAAAACAACCCCTTCACCAGCTTACAAGATGAATATAAGACACAAAAGACAACAAGATAGCTGCAGAAAAGATAAGGGAACAAAAAGACAAGAGAAGACCATACTCTTTCCAGCCTGATTAGCAATAAATGGATCCTGGCACCTTGGTCATGCGTTGAATAGGCAGTGCAAGAGAAAGAGGGAAAAAACGGGACTGGAAGAAGAACAATGCGGTGGCTTTGCGGATGTTTGTGGAGGACTCCTTCCAAGCACATCAGAGGGCTGCCTAAGAGGGAGCATGAAGGCACTTGTTTGAAAATTAAAGACATGTACAATGAAAGTTGGCATTATTAGCCAAGTGGAAGCAGATGGCACTTGGTACGGAACAAGAAATGAAAAGTAGCGTTTAAGTGGGCTTGGAGGGGCCCTCATAATGAAGACAAGTAGTTTATATTTAATGAGATGGAAAAGATACAGTCAGAAGACAAGTGAAAAAATACACGTGAAACAGTGTGCTTGACAAACTAGGAGAACGACCTTTGTTGCTTCATTTGAATGGGTAAGAGTGAACAAGATTACCTGCATCAAATGTCAAGAAAAGAATATTACAGCAGTTGATGTAAAAAAAGCTGCATGTTAAAAAATGTTAAAAAGCTGATGATTTAGCCAAGTGTTTTTTTTACTACATGGTGTGAAAGGAAAGGCTGCATCAAAGCGATGTTACACAGAAAAAAAAGCTGAAAAAATCTACAGTGGATGCAGAACCCTGAACTGGATTAAGAAAAGGACCAGTTTATGGGCTTAAGTAGCAAGTCAGTGTTTTATCCCCAGTGATTAAAAAAAAAAAGAAAAAAGGAAATAAAAGGAGGGGGGGGAGTGGGATGGCCTCACGGCCTAATGATGGAGAACGTTATCTGAGCTGAAACTGGAAGTCCATAAGACTATGTTGAAAGAGAAGACCAAGATTTTAGTTTGGACAGAAGAGGTAGGTTTCATGTCATCCAACTGCTGACATTCACAGGGAAGACATCAACAGCAGAGCTAGGTTCACTGGCATGTATAATTTTTCATACAAATTTATAGGATGAATTACAACCAGCCCAAAATGTGGATGTGGAAATCTCCATTTGGTGAGATGAATCCCTTGGTAAAGAAAAATGGAAAAATAAATGTGAGAGTCACCCAGGTAGGTATGACAATTCAACTAATCCACAGGGATAAGATGATAGTGACAGGTACAGACAGAGAAGGAATGAGGACAAAGCCCTGAAAAAAAACACAACAGAAAATCAGTGCTGGAGAAGACAAGCCCTCAAAGGATACCTGAAAAAAGTGAGGAGAGAGACAGGAACAAATTCAGAAAGAACAGTCCTTGAAACAAAGGGATATCAAAGTTCCAAGAAGAAAATATTAAAAGTATATGATAAATCTGTGAAAATAAGGGTGTAATGTTCATAAAAGCTGTCCATTTGGTGACTTGGACAATTGCAATGGAACAGTAGGGAACAAAAGACTGGTTGGAATTAGACGGGGGGGAATAAAACCCCACACAGGGTAGAAATGGGTCTAGGACCAAACTGGAAGAGTAAGGCTCCATACAGCAGTTGTAGCGACTGCTCAGTGCAGGACAGAAAGACGATGGGGTGGACAGTGGAAATTTAAGTTGTGTGCAGGGAGAGTTTTGTTAGGAGACACAGAAACGTGCAATGTAAACAGTAGGCACTGTAATAGAGCAGTACGTTAATAAAAAGACAAGGCAAGGAATGACAGGCACAGATGAACATGAGACAGCCTCCAAGGGAGGTGGAGAGCTCAGAGTCAACTGAAACACCTGTGTTTAAGACAAGGAAGAAAGAAGATAATTGAAGGAAGAGATGGCAAGCAAAGGAGAAAAAAAATTATACTTCTTTTTATCTGTTCTCTGAGGGGAGACACTGCGTGAAGATCTTGCAAAGAGTAAGGAACAGAAGAAATGGAGAAATTGTTGCGGAAATTATCGAAAGGTGGTGAAAATGCAGCTGGTATTGTATGCTTTGGACTCCATTAAGCTGGAACTGCTGAGGTTTCCTTAGTGAGGAGGGTGGCAGAACTGAAGGAGGGAATTTTGCTGTGGAGGAAGTCAGCTGGGTCATGGGATTTCCTCTAGAAATGCTCTACAATACAGGCATAGGAACAGAGGAAGCAGATGTTGGGAGTGAGCCAGGCCTGAGGCTGGCAGAGTGACGCCTGCAATGGGAGCAAGGGAAAAAAGGTGGAGTAGAGTGGAGTGGTATTAAGATAATCAACAACCGCATTCTTGGAGGCAGGGAGGAGATGAAGTCATAAACTGTTAGTCTGAAACTCAAGGGAAGATGGAGGGATAAAGCGAGAGCGAAGGAGCTAATGGGCGAGATGATGGTTGTCAATAAGGCGTTCAGCAACAGAGACACAGTAACCCCTATCTTGATTTAATCACTTGATCTGATCTAGTGAACAGACTGTTTGATGTATAAGAAACTTGAGCACATGATGAATGATGATGTAAAAATCAGATGGATCTTAACATAGGAATTACAGTGGCCAAACAGGGGTGTGGGAGACTGCAAAGCAAGAAAGATTAAAANAAAAAAAAAAAAAAAAACAGAAACTGAAATCCAAGAGGCTGGCTGATGAGAAGACACTGGATAGACAGCCTGAGAAAAGCAAGACAAAGGAGAGAAAGCTGGGTGCAGTGCTGTTCAAAGACTTGAAAGAAGAGGAATGGGGGAATTTGAAGTGGCAAGGCTAGAAAACCCCTAGCTTGCTCTTTCCTTAAACTACATGATGTGGAGAAGCACCTGAGCCAAGTAATCTCCAGAAGAATAGTGGACAGTACACTTCCCTTACTTTCACGTCATTTTCCTGTGCTAGTGGTAGAGACTGGCAGAGAGGAAACACCTTTTCTGCTTTCTTCTTCATCCTCTTAGGCTCTTCTGTCCGTTATTTTTACCTCGTAACTTCTTACGAAAAGGATGGCACAAAGGCCCACCTTATTTCCCTGCACAGTTCTGTAGTATGACATGCCTGAGGTGTGCCTGAGATTTTTGTTGCTGCATGATTTGGGATTTTCCAGAGCCCCTGAGAATCTAGTCCTTTTGCTTGAAGAACACAGACATCAGGACTGAAGGAACATGGTTAACTGAGCAGATGCAATCCCACAAAACAGAGGATAGAAAGAAGCACCCAGATGTTACCCAGATCATTTTTTGACTAAGCTCTGAAATAGTGAAGGAGAGTGACTGCATCAGTTACTGCATCCTGACATAAAATAGGAAGGCGGTGAGGCTGCTGCAGCAGCAGTCACCAATGCCACAGATCTTTGGCAGTGTTAGATAACAGATAATTGAAACTGTTGTGAAGACATCAGTGGCACTCATATTTGTAACTTCAGGCTCACATGGATTGGGTTTTGCTCTGCCGGCAAAGAAAAAGACCATGTTTTCTGTATATGTTTATTTTGTGTCAGTATTTTAAATATTTATGTCTCAGTTAAAATGCAATCAAATATTAAATACATGAACCTGCATGCATTATATGAATATTTGAACAAGGTACACCATTCATCACTGGCTTGTGCAACAGGTGTTGCACCTACAGCTTAAGGCAGTGTCAGACCAAGCCTCCATACCATTGAACAGACCTTTATGTATTAGGACACTATCTGTTACTTATCAGCTACAATCCTTTTCATTCTGCAAGTGAACTAAAACAAAACAACAACAACAAAAAAACAACAGCAACAACAACAACAACAAAAACATATCCCAAACCCAACAGCTGTAATTCCTTCTATACTTACCTCACATCACACAATTCGTAGTATATGTTTCTGCTCTCATCCTTGATGTAAATGGCCACACTGGGCGATTCCAGCATTTTCATTGTCAGCTGCTGGGGGAAGGCACTTACAAAAAGGGCACGAATTGTGTCTGTGCTTGTGATTTCATTCGGCATCCTCAACTGCTTTGTTTCATCTCCATACTGAAGGTATAAAACACCTACAAGCAAAATATAACAGCAACTTTAATATTCTTAAGTGTACAGAAATCATCTGGCTTTCCATGTGAAACACAGACCAAGCCCATACTGAGTAGAGAAAAATCAACTCACACTCCTTGCTCATAAAGCAAATGCAAAATTTTCCTTTTCAACACAATACCGGAGTAGAGCATAGAACAGTGATATAGTTGTGCCTTGATAAATATGCTTGCTCCAGTATTGCACTTTGCTGAGAAGCCTATTCTTATTGTTTTTCGGTTAGATAAATTAGAAGTTTACCTTAAGAAGGCTGATGGAAAATCCCAAACACACCAAGTCTGCTCTACAGTGGAAGGTGTTGGTAAATCACAAGGTACTTTTATTTTTAAAGCAGTTGAGGAAGACCTTCACCCTTTTATATCACCCAGTTTCCCTTAAACATAAATTTTTCATTTTAGCCTCATGCTTACTGAACAATCCCCCCCAAAAAAACAGACTACCATTTTAGCACTAGCAATTTTATATTCACAATTCAATTTGCTGGTGTTATATAGTATAAAGCCCTAGGTGAAACTACTAGCAGGAGTAAAACCAAGGTCTCACACATAAACAAGAGCAATTTCAGATCCTTTCAGTTTCGCAGCAGTGTTAATAGGCATCCTTAGCACTTGGGGAGAAAGATGAGTGATCTTAGATGCTGAATTGCAAAATGTGGACATTCATTCAAAGCGTGGACTAAAGACAAAAAGTACACCATTCTGATGCAGCTAACTCTCTGTTTTCAGGGAATGGGAGGCTGTGAGGTGTTGGATAATGGAAAAAACATGGATCATACAGACCAGGGACTCAGTGAAGGGATACCAAGCACCTCTTCCACCTTGCCTGTGTTGGCCCTGCCAGGGCTATACCGACTCTTTTGTAGCCAGTGGCTGCCTGTATTCCACTGGCTGGTGCCACACAGCCAGTTGGATCATTAGCTTTGCGACAGCACAGTCCCACTCCATCCCAAGGTACAAAGCCCACCAAGGACCAAAGCACTGAGAACAGCAACCTTAATCATTAACAGAAGTCAGATTGGACTTGGTGGGGTTGATTAGCTCTGACCATGCTACACCTAAAGACCACTAAAAGGTCTTCTCATGAGCATCTCCAATGCAGGAAGGCTCATTAGGACCTGCACAGAAGAAAACAGGCTGCTGCCACATAATTGCAACCAAACTAAGAAAATCCCTGGGATCTACAGCACTAGGGAGTAGATGCAGAGGCAAATGCTCAGCTGAACTACTTTGGATACAGAGGAAAAGGGAACTTGTAAGCCCAGCTGAGCCTACATATCCACTCCATACTCAAGGTACAGATATCCTGCCTGAGCATGGATCGATGGGAACACACTGTGCTCATTCTGAGTCATCTCGGGTGTCTCTGTACAACACTGCATTGTGCTAGGACAGAACACCTTTACTCCCTTGCTAGCTGCAAGAGATAGAGCAGGTATAGCTTTTGCAGTGGTGTCAAAAGACACTCAAATAGCATGTCATCCACTTTGCAGACACTTAGCAGGCAAGAATGAGATGGAGGAGAAAAAAAAAACATGCAGAAAAGAAAGAAAAAAATACCACTGAAGTTTGTAGTTCCACCAGCTGTCTGAGATTTATAGCTAAATGCTTTGTATATGGTCCAAAAGCTAACTAGCCATGGGAGAGTATTGGGAAGAGTAATCTGCTCAAGAATTAGTGATTACACAGGAGCATCTACACTGAATTCACTGTAGTTCATGCAGATACAAGGAAGGCAGTTTTACACCACCCAGTCTGGATGCTGCCAGCATGTAATGGCAGAAGCACAGCATTCAGACTGAACTAACTGCTACAGTCTTTATTACATTTTCAGGAAGACTTTGGGGCCTGAGCAGAGTTCTGTGCTGCCATGCCTTTGCATCTGCCAATAACGCATGCAGGTAGGCTAAAACTAGGCAGGGTACTTTACACAAACTGAATTCACCACAATAATTGCAGCATAGGTGCACCGTATGTTGTTCTACCATGGTCAGTACAAACAGGAGGGTTGGGAACACAAGGTCCTCGGTGCTGTTACCATCAGTCATCACCAAATCTCAGCACATCACAAAACTTAGATGGTGACTCAGTCATTCTCACTTGAAAGTCATCAACAATGGGATGGGCAGCTTACAGTCCTGAGGTTACAAACACTGAACAAAAGCAGTGGGAAAACCTAGAACATAAAGGCATTTCATGAAAAGAACAGAGGATATTTTAATCTAAGATGAGCTCTCTTTCCTCTTAGCCCTTTGTATTTTTGCCACAATATTGCTATAGAGGAATGAATACATACTTAGGCAGATGTGCCTACAATGAGTTGGTAGGTAATTGTGCTTGCAGCTGGGAAAAGAAGATGTTAATTTTTATGAATACTAAACAGACTACTCAATATTACCTAACCATTATTTAATATTAGGCTGCTTTTATAAAACAGAGTTTTTAAATCATTTTCCCACTATTATCGAGAGTTGATACTTTTTCTTACATTAAAATCGCAATCAGACCCTTTATGAATCCTACTATAAACTTCTATTTTCCTTTGGCTAGAAAAAATTGCTCCAGACTGAAAAGTCACTAGTTTTATTTCAAAAGGTCGAGGAAAATTTTCCTAAGAATTTTATTTTTGATGCCAATATTTCATGAGTTATTAAACTTTTTTTTTTACTTTTATTTTGAGGCATCATTCATTTCTTTATGTTCTTCTAAGGTAAAAATGGCTTTTTACTGCTCATTCAAATATTCTCTGCTGTGAAACACCTTTTAGAATTTGGAAAGTAACTATATTTGATTTTTTTTTTAATACACATTTTTAATAACTGTATTTAATTCACTGCTCCAAGATGTGCATAAACATATTCATTTTTGATGACAGCTTTCAGTTCTCAGGCAGAACACAAGGAACTTTCAATATTTTGTTACTGGAAACTTTCTTGGATTAAATGGCCAAAAAACATTTTTGGCCAAAAAATACATACTTTTCATAGCAGCTTTGCAGGTGTGTGTGACTCTCTTTTCTGCTTAGTTTAAACGTTAGTGCAAAATGCAGAAAACACTGGTTTTGTATTTCCAATACAGGAAAATTTCCAGGCCAATAAATATATTCTGAATATTGAGCTATTGAAACCATTAACACACAAAAAAAACGGTAGAACTGAAAATCTTTCTCATTCACAAGTCTGAATCATTCCGGAACAGTCTTGACTCTGCCTGTCCTCAAGTACTCCCACAAAATATTGATCCAAAGCAAAATTACAGTTGTCTTTGGGTCTTCAATTTTCAAAGCAAATGTGCATGTTATCCAAAAAGATTATGCCTTAAAATAGAGAGCTTTAACGCACAAATTAGAGAAATGTCTTGACCACAATATTACTGTAGGGGTAAAAGACACTGTCAAAGGCATAATAAATTCTCTTTTCCTTACTCTCCCTTAAATCAGAAGCCCTTTAAAAAAACTACTGCCTTTCCTCTTGAGGTGTCTGATACAGTTCATGATATAGCAATGCTTTAGGGCATTTCCTATTTGACAAAACCAACTGCTCACTCCTAAAAATCCTGTTTCAGCATGACAGGATAAAAAGACTTCAAAATCTGTTATTTTAAGTCATCCACACTAGTTTTCTCACACACATTGCTGGGCTGGAACTCTGAACTCTGGCAATACCCACATGGCCAACTTCATGGAAGCTGCTGGAGCTCTGTGGTGTGTTTTACCTTCAGCTGAAAAATTACTCCCTTGGAGAATTAAAGCAAGAAGAAATAGAATATAGCTCGAGTATGATTCACAGGCAAGCTCAGGAAGTGTGGGATGGATGAGTGGACACTGAGGTGGGTTGAGAACTGGCTGCATGGCAGAGCTCAGAGGGTTGTGATCAGCGGCGCTGAATCTAGTTGGAGGCCTGTAGCTAGCGGTGCCCCCAGGGGTCTGTACTGGGTCCAGTCCTGTTCAACTTATTCATCAATGACCTGGATGATGGAATAGAGCGCACCCTCAGCAAGTTTGCTGATGACACAAAACTGGGAGGAGTGGCTGATACACCAGAGGGCTGTGCTGCCATTCAGAGGGACCTGGACAGGCTGGAAAGTTGGGCAGTGAGGAGCCTCATGAAGTTCAACAAAGGCAAACGCAGGGTCCTACCCGTAGGGAGGAATAACCCCATGCACCAGTACAGGCTGGGAGCTGGCCTGCTGGAAGGCAGCTCTGCGGAGAGGGACCTGAGAGTCCTGGTGGACAGCAGGTTAACCATGAGCCAGCAGTGTGCCCTTGTGGCCAAGAAGGTCAAGTGTATCCTGGTGTGCATTCGGAGGAGTGCTGCCAGCAGGCCGAGGGAGGTGATCCTCCCCCTCTGCTCAGCCCTGGTGAAGCCCCACCTGGAGTGTTGTGTCCAGTTCTGGGCTCCCCAGTACAGGAGGGACATGGAGCTCCTGGAGCGGGTCCAGCGGAGGGCTACGAAGATGATCGGGGACTGGAGCATCTCTCATACGAGGAGAGGCTGAGAGAGCTGGGCCTGGTTAGCTTGGAGAAGAGAAGGCTGAGAGGGGATCTTATCAATGTGTACAAATATCTGAAGGGAGGGTGTCAAGAGGATGGGGCCGGACTCTTTTCAGTTGTGCACAGTGACAGGACGAGAGGCAACAGGCACAAACTGAAACACAGGAAGTTCTGGCTGAATATGAGAAAACACTTCTTTACTGTGAGGGTGACAGAGCACTGGAACAGGCTGCACAGAGAGGTTGTGGAGTCTCCTTCTCTGGAGATATTCAAAACCTGCCTGGATGCGATCCTGTGCAACGTGCTCTAGGTGACCCTGCTTGGCAGGGGGGGTGGACCAGATGATCTCCAGAGGTCCCTTCCAACCTCAGCCATTCTGTGATTCTGTGATACAGGTTTTATTAGGGCACAAGCATATAAGCCAGCAAAGCTGCTGGAAAGAAAGCTAAACAAAAGAGATGTTAATGTCTCTATGTACCCTGAAGTTCCTCTTGCACTTATACTTCTGTCACAATGGATTTACCTGAAACACAAAGATTGTGCTGAGTTTTACACAACACAAAACAAACTGGACTGCTACATGTCCTGCTACTCTAGGAAGACAGGTAACAACAGTGTGCATGAGAAACCATGCTATGCAACTCAGTGCAAAGTCCAAGTCAGCCAGTGCTGTGGCTGCCACTCCGAGGTGCTCCTAGATGCTGCCAGCCCTGGGCTTTTCTACAGCTGCAAGCAAACTGCAGTGTTATGCTTTCCCCTTCTTTATGCTGGTATAACAGTTTCAGAAACACCTCTGGCATTTCTGATTGTTCTTCACCCTATGGGCAATGGGCCGTGGTATTAAACCCCGGCTATAGTAGAAAACATTTACATGTAAGCCAGGCCTTAGAAACTTAAACCTCTTCACAAATTACTTCACAAAATTCCTGTCAACAGAAAAGTATGTTTTATAGTAGGGGAAATTAAACACCCAAGAGGTGAAAGGACATGTTCAAAGAAAGGCTTACAAGCATATAATCCAGATCTTCTGATGATCATGCAACACACCACATGATCACCCTTCCCTTCCTTGCATACAGAGGTCTTTCAAAAAAAAACCCACTTTCTGCTCCTCCCTTTAGGAAGGGTTCGTAACAGGAAGACTTGCAAAATAGTCTTTTCCCTCAGGGTTGGTCTATATGCAAAGCAGCATAATGTAATGAAAGATGCGCTGTTAACCTGATTTACATAGGCAGAGCCTCATGCACAAGCTGAACCCACCAGTGCCAGGTGTAGACGGTGCCTGAAGCAGCCACCCTGAGCCTTTAGTTCAGCTAGCACAGCTCTGGGGACTACCCATGCTGCGACTATGGCTCACGTAGACACACCAGACCCATGGCAAGGTGCTCGGCTCAGATAAAGCTGCCAGTGCTGCAGCGAGGGCTCTAGAACCCACTTGGCCACTGAGGACATGTCTACACAGCACAACAGCGAACCATAACTGAGCTCATGGGGTCCAGGATGTCTTTAGAGCAAGGAGCTGCACCGTACCCATACCAGCAAGCTCATAACTCCTTAGTTACAAGTGGTAAAGGCTTACTACTTATGGCAAAAGCTAATGCTATGCAGGTTGCATGACACCACCCAGCTCACGTCTCTCAGCACCTCCATCTAATATGTGGTGCTGACCTAATCCTGACTAAACACCACGTTATCATGGTTTTATTGCTAGCAATGACCTCAGTGCTGGGCAGCTGAAAGCTAGTTCAGGGATGCTTAGAAGAGCTTTAATCACAACTCGCTTTTATTCACAGAACGGGAATTATCTCTACAAACTGGTTATTTAACAGAAAAATGTGAAGCACTCAACAGTGAAGAAAAGTTAAATATCTGATAAATCAAGAATAAGTTAACAAATATGATTAAGTCATCTTCTGGGACCTTTACAGATATCAGTTAATCCTCTCACACAATGAATTTTATATGGAAAAACACTGGTACGCTCATAATCAAGGAAAGAAAAACGAGGCAGAGGAGTTAACTAACTTGTCAGTGTTATGAAAGAAAATACAGTCAAAGCTTACATTGGAGTCCTTGAGTTTCTTTCCTGTGAAGCCACAAGAAACTCACTGTGCAGGTAAGACATCTTGCAAATTTCTGTCCTGAAATCTTATTGACATCTAGTAACACCTTAATCCATGGCTCTCACCTGAAGAGAAGTATTAATGTATATGGCTGATGTTTGGTGCTTGGGTGCTAGAGCACTGAAACCTTCCCACAGAATCAGGAATCAGAGGCGTGGACAAGGCACTGCTATTCTCTTCTGACCCAGTCACTTTGTGTACACTCTGGAACATTTGTGTCCAATTTGAAAATGTCAAATCATTAGTAAAGATGGTTGGACTAAAGCAATCAAAGGCTGGATGCATTGGCAGCTCTGAAATTTCTTTAAATCAAAGGTGCAAAGCTAGGTATAACTAAAACAGAGGGAAAATATGTACAGGAGGTTGCTAGAGATTGTTGGGTAAACAATGCTATCAAAATAGTACAGTAGGAATTTGTACAGAATATACAAGGAATGGAAAAATAGATAATTTAGCAAAGAAAGCTGTATCTTAAGGAGAAGAACTATGGAGTACATGGTGAGGAAATACAGTAAGAATTGCCAGAAATCACGCTGACTTATGTTTTGGAAAGTAAATTAAATAACATAGTGTTGAGTTAGGGTTTGGTGAAGTTGTCATTAGATTTGTTTTACTCTTTACCTAACTATCAATTAACCATATCTTTTTGAGATGATGGACAGTCTTTGTCTTTACATGCTGGTTTAGCCTGATCTTCCACCATATGGCCATTGAGTCACTGGCTCTGTCTGCACCTTCCCTCACACTGAAGTCAGCAGCAATGCCAAGAGCAGATGTGAGAAAATGAACCTGCATTTGTTCCTGTTGAGATCTGTATCAATTTTAGAATCTAAGGATAACTTTAAAAATCTTGATAACTATTTTTGTTGGAACATTTCAGGATAATCCAGAGGGGATCACAATACAGACTGCCAAGCATTTCCTCAAAATCAAGTCAATATTCTTTTTTACTAAAATGCCAAGATCCTTCCAATTTTTCTTTGATTTTTCTTTGACACAATTATATAAGACTAAGGGTGGCACAGGCCCATATTGTTCTTCCCTCACACTATCAGATAAACAGAGATAACTCATAGTCGTTGTCCTTATCACCAAGTTCTGCAAAAGTTATGCAGATAAAACTTTATTACAGTAACACCTCTAGCAGTGTGGAAGAAAATCCTCAATATGCAGTTCTTTCTTTCCACACCCACAAGACTTGTCTCTCTTATTTCACCACACGCATTTTCAACTAGTCTGAGGTCATTGCCATGATCCTTGTGGTATTTCTAGCCTGAAGCTCTCATACAAGTTTCCATTAGCTACTCCCTGCTGATAATCTGTCCTCCACATTCATAAAGTGTCCACAAATATTCTTAGCTGTCTTCAAGTACTAAGAGAATCAAAAAGTACATCTTTTCATGAAATAAAAACAATTACTTATTTGATATAATTTTATTCTAGAATAGCCTGAAGACTTTTGCTCAAGGTATTAAGTTATTTGATAACAATTTTAATAAAAACAGGAAATGTTGAATTTAGTCCAGTACTTTTTCTTACTGCTATTTCATCCTTGTCTGCTATTTACTGTAACTTGCTGTAATTCTGCAATATACTTATTACCTAGTGAAAAAAAAAAATACATGGAAGATTTAGCAGTTACATATAATTTCAACCACAGGGTTATGAGAAATAAAGATTTTTATGTATCACTCAAATACTAGCACTTTACTACAAATGAATACATTTAGCTGGCTAAGAAGAAAAAGCCAAAAAACAAACAAACAACAACAACAACAACAACAACAAAACATAGACAATGGACAACTTTCTTTACCTAGAGAAAACTTCTTTTTGTCCTATCTGACTGCAGGAAAAAAAATGTGAAATCACCTATTGGCACAGGTGTCAGCAAGCCCATCAAGTGCAGACAGTTACTTTTATCATCCAGAGAGTTTAGGGGAATGTTTCGGTTTAACCCGGTTCCCGAGGTAGAAAACAATGTTCTGGCAGGATGACTTTTGGACAGTAATTGCATCTATACTCTTGCTCTTGCCAGAATACTCCACTGACCAGCAAGATGACTTTTTCATATCCCTAACTGACAAAATGATGCCAGTAAACTTGGAAGAACACAGAAAGTCTATGATACTTAATGACAAAATATAAAAAAATGACAACTGAACAACTCAGTGAGATGAACTAGAAAGTCCATGTGTCCCAGAGCTATTTTTCAGAGGGCCCACAGGCTCTGCCATGCAGGACTGACTCCCGTTCACACTCACCAAACAATTTAGTGTAGTAAAATCAGTGAACTATACATGAACAGGCACAGGACTTTCCTATGCAGGCTTTAGCAGCCATGCTGCTTTTGCCCACTAGAAGCTGAGCCCCCGGCCTCTGAAGAAGCCAGTAAGGCCTGGCCAGCTGGCTCCCAGACAGAGGTAGGAAGCTGGCTAGTACAGCTTCAGAGGATGTGTCAGCCAAAGACTACGTAGACATGTTAAGCATTTATGGACACTGTAAGCAAGTATTTTACACAGGGACACTTTTGCGTGGAACTTTTAAAGGAGCAATAGCAAAAAAAAAAAAAAGGACAAGAAACCATCAAGGTTCTTGTAATACATGTTCTTCATCTTGAGTAAATATAAAAAGAGAGCAAAGTTGTACCCAATTGTATTTCCTTCCTATATAAATCAGCTGTATCAAACACACATTATTTGAGTGGTGACTATTGTTTATAAACCCTGTTTATTAGTACTAAAGTATGTAGAAGTGACATGTTCAAGGGCAGAATTTGACCATTTTATTGCTCCATATTCATAGGCCATATATGATTTGGTAGTTTTGCCACATCTAACAAATTCTCTATGTTTACTATAGGAATTCTCTTCAATACTGCTGAAGTTACCTCATTTCTAAAGAGTTCTCTACTGTCAGTAGCAAGTTTAGGGGTTGAGCAATCAGCATGTAAGAGCACAGTTGGTTCCAGCGTCACACCAAAAATCTGCCTCTGGGAGTTCTAACAAGCAGTTTGACTTCTTGTTCAGTCATTAAGGCCTACATTTAAATAGGATCTTGAACCTGTGAATTTAGTTAGTATGGTTAAGGAGAACATTGCCAAAAGGCCATTTGCCAGGCTTACTCCAGCCCGTCATTCTCTCTTTCATACTAGTGGAGCCAAAACTGGAGATAATAATCCATGTGCAATCTCAAAAAAGCTGACAAGAAGGGGACAATCACTTCCCTCGACCTGATGGCTGTTTTTGTTCATGTAGCCAGCTATGCAGTTTTCACCGCTGCAAGGACTTACTGCTAACCTACAGTCATGTTGTTGTTAGACCTTAAGTCCTCTTTGGAAAGCTGCTCCCAAGGCAACCTGTCCTCTGCCTACGCTTTGTTGCACAAAGACTTTGCACTTCCCTTTGTTGAGCATCATGAGGTTCCTGCTAGCCCATTCCTTTGGCTCGCTGGGGTTCCAGTGAGTGGCAGGTTGACTCTCCAGCACACTAAAAGCTCTCCCAGGCATGGTGTCAGCCCTGATGTTGGTTCATTCCATCCCAACAGCCAGGTTGCTGATGGTAAAAAGTACTGTCCCCTGAGTCCATCCCTGAGGAAGACCACTCAAGAACAGCCGTCAGTTGGACTTTGAATTGTTAAGACCTATCCACCTTACAGGCCACCCATCTCTCCCCAGTGTGGCTACAAGGATGCTATAAGAGGTGTGTGAAAGGCTTTCTTAAAGCGAAGATGACATCCACTGCTCTCCCCTCATCCCCACCGCCAATACATTCATCACAGAAGGTAATTGGGTAGAAGCAATGGTACCAAGTGCCCATCTTCTATGCAACAGTTGAGTAGTTAAAAATTTATCCAGGAGTGCTTCAAGCTTGAGAGTTGCTTAGACTATTGACCCTAATATCCCAAGAGAGTACCCTAATCAGCAGGCTATCAACAAGCCTCTGGTGCAGCCATTACCCTCTTATCCTGTTTAACTCAGGCTACTCTATAGCCAAAAATGCAAAAGAGAGAGACAGAATGAGAAAAAAACAAACCAAGAGACAGCCTTACATGACAGCATAGAGATGACAGTAATTCCCTTTGAGAACAGAAACCTGAATTCAGGCCCAGCTCCATACAGTAACTGTGCATTAGAATCACTACCTAAATATATAAACAGTAGCAGGAGCAATGACTAAATCCTAGAGCCGTCCTCGTTCAGAGACTTGCTGTCAGTGCTGGCAGCGACTCCTAAATACACTGTGCTGAGGGAGAGGCACTACACTTCTCTGACTGGCCAAGTTCTTGAACTTCTCGCAAGGCATGGACTTGCAATACACTTTTTGCTTGCGGAACTGCATGCCCTTGTGCAAACGGATTAGAGTTAGACTTATAAATTTTACCTAATGCAAAACTTTGATCATATTTGTCCAAGTGATAGCTCCTATGCCAGATATGATCCCTACTTTTCCTCGGAAGGGTAATTTGGCCTGTACAAGCTACTGCAGCTGCCAAATCCCTCTTCCAGAAGACACCAAATGCTGAAAGCCCAAATTACTGCTGCTGGATCTGAGTAAAAAGTGGTGGTATAGCAGGATGAAAACCTTGCACCTTCCATGCAGGCATGATTTGGGGTAAAGAGGGAACCCACTGCCACCTTGAAATAGCTTTATATAGTTTATCAGTTTGGATCCTAATTACCTCTCCTTTTATCTTCACCACTTTTCATTTGGGTTTATTTACATTCTAAGGTCCTTCAATAGGGACATTTTCTCACTATGTGTATTACCCAACACAGTCAGGTCACATTTTTAGTTGGGGTCCTTTAGTATTACTGCAGTGCAAATAAATAATAAAGATTGCATTCAAAAAACATTTAACAGACATACTAGTGACAGATACAGACTGGCATAGCTAATGGTTTTACTTAGCACACTGCGCATCTTCGACTCCAGTATCACTGCAGTGAGTCCACTGGATCCATGCTGATACACCCAGTTGCAATTGGGTCAAATTCAGCTCCAGTGTGACGCAGCATCTGAAATAAACTGTTTATCAGCTTTTCAGTGGCAGACAGAATGTGCTTCTGTAGAGACAGCATATACTAAATAAGATCTTGATTCTTGGAAATATTTTTTTTTTCAGGTATACACAAGATATTCTTTTATAGAAGGAAGAATGTGGTAAGTAATAAATGTGAGTGCACAGGTGCATGCCTGGGAAGGCCCACATTTCACTCTTCCATATAGCTGTCTTTCACAAATCATGTAGGGACAATAAATGAAAAAGAAAAAAACTCTCAGCACTATGATATGTCAGTATGATTGTTTACCTTCCTTTGGTCTCGTGCTGCAAAATATTTCAGTTAAGAGGTGTTTTTTATTTTCTTTCCAAGTCCAAAAACTTCATCTATAATTCAAAGAAATGTGAAAGAAGATGAAGCCTAAAAAAGTTGAATAGGAAAACTACTGTTACCTTAGAATATTTTAATTTCCTAGGATCTGCATTTCCATTCCATAACTGGAACTAGTTGTTTCAGGCTGTTTTTCCTATAGACCTGCCAGCCCACTTTAATGTATCTGACCATGACAGAAAATATTTACATGACCTTTTTGCATGTTGGCTGCTTTGCATACACTGTAAAAAGACAAGATAGGGAAAATTTCTTTAAGATGAATGAATACATTAAAGCTATACTCAACTTTAACTTGAAATACAGTTCCCAGGGAGTTCCTCTCCCATGAATTAAGCTGAAGATCCTGCTGACTTCATTAGGCTTGAGTCCGGCCCTAAGGAATCCAAGGGGGCAGTTCTACTGCTAACAAATCACAGACTACTCTTATAAATCTATATTGATTTAACATTCCTATTTTAATTTCTAGCTCATAAAAAGTAAATAACAATTAATTACCACCAATATAAGTCTACCTTTACAATTTATATTTTTCTGTGTAAGTTTTACAGTACACTCCATATACAGTTATTTCTACCATCAGGTGGCAGCAACCAAGCTACCTGCCCCTCTCTCTGCAAAAGTTCTTCTGTGTGTAAAATGGTAAGTATGGCCCTGAATCTCTTTTTAATGGGCTTTGAGAAACACCTGCAAGAACTGCTGCAAAAGATCCAGGTGTTAATATTATAATCAGTAACAGCATTTCCATGGAAGGTAGCAGCAAACTAATCAATCAGACATTAAAATCTGCATCTGCTAAAATGTGGGGCTGAGAGCGCTAACAAATAATATTCAAAATATTCCATGATTGTTTAAGATCTTCCTCATGCCAATCCTTAAGCATTTGTGCAATTTCAGTACTGCAGTAATCCCTCCGAAGGCAAATAAAATGCAAACGCTGGCGGGATCACACATTTTTGCAGAGGCTTCTTCAAGCCACCCGACTTTAGGCAGAGGTTTGCCAGTGAGGAGCCCACTCATCCTCTGCTCCTCATCCATCTGGCCTGGAGCAGGCAGACCACCCACAGAAGGTGGCTGCAGCCCACAATTCATGAAGTTCCATCCTCCTCCCTGAGTTCTCAAACCCAAATCCTCACGTTTTTTGGAAATCCCTGCTAATACCATATTCTCCCTTAACCCAGCCCTGCACATGCAGCCCAATCCCGCGGCAGCTGGAGGTTGGTAATCACACCCTGCCCTTCGGGGCTGCGACCGGTCGTGTCGACTGCTCGGTCACCACAGTGGATGCCAGCACCCACTCTTACAAAGGACCAGGCCCATCTTTGGAAAAATATGCCACATGAGAAAGACTACAAACAAAAATATTTGCCAGCCCTCATTTCATTTGGGAGGTAGTAGAGCACACGCTCGCTGCTGCCATAACCTCTCTGGGTGCTTGTCGGGTTCTGCTTCCTTCAGGCGAATTGCAAGTGAAGTCTGTTGAAAGGTTTTGAGCACTGTCCAGGTTTCAGCTGATTCTCGCTCTGACGGTTTTGCTAGATAATTTTTTTCCCACAGTTATCATGTTGGAAAAAATCCCAGCTTTCATATAGATGTTTTAAAATAGATTTAATTTTCTCTTGCACTGTGAATTAATTTATTTTAATACCTGGCTTTGTCTCCAGGCTGCAGATTGATGAGAAAAGTGACGATTTCTGATGGACCTCTTAGCCAAGAAAGACCTTCCTTTCAAAACCTGAAGCTGAAATTTTACATTGACCCAGAACTGGAGTACTGTTTTCTGGGTCAACTCCACGTGGCATGCAACAGCCTCCCATGTCAGAGTACCATGTCCTATTAGATCAGTCCTGACTGACAGAAACATGACGCTAAGGTAGCCAAAATGCATAGCCGCTATTACTTCTCCAGCTCCGTGTTAATTCAGACCACAGTTTAAAAACAAACTGACTCACATGCAGTTAGTGAAATAGGAAGCTATAGAAGAATTAGAATTTCAAAGAGAGAACATCAGTTTTTCAAAAGAACAGCATTGAGATATTAACTGCAACATAAATAAAAATTCACATAAGTTGGTCATTTTCCTCAATGAAATATGCTGGCTGAGGATCAAAACATAATTTGTTTTTAAATTAGATTAAATTAAAAAATTAATAGAGATGGAAAGGGAAGTGATTATACATAGCTTGTTTATAATCATGTGAACAGAAGTATTTTCACAGCCCTTTTAAAATGCAAGTTATAAAGTTTCCTGTTTTTTAAAAATAAACACTGCTCTTGTACTTCTGGAAGTAAAAACAATCCTAACAGGGTCACACTCCACAAAGAATCTCAACAGTAACATTTCAAATCATTGCTCATAGTAGTGCTAGCATGCACTGGCAGAAAAGACTGAAAAAGACATTATTGTAAAAGAAACGCACTGAAGAACAATAATCTAAAATTGAACTATTTTAGAATCATTTTTAGATTATCTTTTAAAACAAACTGCTTGCTATCAATAGTTCCTGGAATGGCTTGGAAATGACAGATTGTGGGGCGGTGACAATGTATTACCTCCTATTTGGCTAGTGTGATGATCCCTTAAGCCACACACATAGCTATGACCCCTCCTGCAACACAAGGGGGAGAAGTCTTATTTTGCTCCAGTTTCACATCTAAAAACTCTTAACTCAAATGTTTCATATTACATTCCTTCCCGTACTTTTTTCTTCTGTCTGCAATTTGCATGCTCATGCTGGGATAAGCCAGAGTCTTGTCTCTAGTGTAGGGAAGACTGCCTGAGATGGGATGCCTTGCATGGTCTGAAATCATGTCCGTTAAATAAAATGGTGCATCTTCATGTGACAGCCCTCTGTTAGGACCTGGACAACACAATTCAGTATATGCAACAGATGTTAAAAAAGGGTTTAAGAATGGACTACTTAACAGTGAACTTCTGCAGCTCAGGTCCTCTCATCCTAGCAAAAAGATACTGTCCTACCAGAATGAATTCAAAGAAGGGTAGCAATGATAACCAAATGTACAGGATGGTTTCCAGGTGAGAAACATGTGATTACAGCAGCACTTCCCAGCCCGGAGAAGAGATGACCTGAGGGAAATGACAGAGGCCTACAAAATCGGGGATGGCCTGAGGGAGCAGATAGGGATCTAATGTTTGCTGTCACTTCCAGCACAAGGACAAGGATGAACAAGCAGATAAGCAAATACAAAACAAAGCAAAAGAAGAGCTGTTGTTGGGCAGTAAACCAACAAAACTTGCTGCCAAAGTCACAGTTGCGCTGTTGTGGATGCAAAAAATTTACATGGATTCAAAGGGAGACTGAACAAATACCTGGAGGAGACATCTCTTGAGGGTTATTATATAGACAGGAATCATAACCAGGAAATCCCTAAGCTGAAGATAGCTTGAGGCTAAAAGAGTAGTCAAGGGAAGGAGCATACCTACGCATACTTATCCTCTTCTTACTCTTGCCTTGACCAGCTGTGGTCCCCACCGGGGACAAAATATGGGTCTAACCCAGTATGACGCTTCTTATGTTTCTATCACCAGGCTTATTCATAGTGAGGAGCACGTAAGCATACAGTCTTTTTCAGAAGACTTATGTCAGATGTACATACTGACAATACAAACCTTTTTTCCAGCTCAGCTTCTGGGGGAGAAAACACTGCACAAAGCACTGGTGCACAGCAGGCCACCCCCTTTGATGTTGATGAAAAGCTTTCCAAAAGCTGTTTATCAATTCTCAGCTTGCATCTGAAACAGAACTTCAGAGCTGAGGTATCCTACGTGGCCTGAGGATGGGCACACGTGCATGCACCAGGTCCCAGTGCCGATGAGAGGATGCTAACTGCCTGCTGAAGCCCACGTGGCGAGGCTGGACTGCAAGTCGCACGGAGACCTGCCAAGTCCCAATCCACTTCACATCACAGTGAAGTACAGGTTTTCCAGAAATCCTTGGTGTGAAACATGCCCTGCTGAGGACTCCCTAGCCAGCAGTGACATATAGGCAAAGATGAATCCTGTGCATGTATATTAGACACGTGCTGCAAGCTTGCTCTTAAAACCCCCTCTAAACTTAAAAGTACTGTACAGGTTGGAGTCTTCAAAATGTTGGTGGTCCAATGGGCTTTGGGAGGGCACCAGTGCCACCCCATGAGCCGACACAGGCAGAGCCCAGCCCCTCTCCGCACCCCGCTGCTGTGCCCTCCACCCTGACATCCCACCCTGGTTTCTTCTCATTTGTTGTGTTCGTCAGACATCACAACACTCTTGACAGAAACTGTCTTAGCTTGTTGAGGAATAAGTAAAGCACCGTGATAAGCTTACAAGTACGTTGTGATTTACAGCCCAGCCTTCGGTTTATGTCACTCTGTCGGGAGAGGAGAGTCTACAGGAAAGCAGCATTTCAGTTTATTGCCTCTGAGCAGAAACATGCCTTCATCAGCAATCCACATGCAAGTTATGCTGTCTCCTCACAGCGCCTTAACTGCCCTCTGGTGTCTTCCCTCAAAAAAACAGCCTGTACTTGCTCCATCCATCCATCAGCTGAGAACAGTCTCAACAACCACCCTTAGCAGAGGAGCTCCAGCTCACAGCTGGGCTCAGTTCAGCCCTCTGATATGGGGATAACAAAGGAAGCATCCGAGCGGCAGCAAGCAGATCTGCACAACTGTATTTCTGTATCTCTCGTGTCCCCACGCAGGTGGAAGAGCACTGCCCTGAAGAAAAGGGCATTTCCATCAGTGTTTCCATTCAAATCCTCTCGTACAAATACCAAATCTTTTCTCTAAGAACCGGATCTGTCAGGCAATGATGATATCTCTAGGTTGCTTCCAACTAGGTCTAGCTTTGCAGAGACGACAAAGTGACAAAGCCTGTATCTCCTGTCTGAAAATGAGGGCGCAGACTTGTACTGAGTTCGCTGCCACATAGTACACAGGCTTGGCAAAAAGTATTTGTAATATTGGTTTCAACTGCCAGCATTTCACGTTGGGGTCCACATCCCTCTCCTCATTTATCTCATTCCCAGCACACTTTCAGATACTATGAAAATAATTTCACCATTCCCCAAGTCAGCCAGTACCCCATACTTAGCTCATTTCCAGAAAGTAGCCTGACATTAAAAATAATGTGCTAAGAAAGTCTTTACCCCAAACTACTTAAAAACCATTTTAAATGCACAAAGCTAAAGCACCGGCTAAGAGCAGAGAGGAGAGCGACTGAAGCAGGGTCTTACCCAGTGATCTCTCCTTCGTTTGGTTTGCCGACCGCACCACAGGAAGGCTCGCCCGCGTGCGGCTGCCCCTCGAAAAGGGAGTCGGAGAATCGCCCTCAGACATGGCCTCTAAGGAATCCGCAGACGCTTCAGATAGATGTTCTGTCTGGTCACCCAAATTGGGCTGTGGGCTCTGCGACGGCTTTGGGCTTCTTGTCTGCAAAACAGAGTATTGTGTTATTGGCCTACTGGAACTAGAATATTTGGGAAAAAAAACACAATGAGAAGAAGGAAGAAGTCCAAACTTCTTCAAATACTGGTATGCTGAAGGTCACTTCCGTGTAGATTACTTAAGAAAGCAGTGTCCTTGGGTATTCTGTTAAGGTTTTCTTGTTGTACATCCACATTGCAAATTTTATTGCTAACTAGGCCCTCAGGACAAGAAGTGCTGAAGAGATGTATGGTAATGCCATTCCTTGCTGCTCAAACAACCACTACAGCACAGGCATGTCTCCACACACACACAGACACACACACACACCGAACATGTAAGATCAGGAAGGTATTCACTGTGCTTTCTTAAATCTGCATTTAAACCCTCAGTGTATGGAAGTATGAAGAGGACACTAGTAGCACAGTAGCACGTCAATGCCATTTAAGCCATTTGCAGTTAAAGTTATAACAGAGAAAAACTTAAAACACTACTCTTATGTTGACAAGTCTACTAAGAAAAATACCCTGCAAAGAAATTCTGTGATACAGTCATAAGTTATCAATCTCAAGATATTCTGCTGTGATGTCTGTGAAAGGTACAGGTCATGCAGCAAGGCCAAATTAGCCATCCAACATTTCTACCTGAATTCATAAAAAATTATTTCACTTTTTGTCGCATCAGCATAAATCAGAAATGTCTTCATTAACTGACCAAATTAACTACAATTTTTATTGGGCAATCACATTACTAAATTGCTAAACACAGTATCTGAAAAAGCAGACTCTCCCAGCAGGAGAGAGAGATGGTTTCTTCTGGGCACTTCTACCAACGCTCTACCATTGTAATATCTGCATAATAAAAACACACTTAATAGGAGATAAAATGTCCTGAACAATTTTTGCTGACTACAAATGATACTGTAAGTGCCTTCTACGAGGAGGGGTTGCATGAAGAAATACACTTAGCACTGTTTGCTCTGTTCAGTGAAACTCCCTCGACCAGAGTTACTACTACTCTGGAAGAATAATTTTCCAGTCTCTCAAGCAAACTCTGTATCACAACAAACTAGAACAGACACTGTACAAGCAGAAATTCAAAGCAAAGCAAGCTCACTCTGTCCCAAAAGTAGTATGCAAATATGAACTTTATAAAGGCCTATAATCAGCACCAGGCACAAGATGTCATAAAACGCATACGCTTTTCTTTTCCCTATCATTTAAGGTCAGATGTTAGTACATTAAACATCCCCTGTATTAAAATCAACTTCAGACTTGAAGATGCTGGCAAGATCCAGAAATGTTTTTGCTTCTTTCTAGAAAGCCAAGATGACATATCTTGCTGACATCTGGTTCCTTCAGTATTTTTTTAAGTGAGATGAGGTGAGCTTGTTTCAGCAATAGCATGGATCACATAATATTCCCTGTGTGACTTCGAATGTATGAAGAACTTTAACTTTTATTAGATTTTCATTAGCTGGCTATAGAAGCTTGTTGTTGCCAAGTTGTCCAGTTGCTCACAAACTCTAATAAATTAGAAATACCTCAAGAGAAAGCTAAATCCTTCAGAAGTTTTCACTTCTGAAATGTTAATAATAAAATATTAGGTATTATCCAATGTCCTGCAGTGAAGTTATTCAAGAGCATTGAATTTTTGCAGGAGTTAAAGCTAACAACATTTGTTCTCAGTAAGCTAAAGTATGCTTTGAAGTGCCTCTGCCATGGTCAGCACTAGTCTGCAGGTTGTAAATACAGGGACTTGTGCCTGAAAGCTTACAGAGGTGACAAGTGACTTGCAAACACAGAGAAAGAATTTGATTACTCAGTATTTCTTCATTCAACTTTCCAAAATGGCTTGGGAACCATCACTGCTGAAGTATTTCATTTACACAGGCATATTACAGGAATACTACCAAGTCAAGTCATTACAAGTTCATAACTCCTTGTAATGACTAATAACTTATCTATATGTATCCATTAATAGGAAGCTACAAGGCACATCAGAATTCTTACTTTCTAGAAAGCCATTACTAAAAAATAAAACAGGATGCAAAGAAAAACAACAAAATCCACCTGTGAAAGATCTTTAGAGTTTGTTGGGAAGAGGATTGCTTTTGTTTCTTTAAGAAAAAATATTCTGATAATGTGAATGAAGCTTATTTTGCTTTGCTTTCATTTATTTTTAACTTTCAGTTAAATTCCCAGATGCCACCTGAGACATGCAGTTGCATGTATATAATTTATCTACACATATGAACAGGTGCGTATTTAAGCAGTAAGGGGATACTCCATTACCACAAGCAACTAGACACAATCTCAGCTGTGCAGTTGCCCAGCATGTCCTGTCAATGCACAGATGGAGACAACCTCAGCAATGTTATGTTTCTTTGGTTATCCCTGGGGCAGTTCTTTAGGACCTAACATATGGCATCTCACATCCCCCTGGACTGAAAAAAACTTTTCAGCAGCCCTCATTCCACAACCCAAAAACTGCAGCCGCACAATGCAAACCAGAGCCTACCAAAGCAAGGCAGAGGTACATCATGGATTCTGCCCAGACATGAAGCCCAGTCCTCCTCTTAATATGATATAAATCCATACTATTTCCATGTTAGACAGTAGAGTTGCATAAATGTAAAACCAATGCAAGCTATTAATGAGATCCAACATGTATACAAATACCCTTTGTGAAAGGTTTCAAGCTATTTCGCATGTTCAGCTCATGTAAACATCATATTTCAGGTGTAATTCTGAATTTTAAACAGATTTAAAACATCCTCAAACACAGTAACAACAGGGGTTATTCAAATAACTGAGTACGTATGAGTACGTGTTTGATAAGAAAGCAATTTTACTATTGGCAATGAGTAATAGGCTTAATGGTACTTAATAACCAAGCACATTCCTAGGCAGCACTTCTTAGGAAAACCAGCCCATGAAGTGGGGAGAGGACAAGCAGCATTTATGGAGCCATGAACTGCAGGGACTTGTACAAACAGTTGAAAAAAGCTGGGCAGAAACCTTCACCATTACCCAACCCTTGCAAGGGGGTGTAATTCACCATGTGGACTCCAAAATCAAATAAATAAGACAGATGGCAAAGAAGTACTTACTATTTTTTCCCATATATATATTTTCCCACAACATATGGGAAACTAACATATTTAAAAAAATAATAAATTAATATTTCAGGAAGTGTCCCGTTAAATAGTCAATTTGGGGGAACAATTATGCAGTATAAGCATTTACAAAATGAACATTCACCATATAGCCCATGTTTCGGGAAACATCAGAACCCAGGCAGAGTCCCAGGATGGACTGCTGCCCCTGGAGCAGGGTGGCACTGTAACTGCTGCATACATGCAGTAGAAGCAATGAACTGGACATTACTGTGCTGGGGTGGCTGCCTTTTTAATATGTCTGCTAGCAAAAAACAGAATACTCAACAGGGAAGAAAGGTCAAGATGCTCACAAAGAAGTAGTACCATCCAAAATCAAGACATTTGTAAACAGATACTTCACACATGCATGCAAAAACAAGGAAACACCAGCACCTTCCTAGCCACACCTCTGGGATAAATGCCCCAAACCAGAAGCAGGCTCAGAACTAGGCAGCGGGGATCCCTTTTTCCCTGTGCCAATAGTGCTCAGGCTACAATTTCCTCAGTCAGCAATGGTCTTCCCCCCACAGCTGTATGTTAGGAGACATCCCCCTGCAAGTTTCTTTGGGCAATAAGCTTGGATTTTTCAGCCAGCTGAGCAAAGCTTAACCTACTTGAGGATTTCTCTGATAAAAAGATCTTGCCCATGCTAGTACTGGGTAGGAAACTCAGCAAAAAGGAAAGACCAAAATAAGATGAAAATTCTGGTGAAATCTTAGATATAATTACAGAGTGCTTTGAGATTACTATTTTATTTAATTTTCTTACTATGCAAGGACATACATCTCTGTAACCTTTTCAGGGTATATATTTAAGTATAACACGTGGAGGTAGCAGTTACAGAAGATCGGTATTTTCTAACTGCTCTTGGGATTGGAACAAGAATTAAAACCATGGCTAATCATGCCTCACGACTGACGTCTGCCTGTTACAGCTTGTCCAAAGTATTCCCTTCTAATGTATCTGCTGTTCTTTTACGGACTTGGAAAAAGATTCAAAAAAGTGCAGGGCTCTCTGAATGCAGTAACATTTCAAATAATGAACAGTGAAACCAGAAGGTGCTTGAATAAGGAGAAGTGAAATGCGGCAGAGATAATGATACAGCAAGCACCCATAGGAAATGCCCCTCTTCGAGAGCCACACAAGCTGCTGCTGCTGCTTCTGCTCGGCTGCTCTTTTTTGTCTCCCCGAATCCCCTCACCCTTTGGTCTACCCAGTTCTATTGCTCTGCTCGTCATCCTTCTACGTTCATTATACAGTTATTTACCACACTAATCTACATATCTGAAACTTTTTCATTCATCTCCTTTTCAAAAATCTCTCCTGCAAATTTGTTTCACACATTTTCACAGACAAAAGAAAACCTAGGTAATGTCCCCATAACCTGAAGAAGGATTTAATTTCACCTCTTGATCAATTTACACTTTATATTTCCTGTCTCCAGGAGCTTCCAGGAACTCCATCTTGACAGAAAGTTATCTCTTTAGGAGAAGAATCTTATCATACACATCTTCAGAGTTGCTAGCCCTCCTGGAAGCATACAAATGGTAAACAAAGACATCAAAAAATAATACAGCCCTAGTAAAGTAACTCTTTTTTAAGCATGTGTTCTAAAGAACACACTGAACATAGGCAAAACAAAAGAAAACAAGACAAACATTTGAGTGTTTTCTTGACTTTTCAAAAAGAAAAGAAAAATTAAAAGAAAAAATGGAAAGCTGTTTTTCCTGACTTTCACGTAAACTACTTCTCCTGTGACTTGTGCCAAAGATGGCTACTGAATATGTGACAGGCTGTAAATACGCATTTAAACAGACTGCATTTAATGTATGATACGTTTATTAACTCTGAAATATTGTCACAGCACATGTGCTCTTATTACCATAACAATAATATTTCTTCATCCCATTTGTGTCAGATTCAAATTGTGGTTGTCTTAAGGAAGGGCCTGCTCTTCCCAAAGATACAGAGTCTTTGGCGTCCTATATGATCACCACTGCAAGGTTTTACTTGTCTGGATATGCCATGACACACTGCTGTTGGAGAGAAAATGAGCACTATCCACATGTTCTTATTTATAAGCATTTATTATAACAATGTTTTCCATAGTCCTTTCTCAGAAAAGTTAAATGCTTATGCACGCCTGCATAAACTAAAGTTCGTATTACGTCTACGCAATGGATGCATTTGGATACCCTCTCTCTCACACACACAGACACACAGAGTCTCCTGTAAGAGATTTTCACTTGTGAAAACACAAATATGTTTGGTCTGGGAGAACTGAGGGCGGGGACATGATTCAGCAGCTGAATGCAACGTAAAACCATCTTTCATGACAAGCTCCCTTTCCCCCCACATTATTTCACTATTATGAGATGGAAAAGCCTATGGCATGTTGCTTTTAGGCTCCATCAGCTGCAAATGGTACCACGCCGGGGCAGCAGCCCTGCTCTCAGGGGCTGAAGAGAGCAGGAGGGCAACTGCCCCTCGACACCGTGCAAATGGGCGTTACTTACACTGTTCCCCGATGCCTGCTCAAGTGCTAGTGGGCGTCTCTGGCTTTAAGTTATCTATTTCAAACACGAAACATAAAAGAAAGTGCTCCCCTTCCCTCCAAGCGTGGAGGAGAAGATAACTCAGCCATGGCACAGGAGGGTGCTGCACCAAATCCTGGTGATGTTGGGTCCCAGCGAGGTGGCATCCCAGCCCACTGCTAACACGGGATGCCACACCGGGTGACTGTTTTACTCATTTCTATGGATTTATCTGAAGGCAAAACTCCTCCCTGCTTATGGCAAGGTCTTTATCACCACTCTCTGTATTCACTGATGCTGACCACGGTTGCTTTCACCTAGCAGATAAAAACCACGCCTAATTATGTGTCAGGATTTATCAGCCATATTTTTAGGTTGGAATGATATTCAAATCATCCGAAAAATCTGCACATTTTCCCAGGAGCCTTGCTAGCTCCCGTTGGTGGCCAGCTGCGTGCTCCCTGCTGTGGCGAGCCGCCAAAACCCATTCCTTTTAATCCCGAGGACGGTGAATCAGCGAGCAGGAGGTCCGCAGGCTGCCGACTCCTGCGCTCCCTGCTCAGCACGGCGGCTCGCGCTTCGGAAGGGTGATCCGCCAAGTTAGCAGGGGAATTTTTCATGCAACTCTGTTATAAATGACTGACATGGAGCAACATTTTCAATTTTTGGTTCCGAGCTGCAAGCACCCAGATACATTGAAGCCTGTTTTTCTGGAAAGCGGTGCGTTTGCAGTAAAGATATTCATTAGACACAATAAAAGCTGTAGGTGCTCAGCACTTACACTGCCAGACCTCTTATTCAGATGTTTAATTGGAGGAACTTGCATTTGAAAATGTTGCCCTGAGGAACTCAGCAGCCCGTCTAAGAGCAGCTTAATTGGTCCAGACAAGTCCAGACTGAAATATGCAACATGCTGTGGCATCTCTTTTGAATACATGAAATATCA
>VXAA01003599.1:82685-114364 GCA_013399115.1 Anseranas semipalmata | reverse complement strand
TGAAGCACAGAAATATTTCTCAGTATGTTTCTGCCCAACTCAAAGTTTGTTTTTTTTTTTCTTTTTAACAAATGCCAGTCTGAGGTTTTAGGGTGGAAATTAAAGTAAAATGATAGACAAAACGAATAGTCACCCATTGGTAATAAGCAAAAATCACACTGAATGAAAGAAATCTTTCATTTTAAAATAAAGTCATATAACTCTCTGCTTTATTCTAATGCCTTGTGACATGAAGTATTTATTTATATGTGATAGCTAAATTTAAAAAGTGACTGATCACCTCACCATTTTTCTCTGCAAAGGCTTCCATGGCCCCATCAATTTTGCTTACAGCAAAATCTGTTCTTTCACAGTCTCTGTCATATTCTTGCACCATAGCCTCAGTTTATTATTACTTTGTTTAAATAAGTTATCCATATATTGCAGCCTGGACATCAACATTTGTCTTAATTAAAATCTTATGGCAGCTTCAGTTGGAAGCGGTTTCTCTTTTCCCTCCTAAAAACCCTACTGTGAAGCATTCATGGGACAGAATGACCCCTTGTTCCATCCAGGAGATGGCTGCATTTCATCAGCAGTGGGTGAGGCAACTCCTACCTACACAACCCCCAGAACTGTCATGAGAACTCTAAAGATTAAAAGGGATGATTTAAACAAAAACTGTCATTATGCTGATTAAAGGGGAAAGATCCTTACATGCTTAAAACCACATGCAAAAAGGAAAAGAAAAAAAAAAAAAAAGAATAAATACCAGATGCCTAGATGTACCTAGGGGATAGTGTGTTCTGATTCAAGAAAATGATTATCGACCCATCCCTTTTCTCCCACACATGTGCCTAAGGAAAATAGGAGGAGGGTCTGTTTTTGTGGTGTCTGTTTCCCAAAGCAAAGGAACAGGGTGCAGGCTCCAGCTCAAAGCTGTCCTGGAAAAACCTGTTTTTCTGTGTTTCTAAAAGTGAAGAAGGAGTTCTTCATTAACATGCTATTTTAGAAATAACCGAGAAAAAAAAAAAAAAAAGACCTCACCACTGAGGCTGGTGAGTGGGAGGGAGGTCTGCGGGACGGGTCTGCTTGTTCTGGGGAGGGCAAGGGGAGGGATGCTGTGCACGAGCGGAGCTTTTCCTCCTCTTTGCCGACTTGTCACCTTCTGCTCCTTCTTCCCTCCCTCTGGGCACACGAGGGAGAAGCCTCACTGCTCCCCACACCTCTGCCGCTCCCACTCTTCGTGTGGTCAGCATTTTTATTGACGCATTTAAATTCTCTAAGTCGAAACAAAACCAGTGGGGAAGCGACAGATCGGGTGCAAATAAGCTGCTGCGCACGGTGCATGCTCTGAGGCCTCCATCCTTATTTGCAACACGTGTTATCTTGGCGCTTTCGTGATTGCGCTTTTGACTGCAGAAAAAAACACGCAGTGGCACCGTTCACACGCATCTGAAAGGCGTGTGCATATTCACTACACCGTTGGAAAAAATGTCCCTGTAGCAGACACCCATGTAACAAGTCATACCGAAATGGAAGAGGAGCTCAACAGACAGAAAGATGCGATACAGGTGACTTCAGAGGTGCACGCAGTATTTAAGCAACAACGGAAGAGCTGCGGCCTTACGCCAGCCACCCTTACATTGAGATGCAAGGTATAGCAAAAGAGAAACATTTCCAAATCTGCATGACAGCAGGGGACGGCATTAGACGAGGAAAGTGCTGCCCCGAGATGCAGAGGCACATGTGAAACAGGGCGACATTAACATCGTCTAAATGTGGGCTCTTTTAAATGTTAATGTATACTTTGGTTGGGACCACTATACTGCTCTCCAGCCATTATCCCATTTGGGTCTCCAGCAAGTGTGTTCCTTCAACTTAAATTCTCACAAGAAGATCAGTTTGCTGGTTGGAAACTAAGCTTTTTTGCACATCAAATACAGAAATATTTACTTCTGCATCCACAGATCTGTCCTTAACTTTGCAGAAAGACTTTTATCCCTTAACTCAGTTCCAAGTATATATGAATGAAATGAAGTTACTTTCACATAAATGAAGCTAGAATTGGGATAGATGGTAAGGATCATTTATTTATCTAGGACCTCCCACTAAATTTTGGTGGATTTCAAAGCATCTAAGACAAGACTGTGGACTTCATGTCTATCATGCTATTAAAGGAAAAGTCAGAATTAAAAAATCATCAAAGGATGCATCACACTCCCATACGCAATTAATCTATATGAATGACACCACTTTCAGAGGGAAAAAGCATGCAGATCCGTATTTATTTGAGAACACTAGTTGTGATGCAAACCACACACAGTTAAAAGGTAACAAACTCAATCCACAGCAGAGTGCAGAAAAAAGAAAGTACAGTACTAACTCTCTGAGAGGATTCAATTTTCATCAAGTACCTTTGAATGTCAAGTTCTGAATGAAGGGAGACCAACATGCACTGCAAAACCTGTGGATCAAAGAGAGAAAAGAAGGGGAGGGGGAGAGATAATTGTTAACAGGAAAGGAAAAGAACAATAGAATTTAAAGAGAATAACCTCTACATATTGAAGGTATGCTGAGAGAGAAGAGAAGAGAAGAGAAGAGAAGAGAAGAGAAGAGAAGAGAAGAGAAGAGAAGAGAAGAGAAGAGAAGAGAAGAGAAGAGAAGAGAAGAGAAGAGAAGAGAAGAGCACTGAAAAATAATAAACGAAAGATGTGCTAGGGAACAACATGTTCTATCAATACTTAATATGCAATATTCTCAGAACCTTTGTTGCACTCAGTTCAGATATGCTACATGTGGTGGTATGTCAAAGAAATGAAGAATGTTGCTCTGATAAAAGAAAATGGGAGAGAGTTTAGCCACATAGATTAAAACATGTATCTAGCAACCATATCTGACAAGAAGTGGCAAAATATGCACTCTTCCAAAGAAATGATACAACTCTTGGCTGGAGTTAGCAGCATTCATTACACTACTGTGTTGGTTTCTCACTTACTACAAAGACATGGAATCTTTTGAGCCGCACTTAGAAATATTACATTTTATTAACCCAACTTAAAAAAAGAATAAAAGATAAAATATGGTATGATTACAAAGTATTCTCCAATCATGTCTCTTTACTATTTCACATCTGATTGTAAGGAATATAAACTGCAAAAATGTGCTAAAATTGTTTTAAAGGCCAAAAAAAGACTAAATATCTTTTCCCCAACATATGAATGAGATGCGAATTGGAGGGGAAATTGCCTTATAGCTGGAGTTCCTGTATTCTCCTTAGTCTACGTTTGCATTCAGGGTGGAGGTGGGGGTAAAAGAGATTTTGCACATGCTCTAAACAACCTTCTCCAAGCACTGGATTCCTCTCCCAGCAAGCACCAGGCTCCCAGGACAACTGCTGCTGCCCAGATCAGAACATGCAGCTATTCACACCGGGCAAAGGAGTGCAACTGCCCTGATAACAAGGACGTTATTGTTAAAGAATCTTACTTAGCAAGCAATTATAATGCCAACATCATAATTAAGAGAGTAATTCAAAGAATCTTTTGAATTTTACAAACCTAGGGGATATGAGCATGTAAGAGTTGATTCTGGGGATGAGATAAGGAAGTATACTCAGATTTTTCATGATTTTGTCCATTGGATACTTTGGAAGGGCAGTACCATTTTATTTAAAGAGAACAATAGATCATTTTTCTCCCTGTGATAAATGCATCATTTAGAATTGTTCAAGTAAAATGTGATTTTTACAAATAAGCCATTTATGCAAACACAGTACAAATTAAATGTAGCCTTCCGGCAACAACTGGATAAATTCCAATTCCAAACCACAAAGACAAAACAGTCTGTTGCTAATGTTTGAGTAATACTGAAACTATATTACATTTTTTCTTGCTTTTATAATGCCACCACCCCACAAACCTGAAAACTTCTGTCTGACCTTTAATTAAACTATTCTGATTAAAAAAAAAAAAGTTATGGATTTTCTAAGGACAAAATCCCATCTCAATTCCAAATACATGAGACTTCCAAAGAACAAAAATTCTGCTGCATATCTGCTTAAGGTTTGGTCTGAATTACATCTCAAGACCACACTTTGGAAGGGACATTACTATGCAGAATGGCAGAATCAAAAGAGTGCATCGGTTGAATTCCCTAAAGCCATTGCATAAAAACAAGTTGAGCTACTCAATTTCCTTAAACCCTATCACCCTAGCGGGGAATTACAATTGCATCCTCTTTCTCTGGACTTTCCTACTCCCAGAGGAAGTATAACATCCATTCTGACCTAAGGGAGGGTAAGGAAATGAGGATACTTGACAGAATCAGCAACCCTCCCCACCCCTAATCCAGGGGGTGCTCTCCCCCTCCTTTTATCATAACAAGGCATTTATTTTAATTCCACAGCAAATAATTAGATGAGGATTCATAGTTAGACTATATAAAACTAGTCCACCTAGATCCAGAAGTCTCTCCCTCCTCTTACCAGAGTTGTTCTGAAATGATACGGTGCTGCATGTGATGCAGGATTAAGAGTTAGCAATCTCTGAATAAACAGAGTCTGGCAGAAAAAAACAAACCACACACAAACACAGAGTGACAACAGCAGTGCAAAAGAAGGATCCACTGACTCCTGTGCAAGGTAGCACCAGGAGGCAAAAGAGGCCTCCATGGTATCATATAGCAAACTTTGGATCACCTAAAGAAGATCTACACATGCCCATATTGGAGAAATATAATCAAGACCATTACTGCAGCCCACGTAAAGACCTTATTATGAATGAAATTTGAAGACAGCTGGGTCTGACTCCAAACCTGAAGCATTGCTTCATTTGGAACTTTCCAAAATATTTCTTAACTTTCTATATTCCTTTCCAAACTCAACACCACACTGATGCCTTCATCAGCAGTCTGATGACCTCAAGGGTATTTAAAGAGGGAAAACAGTAATGATCTATTTCTTCCTTTCCTCCTAGACTGTAGAGGAGATTTTCTTTTTTTTCCAACTGTGGGCATGCATGTGGATATATATAGTGCACAACGATGGGAAATTAATTCAAGAAGTGCTTTGCAACTTCCAAATGCAGCAAGGGCTGCAATCGCCCCCACCCCAGGGACAGGCTCCTGTGACGGTCCCCATTCTCCTGCTTCCCTTGCCGACTCCGTCATTGTACCACAGATGTGAGGCATCAGAGCAAATAACGCGTGTGAGGGGAGAAACAGGAAGTTGAAGCAAATCCCGCAGAAGATTAGAAAACCTTGGACGGGACTTACTAAGAATTAAAGAGCTGAGGAGCACTGAACACTCAACTAATGTGCTCTGAGCAACCTCTGCTGGCCAGCAGATAAGATCCTGCACCTCCTACTAAATGGAGTTGTGCAGAGCCTGTGACTAAATACCTGTACAGGAGAGCGCAGATCCTCAGCTGGTTTGGATGAACAGCACTTGACCAGCTTCACTAGCATGAGGGTGACCTACATGAGGTGGGCCTGACCCAGTACAGGGGTTTTGCTGTCTGTCACCAAAGACCCTCAGAACAGAGAGGCTCCTGCTGAAACTGGCATTAAGCCTTCATGAGCTGTAAGTGAAAATAGCCAGAATACAAGTGGTACCAACTCCTGTCAAAGTTGGGTTAACAGAGAAAGAAAAAGATTAATACAGGCAGGTAGAGATATAAGGGTAATATGGAGAAAATCAACAAAAGAGCATAAGTAATTTCTTCTGGAGAAAAGTGGAAAATGTTAGAGGCCGTGGACGAGAGTGGAAAATGGGGCTGGGACACCGCACACAGCTAACGAAAGGCTGCGCATACTCATTAACTGCAGGCGCAAGCAGGATGGGATGTTACATGGAGAAAAATTGATTTCAGGAGCCAATCTCTACTGTAATGAGAAAGGTACCAGGGAGAAAGGAAACAGCTGCCAAACATGTTGCTTTTGAACTTTAAACCTAAATGGAGTGAGCAGTGGCCCTGGAAAAAGGTGTAGAAAGCTAACAGTCATAGGAGGAAAGCAAAGATGCCAGGAATGTGGGGAATGTCATCAAATGGAGTCCTGAGAAATGTCTGGTGAACACTGCTTGTAAGGTAGTAACCAAAGGGTTAGCATGCAGTAACTTAGGGAGGACAAGGATTAATATCTCGAGGCTAACTGACTGTGTTAGTCATTATTCCAGGCCCTTCAAGACAAGGGTGAATGAACTGTAAGGCTGCCTTGTGGGATCTGCTTGCTAAGCAGATCAAAGGAAAGTATTCACCACTTTAAGCAGGATCAGGCCTGTTGAACACTGAAATGTTAAGTCTCCAAAGGAAAAAGCAGATGCTTGAGACACTTGTGTTGATGATTTAGTAGGAGACATCTGTCCCCCTGAGTCAGCCTGAAATAATGTCACAGAATGGTGTTGGGAGCGCAATGTGCTCCCACAGCAGGAATGCAGCCCTGCTATTCTTGCAGGCGGTGCCGATACAATTCAAAGTGCCTTTTCACTGAGCTACTGGCAGTGCTGCGAAAGTGGAGAAATCAAGGAGAATGCTAGGCTTTCCCCGTTTTTTTTTTCCAGTCTGTGTAATCGCCAGTTGATTTATGCTCCTGATGGATTTCAAAAAGGAAATCCTTATAAAGGCAGAATACATTAAACGCATTGCATTTATCATGGGTCGCCCAGGAAGATGACACAGCAGCTGAGACGGGAAGTGGCTAAAATCAGAGAAATGCACAGGTTTGGTATGAAGCAAAGTCAGGTCAGCCAGGACATTACAATGCCAATTAGCGCTCCCTAGGCTTACAGTCTCTGGGTGAGATCCTGCAGAGACATGCAATCAGCCGATGCTGGAGGGAAATGATAAAGAAAACACAAACGGCTAGAGATGAGTATGTAGATGATGATACACAATGAAACGAGATGCTGACTCATAAGTCCTCTTAAAGAACTTGAAACTGAGGGAAGGAAATGAGGATCAACTGCCTATTTCCTGTGCACAATGGTTTTTTAGGGAGTATGCAAGAAAATGATATTTTTCAACAATGCTGGGATGGGAACAGTCAGGATGGTAACTCAGTTGGGCTCAGGCCACAGAATTTCTTCTAACAGAAATTATAAATGCTCAAATATCTGCCAAAGAAGGGAAAGGGTGAAGTCTTATCACATGAAAATACAAAGTCAATGTACAGGATTAACTGCAAGCAACGTTCAAGAAAGCAGTTAGGCAACTGCTGAAAAAATGGAGATGGCCAATGACAAGAGGTCCAAAAGGAAGCACAGAAACAAAAAGACCAGTCAAATGTAAACAAGGAATGTAGTCAGAGAGACGAGAACAAAGGAAGAGGGCTGCACAAAACATTAGGACTTCTTATGTTTCAGGATTTACTTTTCCCATCACACTCTACAGCTACAGCATCCCTCAAACTGTGTATGTTCTTTGGCTCCCACTCATTGAACATTACAGCTGAAAATGACATGCGCTAACTTGGCAAACTGTATTTTTGAAAATTTCCAAACAACAAAAAAAGTGAAAAAGAATCTCCTCTCCATTGTTGTTTCTGTCTTTTTCTCAGTTTTTGTCAAAAAATTCCTAAAAACTTGTGCTTCATTTAATTTTAGTGAGGACTAAAGCTAAAATAATATTTTATATAATGTTATGTAATAATAAACATTAAAATCGAACAACAAAACTTTCCAAACATCCCAAGGGAATCCAGGTCATATTCCAAATCATAATTTTTAGGGATATAAAATTGTTGAATCTGTAAAATAAAAAATGGTTTGGTAATCAAGGGGTTCAGAAGTTCTCCAGGGTCACATAGTCTTTGCTCTTTTGCTGTCACTCCACCCATGTGGAGATGGTATGTCAAAACTCCATGTTATTGCGCTGTCTCAATGGAAATACAAGGTTGTACCTATACTCCAGGTTACATGGCTACTATGAAGGAAAAAAAATCATTTCTTGTTCACTTGTTCAACCTAAATTACTGATAGTTTTTTTTTTTAAACAACAACAACAACAAACAAAACAAAAAAAACAACAGCAAGATCCTGCAGGGTATTGTATATTTCAGTCTTGGTTCCATCATGGACTTATGCTTAAAAGTATGCACATAATTAAGAATATGAGAAGTCCACGAGACTATTTAAACAAAGTTAGGCATGAACTTATCATTTGGTTGGCCTTGGACCAGAATAATCTGTAAGACTATGCCTTAACACCTAGAGTAGTGAGTGCTCTTCAGCCCCTTCCCTTTCCACATTATGGAAAAAAGTAACCAAGCAAATAAATGAAAGAATTCTTGTATTTATGATGTGTCTGTCCCCTTCTACAGTTATTCAAACATCACTGTGCAACAACAGGCAAAATCAGACTGTTTGGTGCAGGCTGGAAAAAATGATGATTGGGTCTAGTTTCTTTAAGGTAATCTGAACCTGACTTGAACCTGTGAACGTGAACCTGTATCATTTTTTCGTCATGCAAAATTCTGTATGTGAAATGCCTACATTGTACAGACACAGAAAACTAAAAAAAAACAGTAGCTGAAAATCTCTAAGTTGGTTGCCTAGCTGAGGCATACGAGTCTACAAGGAGGTACCTCAATAAAGAAAACACCACTGCCCACTAATTCTGGTAAGATTTGAATGGAACTCCGACTTAAGGGTTCAGTTAGGGGTTTTCAACCACATACATGTAATACCTGAGATATCTGGCTGTTTAAACATTACTTCACTAAGTTAAGTGGCAAGAATATTCTCTACCGTCTTTCTGTAACTGTCTCACAGTCAGAAATGGAGACAATTAGATAAACACCGTATCTTTGTTTCCAAATAGTCTGTCTCTCTTATTATTCATTCCCTTTCTCCTATCATTATCATCTCTTCTTGGAATCACAATACATTGCTGAAGATAAACAACAAAAAAATGTTATGAATCTTTATAAAAGAACAATGAAACAATGATGACCTAAGAAGGAAAAGATTTTCATGAGCTGTCTCAAGTATTTTGAAAAGTAAGAAAGAATAACAGAGAAAATGTGATGTTTAAAGAATATAGTTGTTCCTCTCTCATTTTTCTGTGGTGTTTTTCCCTCAATTTCATTTCAACTTTTTGACCTGGTTATTCATACATTAACCATCACTGAAAAGCACAGTATGGTGTATGCAATGACAACTGACGGTCTACTGAGAAAACCACCCCCTGAAATGCTGAAAAACGCATGGTGTTGTCATCTTCCATTGCTCAGATTTAATTGTAATGTTTCTTTTATAAAAGTTCTTTCTTCATTTTGGCCTTCACTATTGATTAAATGTACCTGATTTTCTAAGTTGTGATCAGTTCATCCAATTAAACCTCATAAAAGCTACTCAAAGTGACCAAAATTTGGATTATTTCCTATTCAAAATGACGTTTTAAGAGTTGCTCCTTCCCCATGCCCCAAAAGAAAAGAAAAAAGATAATTAAATGGCAGTTATTCAGAAGAAAGCATAATCAAAAATGTGGCTGTACACAAATTTTGTTCCACCTTTCTGCCGGATTGCCCCATAAGACATAATTACATCAGGTTTTTTAACAGCTTTATCCCCACAATCCCAAATGATGGGAACTGCAGGTCTCTGCCAAGAACTACCATTTTAACTACCGACCTAGAAAACTTTAGGCAAGAGCTTGTGTCCTGTAGTACCACCTGCATCATGGAGCGATAGAGCTGCACCCAATAGCCCGCATTTGTGCTTAGCTCTGATTATTTCCTATTCAAAATGTCCTTTATGTGCCTCAATGGACCTAAGTTCTTTTAAGAAAATAGGTTGTAGTGGAGAAACGATTTAAAGAACACTCATTAAGGATAATCTGGGTAAGACAAATCAATACAGAACTGTAGTGGTAACCCTATTCCTTGTCAGGTGTTCTTTTACCAATTATTTTTTTTGTATATTAAAACATTCTTTGAAAACTTTCACTGATCAGAATTCACTGAACTGACCAAAGAGAAATGGGTGGATCATTTCGCTTGTATACTGTAAGCTATGCACAGCAGTAATCTTCCAAAGATGCTCTAATCCTCTCCCACCCAAAAAATTCCAAATCCCTTCCTGGTTAAGCAGGTCTAGAAAGATGTCCAATCACAGCTTTCTATGGTCTGAGAGTTACCAAGCCCTGGTTCCCACTTCAGTCCTTAAAAAAAACACTTTTCCTGCCCTTGGCCCAGCATGTAAAACAGAGTTCATGATAGCTATCTACCTTACAAGATTTCAGTAATAATTAACTCATGAACAGTTTCCAGCACACTGCAGACAAAACAGTTACAGAAAAGTATCATATTTATAAACCACGTTAAGTTTGCTCTTAACGTCTTCTAAGGGTCACGGAGTCTCAGCACAGTAGTGAGGTTTCATTAACCACAGTCTCCTAGATTTTCTATTGGAACACCTAAAATTTTGAACAACAACATCAGATGTAAAAAGCCTACCCGTCTTATTATTAACTGAATTTATTATCTTCCACCCTTTCTTAAACACACAGCTGTCATCTACACAACTACATGAGAGATATGAGCTCAGAACTGCCTTTGTGCAACATATACCACCTTACACCTGAATAGCATATAGAGTAATTAGAGTGGAATCCAGCTGAATAAGTCAGTCTTATCATCTCGTAATATCAGTTATCTCATATTAGTGAGATAAATATTAAGTACATATAATGCTACATACAAACAGTGAGATTTTGCAAGGTTTTGAGTGAATCCTGGTTTTCATACAATCAGATATCACTGCTATGATATAAGTGACTAATTAATGCCAGCCAACATTAGCTTATGGAAAATTATCTTCACATCACTATTGCAAAACAACACTGTACATTTTTATTGATAAGGAAACTTAAATATTAATTTCAGTTTCAGATTTACATAGAGAGAGAGAGACAGACAGATACAAATATTATATATTGTTCACATGTCCTTATTGCAACATGTTTTATTACATATTGCAAAAACTACTTCTTAAAATTATCTACTCACATTTAAAGCATACGATGAAAAAACAGTAACAAACAAACCATAATGTCAGCTCATTCGTCAGAAACGTCAGTTCAAACTTATCCCATTTGGAAACAATACACGGATGCTACTGGCTTTACAAGACTTACAGAACAGGGAATAGAGCTCGAGTTGGATTTCAAGAGTTGATGTCATTATTGTTCACAAGCCAACACAGGGCTTTAAAACTGAAAAGAATCTACAGCATATAAAATGGTTTCCAACTTGTAAGGGGTCCAGGCCCTGCGCCAGTGGATAACAATTTGCAATACAGTTTAGGGTTTTTCAGAGGAGAAAACGGGGGAGGGGATACAACACGTTCATGTACAAAGGAATGTGCAATTCCTACTCTCATGTGCTACAAAGAGAGATGTCTTTAAAATCTTGTTTTCTTATATTGTTCACATCTTCTCTTCAAATGCTTAAACCTTTTCCATGTTGGAATTTTACTTTTTAACAACTTTGTTCATTGAAAAGCTTTCTTTATAGTTACAGTGTTAGCACCACTCATAAATGATAAATTATTAAAAATAAAGAGAAAGCAAGCCTGATAGACAATAGGTATACCTCATGGATATCTGAGGGAGATGCAGTGAAAAGAGTATGTATGTTTGAATTTCTGTGGCATTTTCTCCTTGGTGATTTACTTATCTTTTACCACATACCTTAGAACTGCTGAAAATACACCAAATCAAAGGTCAAAAATTTGAAGTGAAGTAACCTTTAGTAGACAAAACCAGATGAGCAGTACATAGTTTCTTGTACTCTTGCATGAACATTCAATGACCTCATACTCCTCAGTGCCTTCCCTCCCCTAAATTCAGCAAAAGACAATGTTATCTGTTCAAGCAAAAAAGATACACACAAATACTTGAAAAAGCTGCGTTTCAGTCCTTTCTAACTACATGGCAGAGCCTTCACTACCCAATAAATACTGCAGCCAGAACACAAAGTAGGTTTGTATTAGAGCACTATCCATTTGCTTGGTTACTGAAACTATATGAGCACATGTCTCGTGATTTAGAGGTACACACACAAAACAAGTCCTACCTCTGCAGAAGCTCATGGAATTTATTTTTGCTATGGGCTTTACAAGAGGGCCAGGATTTCAATCCTACACTCTTACCCTCTTTGAGTGTCTCTAAGCCTTAAAAAGGGATTTGAAAGATTCAAAGTGAAGGAAGAATGGTTTCTAATGTATTGTTCTTTCAAGAAGTTTTTGAGAATAACTCACTTTCCAACAGGTGCTTCTGTAGCAAAATGACTTACAAAGGAAAACATACTGGCAGTGGCAGTGGTCCTTTTTATGTGTCTGAACATGGGTGAAGGTGCCTACTTTGTGAAAAGGGATGTGTTGAAAGTCTCTGCAGTTATTCTATGGTAAGTTTTGCCTGCTGAAACTAGAAAATGATTCTTGTTTTGGCCATGAAGCAACACTTATCTTTCTTTTTTTTTTTTTGGTCTTTGTTCCTCATAATTCACTTGCCCATTTTTGTTGGATAGAAACACATCTTTGCTGTCCAAACAGAAGTGAAACGCATATTCTCTACTTCCAAACATCAAGACCTCCTGTTCTCTGATGTAACTGGTAGATTAAGCTTTTTAGTGTGCATTGTAGAGGTGCATTTTTTCACCTTCAGTGTCCTCAAAAGACTATCTTCTTACTTGCCGCTTGCATCAATTCTGACTGAGCGAGATGATGACTCTGAGACATACTCAGCCATGCTATACTACTCCACGTGCCGTTCACAACATAAACTGATGACACAGCTGTAGTTGGACATAATCTCCAGGCTGACTATGTAGCAAATATAGCTCTTACTACTATCCACACAGAAAAGAGATGCAATGTTTCATCTTGCAGGTAACAGGTGTATGACAAGTATTCTATATTATAGGAACTTTCAGCAGATTGCTGCAGAAGAGAGACTGAGGAACTTCCTATTTTTTTAAATCCTGAAAGTTCTGGGCAAAAACAATTTGAAACTGAAGAGATAGTTTGATCTGAGCAACTCAAGAGGGAATACTTAAGGACTTATGAAGACATAAAAATATTCCGAACTTCTATTCACATTGATTGTGTTACCCTGATATCCCTTTAACCTTCTTAAACAAGTTCCCATCATCAGTCATTTTCTCTAGTTATTGAAATTCCCAGAAGCATCATTATTTCTCCATTTCTAAAAATCAAAAAAAAAAAAAAAAAGAAAACCCAATCTGACAATGAAGGTGGATTAAGGAGAATTCTGTGAAAGCAGATGTTAAAGGGAGTTCACTGAAGGTTAGGTAGTGTAAGAAAGCCAAATGGAAAAAAAAAAATCTAGTGGATGATCATATCGTCTCTGACATGCATTGACTGAGCTTTCAGTTCTACTTATCTCAGGAACTTAAAAAATGGCTAGTAATTTTGATAGTACCCAATAAGGCAATGGTGTAAGATGCACAACACTGCTGAAATAGATAAAGTTCTGCTTCATTTTTCTGAAGAAACAATGAATTCTAAAAGGAACTAATCATTTGATTATTTCAGAAACTATTAATAAATAAAATCATGTTATATATCTCTCTGACAGAGATCTAACAGGAGAAGAAAGCAAGGCATAGCAAAAGTACCCAGTAGCAGCAATACTGAGTCGTCTCTTCTAATTCACTGATGTAATTCAAGACATTTATTATTCCACAGATCCCTTTGGGATATGAACTGAGGGACTGTTTGTTAACGTTATAAATAATGGTTTAGATTCCTTCCTAATATCGAATATCTTTTTTTTATAAATTTCATTTAAATCTGCTTGTCTGGAAAGGGGTAATCTTTTAGGAAAGTTCTAATGGAGTAATTTTAGGTATAGGAATGGTAATGATTATTCGGACAGCATTTGCTGAATTTCAGAACTCAAAGGTGTGAAATTAGATGCATGTGTCCACTCTGTGTTTGTAAGACACAGAGCTAAGTCAGTGTCAGATTATATGATTTATACGAATGTCTTGACTGAATGGTTTAAAATTCTAAAAATCATTTCTTCACAAAAAAAGATAGATCCTTCTTTAAAAAAGGTTTGACTAAGAAGGGCAGATAGAGCTCTCCAGCAGTACTGCTTACATTGAAGAATACAAAAGATAATTTCTGTCTAGAAGGAACACTGAAATGGTTCTATCAAGAGGAATGGAAAAAAGGCAGACAGCTAAACAATATGGAGAAAAAAAAAAAAAAAGTGAAGAACATCCAGAAAAGTATGTTTTTAAATTAGCTATATATTCTTCTTTTTCCTGCCTGAAAAGCAAATGAAAATGTAAAAATATGTTTATGTGGCCTAAGAGCACAAAAAAACCACAGATGTCCTTAAAAGCATTTTGTAGACAATGCTAATTTGGAAAGACACTCTCACATCATGAACCCTTTCAATCTAGTTAACAGAGCCTGTATGTCTTGTTTACATGAAATACTTAATGGAAACTTGGAACAAAAACTATTCTGAAAGTGGGCAACTCTCCCTTTATGCCTTAATAAATATTAGACAAATAACGATAACATAAGGTCTAGAATGAATCCTTATTACTTAGCATTTAAAATGGGGGGGAAAGAACAAAACAGTACTTACCCTTTGAAACCTTTCCTCAGGAGGTACTATGATAGATATCAGATTATTGAAGTCTGCAACACCAGTTACAGTATTTATTGTGCTAGGACTGAGAAAGATGTGTTACCACCGTGGTCCAAGTAGCAGGTAAAACAGTTTGCAAACTCCTGGTACTTTGTCAAACATATACCCCAAGCAAACAAACAAACAAACAAAAAACCCCTACCAAACATTAACCTTCACAAGGTGAACCAACCGCTTTTCAGCCGAGCCCTCAAACTCCGGACCACACATCAGGAGATGGGATACGCCTGATTTCAGCTGCAGGGATGATGAAAGCAAGTAGCTGTCAGCCACTTTGAACATCCTCAGCTGCTTGAAGCCGAGGCCATAAAAAACATCTTATAGCTCTGATAAGTTAAGGTGGCTACAGGGCTCTCCTAAACTGCCCCATGCTGAGCAGTCTGAAGGAGGCCACCAGCAGTGGAACGTAGCTCCTGCCACGCACCCTTCACCTGCCTACGTGGGTGTTGCCTATACAGCAGTGTATGTTGAAATCTGTATGCTCAGTGCACCGAGGTAAATCTCCAAGGAGCAGTTTTTGCTCGCTCTCAAGCCATTGGATTAATGTCAGTGCAGAGCAGTTCAGCAGAAGAAACAGGGACCTCTAGCCCACTGCGCAGCAGCTCTTCCATTCAAGGCCCCTGTGATGGCATCACAGCAACTGCACTTGTGTGCATTGCTTGCATCAAATGTTGCAACTGCTTATATGGGAAAATAATATTGGAAATACAGAGAATAGAGTTAGCTTCTTTTAATTTACATGCCAGAAGTCAGTTGCATGGGAAGAGTCAGGGCTCTCTCTGTAGACTTCCATCAGATCCTCCATGGGCCATAGCTAAGAACATCTGACCCAGACCGTACCTAGCATTCATAGAAATCTTAGAAATTATCTGATATTTCCTGAGTGTTTTTAATATTTGCTTTTCTGGCTAAAATAGTATTTAAAAAGTGCAATTGCAATGTATTATAGCACTTGAGAAATTCTTGTATCAGAAAGTGACAGCTGCACAAAGAAAGGAAAAACACAGCCTCCAACTTGAATGTTTCTGCAGTAACTGTCTAAACTTAAAAATCCTCATGGTGGATATGGAATACTGGGATCCAGGAAGGCAAGTCTTCCTTGGAGCAGCATAATTTACAAACACAATTTTCTTTGCCAGAAAGGGGTCTTCCACTTCTTTATCATGGGAAATGAAATAGCAATAAAAGTTAACTGATAAAGACCTGCAGAAAATGCTATGCAAATTGCTGCAAGTACAGTCACAACCTACAACCTCAAAGTGCTGCATTCCTAATGCCTGAATCTGCCATTTCACAACATCCTGTATTAACAGCAAAACACAATTCCAAATTGTATCTCTCCATTTTCTGTGTATTCTTTCCGGACCAGGCTTAACTTATTTGAACTAAGAAAGTACCCAGAGGCAATTTAGATTTCCTGCGTCTATTGGAAAAATAGAAGCCTCACAAGAACCCTTTTATCAGTGTGCTATTAGGGGGGAAAAAAAAAAAAACAAAACGGTAGGAAGGATAAAATCCTTCTAGAGCTCCTTACAGTTGAAAATTGGCCAATTATTTAGAATAATTTCTAAAGTAACAGACCATGCTTTATCTCTTTTCCAATTACTATTTTCTGGTTAATAAATATGACCTCCGTAGCAAGTACTACAGCTTTCTTAAGGCACTGTAGGTGCAAAGAAAGGAATTTTAGTAAACTTACTGGCAGAAGAAACGCATTTCAGTATTAAAGTCTAAAATGTTTGCCAACTATGTTTCAGGCTATCACTCTGTTTCTTGATTTTCTTATGTTTACTGGAGTGCTTCAGAAAAGCACACAAAAATGCTTGCTGTGAAGTACACATTTTGCTGGAAGGAAGAAGTCAACTATTCATACAGTTGAATTCAGTGGCACAGAGCTGATGTAAAATCTAAAGCAGTAATGTTACATTTGTATAAACTGCAAACAAAGGCTTGGAACTCTGCAAATAAGTAGCTTTAACAGCCTGGCTTCTAAAACAAGAGTCCTCCAAAATTTCAGCCTGGTGTTAACTATCAATTATTAGTTTGATGCCCCAGGGAATAAAAGAAAGAATGTGGGCAATTACCAGCCTTTGAATTTTCAGTGGCCATTTTGTTTCTGACAATCAGGTCTTACACTAACATGCTTTTATTTACTTGCTAAAAACAGCATGTAGATCCCATCATATTATTCAAGGTTGAGCTGCAACTGTTTGCCTTACCCAGGACCCAGCAACACAGGCCCAATCTGCCAATAAATACTCAGATCTTAGAGAAGAAAAAAAGCTGCTTACTATTTACCAAACTGGGGAGTAGGTAGAAACAGCAATGTAGGTGAGCTCAAACAGAGACATATTTTGGTTCTCAAATACTGTCAAGCAGTCAAACTCTGCTTACCTAACTCATTTGAGTACTGATTAATCCCTCAGTAACTCTCTCTGAATTTCTAGCACTGAAAACAAACAAACAAAAACAAAGCTCGCGAGAAATGAAAATGAGCCAACTACTTTCAAGTAGGCGGAGGTGCAGCTGGTGGTATTAGATGTTAGGGGATTTCTTCTGTATATTTTGTCTTCACAGTTTTATATCTGTATTTTCATCATTATTACTTTAATTCTCCTCCCTGTATTTTCTTGAATTGGTGATTCTTAGGGCCACGTCTTATCTCCATGATGTTGTGAAGACATGGAAAGTAAAAACATCCCATGCATCTGGTGGCTGTCTACACCCACATCCTATGTGGATTGTCCTAAGGACCATTGCGACGAGGGGAGAGATTGCCACAGGAAGCGGCTAACCAGCACCCAGCACGCGCAAGTGCCCTAAATTCCAAAGCAAACTGCTATTTTCCCTAAGGAGAACGAGACCATTCAATAATCCGGTGTTCAAGGCCTCGCAACGTTCAGTTACCACCCGGATGGCACCTGGCGTACCCCAGGAGCACAGGCGTCTGGGAGCAGGGAGATGCCCTCGAAGAGTTTCCATCTCGCGCTGAACACACGTGGGGCCGCGCAGCAGTGCCACGGGAGCGAGTGACGGCAGCCAGCGCTGCCTGGCAAGCTCTGCCAGACCTGTGATCTGTAAGATTTTCATAAGATGAAGCAGATGCAGAATGGTGTTAATAACATTGCTGAAGTACTGCAGACCTTCAGCACATCAGAATTATCTGAATTTAGCACGTCTGTGTCCCTCAAATGGTCTGAAACCTTCCATGTTTATACAAAACCAGATACCCCTTTGGGCAAAGAGAGCGCTCCACATTTCAAAGCAAAGTCAAATACCAAAAAATTATTCATTTGGAACCACAGTGAAAGTTCAGGCATGTTACTGAGCAGATTTCACTGAAGGCTCTAGTGATCTAATCAGGATGACTTAATTGCATTTGGCTTTGAAACCCAAGCACGGCGCCCAGAAAGGAGAGGGTTCTTCTGCAGTACAGTAGCAGCTCCCAGCTGTAAGAGGAACTGTGTGAAAAGGATCCACGCAGCCCAGAGATAACTCCACTCAGAGTCAGTTGCCATAATAAGATCATCTGGAACTGCAAGCACAAACAGCATGCCTATTTTTGGAAGTTTGCTTGATCTATCGCACGTGTGGGGATCTGAACACCTTCTGAGAGACCTTCTGATGATGAGATTACGAGCATTTGCACAATGTGTTTAAAAGCTCAGAAAACTCATGAATAATAATCTGGGCTAACCTTTCAGTAATCGCTTTCTTCCTGCAGTATAAAAATGTATTATTTGAAAACCATCATCACTGCTATCTTTCCCTCGGTGCTCCCTCTTCTCCAATACGTATCTGACAATTACACTGCAGCTGCACTCTGAAGGAAGACCTGAAGACAACTTCTGAGAATTCTCTTTGTAAATCCTTAAACAAAAAGAAATATAAAACTCTACGGCCCAAACAGCCCCTTGTATTGATTAAGGTGGATAGTAACACCACTTTTATTTGAATTCAAAGGGTTCAACAGTTCTTTGTTCATAAGACTAAATCTCTAGTCCACAACTCTATCCTTGGAAATCTTTCATTTCCAGGTATGACATAAAAGCAGAAAAGCCACTATCCCACAAAGTCCTATTATAAATATTCTAATTATTTAAAAAGGCAAAAATTAGAAATTCTTACACACTTCTAGAAGATTAAAACACACAAACCAAGATTAAGTTAAGAAGAACACACTAGTCTGATCCCAGGTAATGGGACTAATCCAAATTAATTTCTGTTAGAATAAGACACAGCTTGCAGAAAAAGAAAAACACCTTGATTTAAAAAATATGAAAACACAGACTCCGAACACTATGCATCTTGTCTCCACTTCCAGCTGGTTGGATCTTGACTAAAGCAGGGAACTCCTGCTCACCAAGCAAGTATTCTGATGAATGACCTCCTCAGGCTATTCGCTGTTAGGCTTTTCTGGGTCCTCACCATTTTTTAACATTCTTTTTAAATTGGAGAAAACAGAACTGGGCAAATTCTTTCAGGAGTAATTCTTCCAGTTTCAGCCAGGTAAGTTCCAGCTGAGCACAGTCGTCCCAGCATTACTCAAGAGCCACCTGCTTCTACAAACCCCAAGGCTATGCAGGCTTTCCCACCCCAAGTCACGTCAGGAGGTTGTGACTGGCTGAACATCCAACCACAGCTCTCAATTTTTTCTGAAGCCAGTGCTTTTCAGGTCCAAGCCCTCTGCATCGTGCGTGGCCTATGCTCTTTGCTCCTGGATGTACAACTTGACATCTGGCTGCACTGAAAATTGCATTATTGCCTTGGCTTAAGTTCATCAGATGATCCAGATCGTTTTGCACCAAGAACGTTCTCATTGTTGACTGCTTACCCATTTTGTACCATCTGCAAACTTTCCCACTACCTGATTTCACTGTTTTCTTCCAGCTGAAACAAACATGAAATATCACAGACTGTCAAGAGTAAAACTTCCCGTAATTACTGGACAAATTGAAAATTAGCATGACCAGCCAAAAGACTAAGCGGAGTTGATCGTGTCTTTCCTTCTATGCGAGTTTTCTGAAATAATGGATGTTTCAGTTAACATTGAAACAGTCTTTTTAATCTCAGTGTTCAGCTAGTAAAATCATGTAAAATTTGTTATGTCTCTATCATAAAAAACAAACAAAAAACACAAAGAAAGAGAAGTCCCTAACCTGGACAGCAATCCGAGTAAATGAGACCAATCTAGAGAATGGGGCATAATTCTATCCCTTAAAGAAATAAAAAAAAAAAAAAAAGAAAGAGAAAACAGGGAGAACACCATAGGTCTGCACATACTGCTGCAATCAAAAAAACCCACCAACCAACCAAAAAAAAAAAAAAGGAGAAAGGTAAACAGTAGAATATTGATTCCAAAGAATGATGGTTCTTTGGCTGATAAAGCAGATTATCTGTCAAAATGCAAAACATGACACGTTTTTTAATCCCAGTCTCAAACTGTGTACAACAATCAGACTTCAGGCATGTTTCCTGGACCCTATCTGCAAACAATATAGGATGACTTGAAAGTTTGTTACAGAAGACAAATCTGTTGTTTCAGTACAAAGAAACTATAAATGCCAAAACGCAAAGAACAGACAACAGAGGAGAAAATATTTGGAGGTAAAAGGTACACAGCTACTGTAGGTGTCTAATGAGAATAAACCTAGCAGTATTTACTCCTGCAGTACCCCATACCCTAGGTGCCCCTTTTTAGGACATACTTCTACCATGTATACAATTCTTTTTTTTTTTTTTTAATTTCCATTTCTAGAAGGACCAATTAATTTACCAGGTTCATCACAGTAATCCTTCACCACATCAACAAAGATGCACAATTATCTGAGTATCTACTGTTGTAAAGAAAGTGTGTAAGTAAGTGCACATGCATACATATTCAGTTAATGTATTCAGTAACTGCTTGCTAGCCCATTAAAAAAAAAAAAAACAGAAAATTTACTGGCAGAATACAAAAATACTGACAAAACACAAATCTATATAACCTGAGTCCTAAAGCTGGAACAGCTGCTTTTGACTCCCCAAATGCCAAATGCTTTGAATTCACATGCACGCAGTGCACAATGACAGACGTGAGACCTTTCTGCGGGAATTTTGTATCTACACATGGTCTACACAGATCTATCAGTTCACCATATTGGTATATCTATACACAGAACTCTGTGTCAAGCAGTGTATATAATGACAGGTGATTGTATTAATATCTACTCTCAGTTTTTTATAGTTCTTACTTGAGCATCATCTCTAATTTTAATTTGACAGGCTCTCACTTTGAGCTCTATACCTTAGTTTCTTCGCCACAACTATCAACAAGAAACCTTTGAAAAATGTTTCCCTGCTGAACTAAGAAAATAAAATATTAACAGACAAAGTTTCTTGACCAAAGAAAGTTTAGCCTGTTGACAGATATTCAGTCTGCCTGCTGTTGAACTCAGCCACATAAGAAGATGGATCATTAAGCATAAATCTGTATCTGAGTTTATAATGATCTCTTTTCTATCTCAATGCAGAGCAGGTCAAGTACTATCTTTTTTAACCTATTCCAGAAAAAATAATGAACTGGGAAGATAAAAGAACTGCTGAAAGTTTCTGAATAGAACTTTCTGCTTCAGATCAACATTTGAAAATCATTCCCAGCTGTTAAATCTGAATTCTTAATTGTACACAAGAGGTTGAGGAGAAAATAATCAGCAGATGCAGCTACAGTTTGTTATATCTGTGATTATCTATTCTATACATGATTTACGGTTTTCAACCATTTTTGGAGAGTCAGGCACCAAATTTATTCTTCCAGTACTGCTATCGATGCACAAGTGTTTAATTATAGGCTCCCTCGCATTTTCTACAGAATAATTCTTGAGCACAGAATGCTCTATTTCAATTCCTGGAGCTTACAGTCTCAGAGAACAGAAAAAAAAGCAGCGACTGGTAAGTGTGGCAATTCCAAGATGCTAAAAGCTCAGACCCACCCACTCACTGTGCTGCTCTGTCCCCGGACACCTGCTGTACCCAGAATCTCAAACAAACCTAGCCATTAAAAAAATAATAATAATAAAGTAAAAAATACCAGGGGAAGAGAGGCTGGGGGGGGCAAACACAGCGGTATGGGTTATCTCTTCTTTTTTCCATCACCTCACATATTCCATCCCCAGGTCTCAGACAAGTCTATAAAATTACACTCTCCATGTGCTTCAACATGTTGGCTGAGGGAAGTGAGGTAAAAAGGAATTCAAGCCTGAACACTTCTCCATTCGCAGCCTTTAATCATAATGTCTTCCAAGCACGTTAACCTGAATACTAGGAATAACATGACGCTTCCAGGTGTGCTGAAGTGCACCGGGGTCTCCTCCTGTCTGGTGGAACCTGCATGCAGCCAGTGAGGGTGATGGTATGGACTTTCAAGCTCACAAATGTGTTAACAATTTATAGTATAGGTCTATCACACTTTCATGTCAGAGAGGCAAGAAAAATGGATATTTAAGCCAGTAAATTGTGTTTCTCCGTAACACAGAAGCCATTACAATATGGATGAGATCTGGAATCTATTAAAAGACATAATGGAAAATAAAAGCTAAACACATAAATAACTCATCCACTTGGAATTTCTTTTAAAAATATTGAAAGACATTAGACACAACCAAGATTAAGTGTCTGTAAAATATATTTTTAAAAGGCACACATTTTTTTCACCAGGGCATATGAGAACAAAGCAGCATCTAAAACCTCAACAAAGAGAAGCTTTATTACTTCTGCCTAGAAATTTTAGGCTCCGGCCTTAATTCACTTTGTTCCTCATGGCTGTGGTTGGAAACTATAGCAGTTTACTTGGCATGCACTTTATCTACTCTGGCAAAATATTCAGTGAGGGTTAAAGATGCCCAGAAACTGCAACACTGAACCTTTCAAATCCAGACGTTAAGTATTTCAAGGATGTATTGAGTATACATTTGTCCGTGGGAGTTCCTCCTCAATGACCAAATATCATGTATTATTCAAGACAAGGTCTCTTTGAAACAGATGGGTCAGTGGTATGGAAGTGGTTCAGCAAAAACTGAAAATTTTTTACCATTAACCATAAACATCCAATGAAAATTAGTTCCAACACATTCTATTTTATGTGGGAGAACTTATGTCTCATAAAACACTTTAAAAAAATGCTTTTCTTGTTAAATTATTCTAATGGTCACTTAGATATCTTTTGGAAGCTATTGGAATGAGAAATGTACATATACATACATGATATATTTATACTATGGCACCGATTCAATTAAACCTTTAGTGATGTGTATTAGCTGGAATAGCTACATATGGACAGCAGATGAAGCAAGTTGAAATTTTTTAAGTTAAAATCCTAATTAAAAAAGCATATATACAGTAGGAAAACATCTTCTGTTAAATATACCTTTGCTCTTCAATAAACTGTGGGGTATTTCTCTGATCACATATACATTCTATAAGCACTAAGCTAAGACAGAAATCTATAGGACTACCTAAATAACCATAGTATATAAGCTTTCCCAAAGGCACTTTGTTTATAATAATTTATAGTTTTAACATTTCCAGACTACACAAAGGTGGTGGGTTAACATACCAGCATAGCTCTGGACTTGAGACATTTAAAATAAACACAACATAATGACACTGTAGCGTGGCATTTACTAGGAACATGAAAGGGCCACACAGCGAGCGGCATTCCCTTCTGCAGATGCTTGGGCAATGTTTGAAAAGAAGACGCCTTAGAACAACTCTTAATTACACTTGAAAACTAGAGAAATAGGAGACCTATGATTGTGGATGTGAGGAAGCACAGAAGGGTAAACAAACACTCCCTAGCCAAAATAGGCATTAGTATCTTCTTTAACAGAGTCTTGCCATGGTGGACAGCTGGCTCTGGGGATGGCAGAAGGCAGGCACCAGACCCAGCACCCTGACCCAGCACCTAACGCCAGCCCTGCCCAGCAAAGGCACTGACCTGGGTAAGAAGCAGGTTCGGCCTTGGTGGTGGTTTGAGGTTTCGGCTTGGACCAAAATTTCTAACTCTCTAGANAAAAAAAAAAAAAAGCCCCAGAATTATAATGAATAAAAAGCCCCATCTTTCCCTCTCTCAGTAAATGGGAAAAAGGAAAACATAGCCATGGGGCTGCAGGAGGTCACATAGTTTCTTCTGGAGCAATGTGTCAGCGGAAGCCAGTTGAAGATCTCTCGGACCAGGATCCCTTCAGCTTCTCCACAGCCTGCACTGGTCTCTTTCCAGCTCCAGCTGCCTGAACGTCTCCTGTCATCTCTCACTTCTGCTTCCAGACGGGGTAGACACTGAGGACTAAGCCAGGCGGTGCGGTGAAGCCAACTGTCCACGGGAGACTGGGAAGGGGAGGAAAGGGCGAGCTGCGGGCTTGCAATCAAATTTGATAGTGGTCAGAGGAACAACCGGTCTCCTGAGCAGAACAGGGAACATCACATAAATTATGCTTCAGCTAAAACCCTCCATGGGTAAGGAAGGGAGTGGGCTGCAGAGCACAGCAGATATACTGCGAGGAGGACAACCTGCTCCCCAGGAGATGCACAGGATTGAGCAAGCCCCGTGAAGCACTTAGCGTTCACGGACTCCACCATAAAAATCAGAAGATGCTTTAGTAGACTTGACAGGACTTCTAAAGGTTGGAGAGCATCTTTCTACCAGGGTTTGCCAACTCTCAGATCCGTTCCCAGTGAGTGCAGCGAGGTGCTGTAGGAGCTCATGCGCTGGAGCACAGCGGGCTGTGCTGATCGGGGGCTGCTAAATCAAAGGAGTGCCAGGAGTGAACCACAGGAGACAAAACAGTCGCTAGGAACAAACTCAGAAGTGCACGCTTGGAAGTCTTCATCTTCTGCTGCTTGATCTTAGTTTTCAGAAAGGAAAAATAATGATAGCTTCACAACCCTAACTAACAGTTACTCTATAAATAATAAGATAAAAGGAGAATATGCAACAATAAGCACTTAAACATTTGTTTCATAAGCTATTAGTGAGGAAATATAGGACTATGAAAAATAGGCCTGGACACCAGCAGTATTATCCTGCTCCATGCGCCAAGGAATGCAGATTGGTTGTGCGATGCGATTCATGCAGCCACGGTCCGGTTCATGCTCCAGTGTGGCCACTAAGCTGCACAGGACTGTCCTAAAAGCATGTATGACCCCCACACATAAAGAAGCACTTTCCAAATAACATCATGATAGGGTGACATTAAACATAAAACATTTATTCTCCTAAGGAGCACAAGAAGGATGAATGAATAGATCATGGATTCAGTAAAACTGGGTTGGGTACAGGTACAGTAACACTCTGACCGTGATGAATTTGTGCCTCAGTTTCCCCACTTTGAAATGAAATAGCACCTCCCCACTCTATAGTGATATCATAGGACTGCAGTTCTTTATTGATGATGACAACTGTTAAAAACCTTAAGGAAAATAACAAATTATATTACTAATTATATGATTATGGATATGCCTTGCCAACAGTTCAATGAGCTCTCTTGAACAGCTTTGCTTAGTAACATAAACAGCTAATAAATAAGCTAAATATAGGCTAAGTTGTTGTTTTTTTGCCACCTTGCAAAATGAAGTTCAGAAAATTTGGGAGAACTTTGACAGTTCTGCCACGGACAAATGGCAAAATTTAAGGTAATGGTTTAAAAAAACAAACAAAAACAAACAAACAAAAAAAACACATCAGAGCATGAACTCCCAAAGCTATGCTGCAACCAGTGTATACGACCTATAGTTATATGAGGGGAATTCCAAGTAGAAAAGTGGCATTGCTCCTCTGTATGGCACTGACAAGGCCATAAAAAGAATACAAGGTTAGTGCTGGCATATATATTTCCAAAGTAATACTGAAAACTTCAATGTGTTCGGAAAAGAGCTATAAAATTTTTGAGTTATGGACGATGCCAGAGAAGTTCTCCCTGCAGTCTTTACCCAAAAGAAGATGAAAAAGTGACTTGATCATGTAATATGAGCAGAAGAAATTTCTGATAGAAGACTACACTTTAATTCAGAAGAAAAAAGTGAGATAGAAGAAAAGCTATTATAGCAATCAATATGCCCCTAAAATGTATAGATGTACATTTCTTATATAGGGTTATGTTTCTGGAGGTGAAACCCTGATTTTAGTTGATGGAAAGAATCAGGATTTCATCAGAACAAAAATCAGAGGGACAAGGTTAACTTTCATTCATATTATTAATGAGAGATTTAAGAGTTGAAATTTGCTCTTCATACATTTCTTATGTTACTTATTATACGTTTGATTGCCATGGTGCTAAAAAAAGTTATAATGAAAGGTGTAAAGGAAATAGTGGTTTGCCACATTTTAACTCAGCTGTTCAGCAAGTGAAATGGAGGAAGGTCAAATAAGTAAGTTGTGCTTTTCAAGAACGTCAAGGTACTTGACTAACAGCTTTTAGTATTGCAAAAGCTGCATACTGCACTGAACTCTAAAGAAAGAAAATAGATGGTAAAGAAGGATGCTGGGTCGGTTGCCAGTTGGCCAGTATTTCTTTTTTGTGATGATTAGGATTTCTTCAACAAAAAGATAACATGCAGGACCACCTCAGCCTTCTCTGCTTGTATCAGGGCACCACCTTTCTGGCTGAATTTGACTTCAGTGAGAACTAGTGATGCAGCAAAACAGGATTCAACAAAAGCTCCAAATCTGGGCATTTTCCTTTTCAATTCACAGCAACTAAGAACCCTCCCCACCAGCTGGGCTCAGCAGCTTTCTACTGCAAAATCAGGCCCTGCATAGATTCGAATCAGTTTTTGTGATGCAAGATTATACAGAGTCTAATCTTAATGGAAATGTCAAAGTGAAGCTGAACAGGTATTTTCTTTGCATCTCCATCACGCAAACAAGCCTCTAAGCAAACAGCACTAAAGAAGAGCTGAAGCTTGGGTTTACTAGAAATTGGTCAGGGAGAATTTGTTTTGAATGTAGATGTCTGAAGTTATCTGTGTTTTAACAGCCTTACGGTTGCAAATGAATTTATCTTACTGTTGTTCCTATGTCTCTATCATTAATGGAAAAATCCTTAGGCCTTTTCCCATCTCCCAGTAAAAAGACAAGGCAACTTGCAAATATGTAATTAAAGCAAATGCCACTCAGCAGAACACAATAATCATTTATCCAAGCTCTGCTTTAGTAATGAAACTGAAGGGGAAAAAGACATTTGTTGAGAGAATCACTTTTTTTTTTTAACTTTCTAGATGACCTACGCAAAGCAAAATTTGGCTTGTTCTGTTCCCTACATCACTCCAGTAAAGCCACGTTGGTTTAAATCAGTAGGACTTGAGAAATCTGACTAAAGTCAGGGCCTACATGAAGTCATGTCTGACAGAGTTTTCCCTAGCAGACTATCCTGCATGAAAAAGTGACAGAGAATCAACAGAGTTCACACTGAAAAGTCAAAAATGATTATTGTATAAGCAGTATAACTCACAAAAATTTGTATCCACGATACATACTGCATTTAATTGGTCTGTTGATATGCTTTGCCTTCAGTTTTATGAGCTTTCAGTATTGCTCTACAACTGCCACAATAAGAACATTAAATCTCCAAGCATCCCAGCTCTTGTAATCCCGCCAAGAACAGTACCGCTTAACTCCAGATACATCAATATCTAATTGCCACAAATATATATTCGTTTTATCACCACTGGCAGTCCACAGTCCTATCACCATCTATGTAACAGACAGCTAAAAACACAGCCATGAGAAACCCTGGAGCTGACTCAGCTGTTCTAGGAACTGAACACAGAAATTTCCAAATCACTGTACATCCTGCCTGCTGGGTTCCTGCAGAGAGGATAAAGGGAGCGAAAATGTTAGAAAATTCTGCGTTTCATCTCATCCGTTACTAACAAGCCAAAACTACTCTATCTGAGTTTTGAAAGTCTGTCTAACTTGAGGAATTTCTTTTTATAGTTCCCTAAAAATGTTCCAGTGGCAGTTCACATACAACAAACTGAAGCTTCACAAAAACCTTCTTCCCTCTCATGGAGCTCTGGGACCCAAAGGAGTGGGGTCCATGGATGCTCACAGCTCTGCAAACACCACTGGAATACCAGGAATCTTGTCCACAGGGGATTAGGGGTCACACTTAGCCATGACCACAAACACAGTGTCACCATCTTTGCATGCCCCCTGGAAATTTCATTTAGCGAAGCTTTGTAGATTAAGTCTTGGTCCCTGCTCCAATGCTAGAGGCCGTTCCAGAAGACAGGAGGAGGAAAGCTGGCTGCAAAAACCAGCTTGTACAGGAGAAGCCCTGAGAGGTGACAGAGGAGGTGCCTGTGCACACCCAGAACAGTTCTATGATGCGACGAGGAGAGCACAGAGCACGGGATGTGCTGTACTCTGGTGATCTTAGGACAGCCAGGCTCAAGGATGTTGAAAAAGATAAAAGTTAAAAAATCCCTGAAAGTGCTTACACGTGCAGCAGAGACACAAGCATACTATGCCAGGAGACAACAGCTACTGAATTTAGGAAGAAAGAAGCAGCAAACAACTGGCAGTGCTGATCTCCACACTATTAAAACACATAGGACACATTACTGGTTAGAGACCCATGAATAATATTTCCCTGATAGAGCATTTTTGGTATGACATGAAAGATACTGCTATTTCTGTAGCATCAATGGAGTTACCATCTTCAGCACTGCTGAAGTGTTGGCTTTAAAACAAGTTTCTCGAGCCTCACCTTCTGTTTGTCTTCAAGAAAGTTCTGCTCTGCAGGTCACTATTAGCAAACTGCAATACGCAGAATGCAGTTAGGACTCTAAAGAGTCTGACAGTCCAGTTTTTTAAACTAAAACTGTAATTTATAAATTAAATAGATAAATACCATGTTACTTTACTTTTCCAGGCTGTCATTACTCTTGTCTCCTCCTGCAGCTATCCTGTTTCATGGGCATCCCACACAGTAGACAGTAAAAACACCTACTTCCTTTTGGAGGCAAGAATGCAGGATAATTAAGAAAATGTTGCAAACATGGCTAGTAGCTATACAGACTTGGAATCAAGAAACACATTAGGTCAAAAATCAGAAGTGAACCATCTTGAGAAAAATGACAGCAGCAGTGAGCAGGAAATCCCCAGGCCCCTTCTGTAGCGCTGACACCACCATCACCCCAGGTCAACAGAAGCGGTGCCGTGCCTGAGTGCTGGTAACGCCTGGATCTCCACTTGCCTCTCGCTGCAGTGCACTTGGCTACAGAGTAATTTAAAGCCCAGAATCCCAAATGAGAAATCATAAGACCTATACACGCTGTTGTACGATGGACAATGTAAGAGCACAAAGAGAGAGAAAACAACTGCCTTAGGAGAAAGGCAAGTTTATGGCCACTGCCATCGGTGACCAGGCCATGTCCATGGGACATTCTGTGGCTCAACGGCTGACCCAGTGGTTGCACCAACCCCATCTCAGCAAGGCCAGGATCACACCTCATCATGACTCTGGCTTATCTGGTCATCATCTCACTCTTTTACTTTTAGAAATAAATGAGACATGCTGACAAAAGTAGCATAATGAAGTGACGACTGTGTATCTTTTCCAGCATCAGCATTTTATTAGAGGGGCTTGTTTGCCAGCTTATTTTTACAGGAGCTCAAGAGGACTTACTGCATATTTCAGAGCCTGTGCTCTGCTCCAGATTTTGATGACAAAATGCCAAAGTTAAACATGCAATGCCAAACATTCCAGAAACCTCCAACACAATAGACATTTTAAATGATGTCTTACTTTTCCTGCTCTGCAAGGCATACAGAGTAGCAAAAATGTTCTAGTCCGTCCCCACCCCATCTTTTTTTTTTTTTTTAAGTGCAATAACACACAATACTGGTATAAAGTTACCACTTCAGCATGGGAAAACAAACAAGCAGACCAGACCAGCTCTTCAAACCCATGTTTTGTAAAGCTGTTAAGATGTGCAGCAATTCACGTCTTACCTTTCAAGTAGATTAGCATTGTACTATGTATAGAGACAAGCCACAAATCATCCCCTAATCCATATATGTAAGGATTTGTTTCCTATGCTGTGTAGTGGTTTATTTGTAAATGCTGAATTGTGTTTCCCCCCCAAATAAATGGCTTAAAATAGCCAGAAAATCACTGTAAAACTGAATGTGTCAAGTAGGAATTGAGAAATAGCAACAAAATCTCTTTTGAATGAGGACAAAATAAAACCAAAAATGTTGAAATATAATGTATTTGTACTGCATTGTCAGGGACAGTCCCCAGTTGGGGACCACGCCACACTGTGCAAGATGCTGTACACAGACATTGCAAAGCTTGAAGAAGGCAGCAAAACCCACTCAAAAGCCACAACAATAAAAATGTATGGTCAAGAGAAAATGTGAATATACAATAATGTTGCAAGAACAAAAAGCCACATACCCTTATGAGTTCAATAAGGTAGCAATTAGCATACCAGCTGCCCAGTCATTCGTGAGTGCTGTGCAGGTGACAGGATGGACCTGAGTTTTAAAGAACAATTTGAAAGAGGGTGTGTAGCTGACTTTGAGGAGATCCTAATAAAAACAGAAAGAAGCATGTGGGAGTTTGAGACTGTTGATGTGGCCTAGGGACTTTCAGCACACATCCCCCTTAACTGTCCATGAAAATGTCATATGAAGCACTACGATTCACAGCAGAACAGTGCAAACGCTTCTGAATCTGAAATGCAGTGGAACAAGACCCACTACATGTTATTTGAGAAGGTAATTATCAAAGGACCCCACAGCACTATGTCCCACAAAACATTTGTGCACTAAGAAACTCACCTAAAGACCAACACATTTGCTGGATGTCTTTCCAACAGCTGTGTTATGTTGTCAGCCACTTAGAAGTTTTAACAAGCCACCTCATTCCCTCAAACCAATGTATTAACATTTTTAAAGTTATCAAAAATACTACCAAAACAGAAATCAGATTTTATGTTTAGGTGCAACTGGAAAAAAAAAAAAAAGGATGCAAGGGGAGTCATTAGTCAGGAATTGGAAAATGCTGGAAAACTGAGGAATCCAAGTCTGCTTGGACTGTAGGCTATCTGGGTGACAAAATAAATTAAAAGATTCCAGTTAATGTAATAGTTTTCAATTAAATGATGGTTTTCCCTTAGGAGAGAAGGAAGGAAGGAAGGAAGGAAGGAAGGAAGGAACTATTATGTTTGATATTTCAGTATATTGCAACTGAGAATACATATACCTGCCTCACACCTCAGGAGTTTGCATTTCTTTCATCCTCATGTATTAGAAATTTACCTTCTTCTCAGTTTTTACCCAGACAGGGCAAAAGTTGTTTTTTCGCAACATTTCCAGCTTATCCACCTCATCATTTGAAAGATGCTCCACCTTTCAGACTCCTAAATGACAACTGACAAACACCACCTAGCATGACTGCCTGAAGATTCAACAAGGTGTTACTACTTGACACGGTCACATTTGCACCTTCAGAGAATACCCACAATGACAGGCAAGAGGGAGATAAGTTCTGATACATATTGATGCATATAAAAATATTATATAAAAAGTTATAAGCATACATAATAAATATGTATGAGTTCCAGTTGCACTGTATTCCAAAGACCTATAAAGGGTAATTTTTTAAGGCAGGTACACAATATGGAGAACACATTGCAATAAATTTTACTTATTCACTTTTGGTTTATGGGACAGGCTGACATGTTCAATTACTCCATTTCAGTATGGAACTCAAAGCAGATACAAGCTACCAAGCAGCACACTATAAAGAGCTCACTACTGTANAAAAAAAAAAAAAACGATGCAAGGGGAGTCATTAGTCAGGAATTGGAAAATGCTGGAAAACTGAGGAATCCAAGTCTGCTTGGACTGTAGGCTATCTGGGTGACAAAATAAATTAAAAGATTCCAGTTAATGTAATAGTTTTCAATTAAATGATGGTTTTCCCTTAGGAGAGAAGGAAGGAAGGAAGGAAGGAAGGAAGGAAGGAA
>VXAA01003599.1:0-82027 GCA_013399115.1 Anseranas semipalmata | reverse complement strand
TTATTCACTTTTGGTTTATGGGACAGGCTGACATGTTCAATTACTCCATTTCAGTATGGAACTCAAAGCAGATACAAGCTACCAAGCAGCACACTATAAAGAGCTCACTACTGTAGTATGATTGAGTTAGGACTCTTAAAGCAGCATATGTGAGTATGAATCACTCAACAGAAAATATCCAGTTAAACGATGAGCTATTCTAAGCAAATAAGTGATAGGGATTTTTCATCAAATAGGTTTAAAATATTTTACAATAAGCTTTTTTTCCCCCTTTCTCCCTTCCCAACAGGAACACATTATGATGATTATATCCGAGATTTGTTATTCAAGTTCTAATTCGTTGATGATAACACACACAATCCTTCCGAAATTACGGCCAAGAAAAACAGCCTTGCCCACACAACAATGCAAGGCATTACTTGACATGTCTGGAAGACTCCCAAAGCTTCTACTTCTGTAGTCCCTTCAGATCCTTTATGGTAGCACATCCAGCTGTACAGTACCTGGTCTACTTTTATAAAGATTTTGTAAAACTTTATGAAGTTATTTACACTCCTTTTTTTGTTTAAGTGCCTTTGTTCTTGAAGCTCGAACAATTACTAAAATCTGCTTTGTTGGGCTTAAAAGTGACACAAACCTTTTGTGAATTTGTCCTTTTTCTCTGAAAAAGAACTTCAAACAATCCCTTATCAGAGAATAAGAATCTTCCTCTTTTCACTTAGGTTCTTCTTGGTTGTTATAAAGGCTGCTGGGCATACTGAGATGCTTAACACAAGTCTTATAGTACATAAAAGCATTGTACATGGCATCTACATGCACTTGAGAGCATCTACATTTAAAGTAGTCAGGGACAAGGTTACATAGATGTTTCAATAGGTTATGCCACCTTATCCATGTTGTTAACCAAATTTCAACTGATACTCACCATATGCAATTCTTGAAAGCTCAAATGCTTATTTATACACTGTGATTAGTTTTGCAGTATGCTAACACTATAAAGGCATACCATAACACTACTTTGTAGTGTAACACTATATTGTAAGTGTAGTGTAACACTGCAAAGTCTTGTATTGGTTCACTCTGTAATTTCACTGGACAGGAATGTAGTTTCATGCTTGAAACTCAACAAAGAGGTTGCAAGACACCTTAAACAGATGGCTCCATGCTTGTGGTAGCGACTCAGGTGCAGAGCACTACCACAAAGGTCCTTACGCATCTGGCTGTTTTCACTGAAAACTCACTGACTGATGTACGGAACATCATTACAGGGTTTTGCATGAAGATAAGATTAATGCTGAAGTCACAGTGAACAGTGATTTACAGATTCCCTCTGCAGCTGTTATTGTATAAAACGTGAGTATATGGTCTATTTACAATTAATTGGCTCTACATCAGCATCTGTCTATGGTCAGTCTGCTCCCAGTACGACATGAAGGACACGAGGACATGAACAGGGATACACTTTAATACAGACTTATCTAAGGGTCATAATGGTCTTTCACTTCCAGGTTCATTGGTTTCTACAGGAGAACTGTTGCAGTTCATTGTTGAAAGAATTCCTGCCTTATAAGTGGTATATATAAATGTATAATGGTCACAAAACAACCAAGTCTCTCTCTCTCTTTTTTTTTTTTTTTTACACTATTTGATGAATTACAAATAAGGTATCTTTACTGGTGGTCACAAATGCAGAAACGACTGCCAGCACCAGCAGCTGAACCTGCCAAGGAACTGAAGGTGGAATTGGACAAACCTCAGAGAGGACAAGAGGCACGACAGTGTGCAGCAGCCAGGAATACAACTGGTGGGCCACGACTAGTCATCTTCTTCTGCAAATAATGCTTTATTCTTCCCAGAAATTTGACAAGAGTAAGCTCAAATGGTTTTCCTTCTAAGGCAAAGAAGGGACATTATTCGTCTCTAACATACACTAGTATAAAAACAAAGTGCCTTTGATAATAACCATGTGCTGATAACTCACCTCATTATTACTAGGACTTTGTCATTTCAAGACTTCTCATTTCCTTAGAATATCAAAGTACATAAAATATAACAAGTCCATTTGTGCAGCCCAGCAGTGGCAAATGTTCACTACGGAAGGCAGAAGTAATCCCTCTTTTGCTGTGGTCTACACGCCACTGCAGTAATTGGCTAAAAGGCCCCGGGCTACTCTTCCTGTGGAAAAGGAAATATTCCCCTCACGTCTTCAGGGCAGAAACAGTTGATGTGGAGAACAGTACCCATTTCTCTTTCGCTTTTTTTTGTGTCCAAAATAAAATGGGTATTAAATAATGATCACAAAGGAACACCTTGGAGGCAGAAGCTCATCTCTAAAGGAGGCATCATATAAGCACTAAATGACTCTCTCCGTTGCTGCTTGCAGGCAGCAAAGACTTTGTTTGGGAACAATTGGGTGTTAGGAGCCTTCTCCTGACACAGGCACAGCCAAAACACAGCAGTGGAGGAAGCAAACTGGGCTACAGATGAATCCTAGCCACCAAACAGAAAAGAAAGACTCCCCTGTAGAAAAAGTAAATTACTAATCAGAAGGTAAAACACAGACACTCGATTTTCCTTTTCATCAGTAACGTACCACCATAATCTAATTTTTGATTGTTCCCAGTACATCACTTTTTTCTAACCTAATTTCAGGTATACTAGAACCATAGGCTTGGTTTACAAGATTAAAGAAGAACTGTAAGTTTTCTCCCCACTCCTTCAACTTGCTGGTCAGCCATGAGTCTTCTTGCCATTGCACTGCCCTCATTACTGTGATATATAAGAATAAACATATTTATGCTCTGATCTAGCAGACAAAAGGTGCTCATACATCAGTCCACAGCACATCTGCTGTCCATGAAACCTGTCTGCAACCTTCTAAGGAACATTTCAGTTCTCACTTCTACTGAAAATAAAGGTATTTGTTACTCAGTTGTCAGCTCAATGTTCCTCTGTCTCTCCTTAAACTTTGCAGAAACACTCAGATGCTTAACTTCTAATCACAGGAAACTTGCCTAACATCAGCACTACTATAATACTGGTGCCTTTAGAGATACATACAAGTACAGGAGCCTGCAAAATGAGATTTTTTAGGTAAGACCAGGAAAAAAGGTAGAGTGAAGAATGAAAAAGGGTTCTACGAAGGAGTTGCCAAACCCTTCAAGACAATGAAAGGGAGCAGTCAGCTCATTAGTAGCCAATCTTGTGCCTGTTGCACATCCCCAAATACTTTTGAAGGCAGTGAGACTATGGGTACGCAAGGAATACAAGGCACAGACAGAACATGCCCCTTACCTTTGTTCCCAGCTAATAAGCCATAGCTTTAAGCTACAGCTAAACCAACATAATAAGAGATGCTCTACATCAATCCAGTGGCAATAACTGAGCACAGAAATAGTTAAAATTCTATATTTGGAATAGTTATGCAAGTTTCTGTATTGTTTTTTATCTTCAAGGACATTAAACGAATTACCATTTATGCATGATAAGGTAACAAGAAAAATGAATTTTCTTCAAGAAATGCCCTCTAAATTTCATTCCTGTATACTAATAGTTACTATTCACAAACTATTTTCCCTTCACATGTTTCTATGGTCAGCTAGCCCAAATGAAACTCATGCCTCTTACAAAGCACAGAAGAAGTTGCAAAACAGTTATTGTCATTGATTTGCCACCACCAGGCACCTCTTAAATAAATGTAACCAGTCCCTTTGACAAAGATCACCATGTTGCCACTGTTGAATGGAAGGAGCTGAAGTCACATGAAAAAAAAAAAATGCTGGGGGGGGGCGGGGGGAAGAAAGAGTTCTGCAAAGCACACAGCTCTGAAGCTTGTTTTGCCTTTGGTTCCCGTCCATTGTTCCCTAAACCCTCCTCACCAACTCGCCTGACAGTGCCAACTCCCCCCACGCTCCCTGCAACATCCCTGCCTGGGGAAGGAAAAGCCCCAGGTGCAGTATGTCCAGGGCATCCAAGGCAGGCTCTTGCCTGGGGTTGCCTCCTCCACCTGGTGATTTTTAGGATAGCTATTCTCCTTTCAAACTTCAATAAAATTGGCCAAGCGATGTTGTTGAGGAGGACTGCAGCTAAAAAGACACATAATCATATAAGCTTGCTCCTCTTAGAAAATGAGCCTAAAAGTCCAGCAAGCCCTGATGAGGGTGTGTGTCACTGACAGATCAGCATGAAACAGAGAAGGGGCTGTGGGAGGGAGATGAAAAAAGGTGGAGGCTGATGCTGACAGAGAAAGCCAGCTGGGGATGTTTTAGTGTTGTCCCAGGAGCTGATCACATCATCAGTGGCTGTGGGGGGAACAGGAAATCCCAAACTAGTTACTTTGCTAGTAAATTAAGACTCTAAGCGTATTACCAAAGAAATCCCGGACCTATTGAAGTCAAGAGGCGCTATGCCATTAAGTCAATGCACTTACAATTTCACCTTCATCTGCACCAGAACCTCAGTATGTGATTTATTATTACAGCCTGGATTACACGCTTTTATTGGGTGTCTTGGCTTTCATTTAATTTTTAAAGTCTCATTTAAATATAGCAAATAAATTGTGACTCTGTATTAAGTTTCCATGAATTTTAGTTCATGACGTAGCATTTTGGCACAGGACTGTGGACTTAACTCTGTCTCTAATTAGGTGTGCAGCACTCTCATTTACTTAAATGGGATCTACTCGTGTCTCTGGAGGGGCAAGTGAAACAAATGGTTATGCTTGTATCTGAATAAATATTTCTGCTGTTAGTAAAAGATCTTCAGCAGTGACTCCATGGGAAGAGCAAAGATGGAAGGATTACATCCGCAACTAATCTAAGGCTGAAGATACACATTTATGGCTCAGCTGATCTAACAGCTCAGCACAGCTGGAAGGGAGGGAACTTCTCCTCAGTTCTCCTGCCCCCATCCCAACTATGTTTAGCCATCTCCCTCCCTAGGCATAAGGTGAAACAATTCACCTTCTGCTCTCACTTCCCAATGCCAAGGTTAATTTTCTCCTGTTTTAGTGAGTCTTTAACCAGGGCATGAGAAAAGATGGGTAGTGGGTTGTTGGATCAGCATAGCCATAATGAGCAATTTTATCCTAAGTTAGCCTTGCTGCAGAAAAAAATAATGGAAACAGATGATTTATACTTATTGGATCAATGACTTGCCCAAAGTCACAAAAGAACCCAGTGGAGCTGGATATCCTCATCCCCAACTGGCACTTAAGTGCTTCAGTGAAGCCTGTGCCTCTCTCCTTCAACAGCTACATTTTCACTGCCATTTGCCTTTAAGAAAGCAAAATCCAGAGAGCTCTCATTTCCTTAACTAGATACCATTACCACTGGCATTCGTGGTATTCCTTGTATCAAGTACAGACAGAGCCACTGGAGCCACATCCTGTCTCTTGGCTCCTCCAGCTGCCGCCCCCAGCTTGCTGTGTCCCGTCCCCCGTCCCCCGTCCCCCGGCGGTGCCTGCCTCTACCCTGGCCTCCACCAGGACCTCCGCTCCTCACCGTGGGCCCCCCATCTCCGTGCCCCATCCGTGAGCCGCATGGCACCCCCAGACCGAGGCATGCTAACCAGACACGTGTGCAGGGGCGACAGATGCTAACGACAAAGCCAAAAGGAATCCAGTATCTCATGCTTCACAGCAGAAGTTAATGGCTGAGAAAGGAATATAATGATATGGCACAGGCACATAAAGTTGATGGAAAATTCACCTAAAACCACCTGTAAAGCTATGCTTTGTTAGTGATTTTTTTCCCTATCAGCATTATCTGCACAGATTTACAGGCTGAAGCACTTCCAACAGCAAATACAAATGCTCACGGAAAACACCATGTCTAAGCTTTATGCCAAATCTGACCTATAATTACATTTGCATAGTTTTGACAGCTGAATTAAAAGATTCTGTAAGTACCATGGATTGCATTTCCAACCAGGACTTACCGAAAGCTCGAGCAGCCCTCACAGAGGTGCACGAGCTCCCACAGCACGCCCCGGGGAGCCCGAGGCAGCCCCGCGCTGATGGGGGCACTGTGTGGTGGTGCAACGTGGCCTCGTAAAATTCACTTCATGGGCACGCCGAGGCTTCCCAAGGTGGCCTCTACTAACTGTGACGGCTTTTCCATTGTCCAGCCGTATATATCAATAATACGATCACGTATTTACTAGGGAGGATGGCACCGGGACGACTCAGCTATAACTGGCATGAGACCGTGCTGGCCCAATGATTTTTGCTGGATTATCACATCCATTCCTCGCAGGCAATCAGGCATAGGAGGTGATTGATTTTTGGAAATAAGCTCTTTGCTCACGCTGGAAGGTGTCCTGCCCCAGAGCTGCATGCCAGCTTCCCTGGCACTGAGAGCCTCTTGCTGAAATTCACCCAAGTCAATGCAGAACTACTTACGCCAACATTCGCCTTTATTTTTACAAGGTGTGCCTGTTTTTCACCCATCTAATAAATTTACACAGAACAATCAAATGTCTCTGGTATCAAAGCTTTCTGGGAAGAGATACCATTTTTTTCAATACATGCTACTGCTCCCCCTTGACCAGCGAGTCCCCACGACAGCCCTCATGCCCTTCTCTCCCAGAGGTGATCTATTTTGCTAAAGCAGACGGCTGAGTCAGGAGATGCTACCTATTGCCCATGCGGGGCCTAAGTGCCCCGTGCCCTGGCCAGAGGCGGGCAGGAATGCGGACGTCAGCGGGGCCCTGGTCAGAGCCTGGATTAAAAGCAGCACAGCTCACCGTGCCAGCTCTGAGCAGAAAGGATCATGCTGAAGTTTTCCTGGATGTTTGCTTAGCTTGTTTCTGACCGATAGATATTCAACACAGGTGAGGGAACTTCCTTGAACTGTCTCTTTGAGAACCAGAATACAAGGTTTCCTCCTTTCTCTTCTTCCCACATCAGGGACTGTAGCTACCACAGGGGCAAATATCCTTCAGGAAACATTCTCCCCAGCCTTCAAGACTACCACTGCCATGAAGTACTGGGCAGCACCACTGCTCAGTCCGAATTTGAATGCTGTTCTTCTTGGGCTGCTGTGTTTCTATACATTGGAGATGTTTTTAAATAAAATTATGAGTACGGTCCAACATTGGTCTTCCGATGAGACTGATGAGTTCTGGACCAGCATTATCTTAAATTTCAGTATGAAAGGTATTTTCTGTTTCAAACAGTTTCAGCATTCGATTAAAGGCTGATTAAACATTAACATAAAAGATGTTGACATTTAAAAAAATGCCATTGTAATTGTGTCAATTTACATTCTAAATTAATACAATTATCTAAATGAGCAAACTGTACCATAAAACTGTTAGCTGCTACTACTAACCAGCAGCTGTAATCTGACCTATTAATGAATTACCTAGATAAAGTTAAAACAGTCTCAAGTTTCAATTATACATAAAGAAAGTTTCATTTCAAAAAAATCAATTTGTATGCAAGTCAAAGTTGCACTGCAGGCATGAAAGAGTATAATATTTTGGATAATCGGCTTTAGGAAAAAAATACAAATTACAAAAATATCTCCAAAAGAAAGTGTCTTTAATTGCATATAAAGTAGTTTATGATTATTTCCTGTAATTAAAGCCATGATTTGCTGGGACTAAGTCTTTCTGCAGATGAGTAAGGTATTTTTGATTCACACAGTCCTCACTAAACCAGAAAAGCAGAGCATTTGCTGTATTTAAATGCATGGTCATAGACTTGGCTTTTCATGTATTATTTAAATCCAGCCCAAATGTAATTACAAGCCTTTGTGTAAGATCCGAAAGGGACGTGACAGGGCTGACTGGCCTCTTCCTCACCACGGCACTGACCCTGGTCGGAAAGCGCGGGTTTACTCCGGGCCTCGCTCCTGGACTGCGTGGTCCCCCTGGCAGGATGGACGTGGCAGCAGGCGAGGGGAGAGGACTCCCCGTGCCCCTGCAGGCGACGGTCCCACGGAGCCAGCTCCACTCACACCACGGTGCCACGCAGCCCGCGGCCACCAGCCCCAGCTCCTGCCTTCTCCTCCGCTCCCTCGGAGCCTCAGGCAAGTCCACAAACCGCTGGTCCTCGTTCCTGCATTTTTCATAAGAGGATTACAGGCCTCCCATCTTCCTCCTGGGATTCTCTCAAGGTGAGTTAGCTTCTTCAATTTGCTTAAAGAGGACGCTCTGGGGAGATCTGAACGGAATGGCTCAGGGGAAATGGGCGAGATGTATTTTCAGCTGGTGCAGACCAGTCTAAAACACCATGGGCAAGTTTAGACGCATTTACACAAGGATCTCAGTGGCCATCAGACACTAGTATGTCTAGTTTGGAGGCAGAACCTCCCCGCATTCTACCTGCTTCCAAGATCACGGGTAAGTGCTGGACAGTTTTTATTCCCCTAACACAGATTTACTTAATAGAATTAAGTTAAGCTCTTATAATTTAACTTGCACTTAAAATTTAATTTCTGAATAATCCTTTGAATTAGAACCTTCTCCCTCTCTCCCCTAATGCTGACAGCATTTTGGTACTCCTCTTCATTTCTACGTGCTCCATGACAGGCTAAAGCACATTTAAGCCAAAGCTGTGATCTTCTAGTGAACGAGAGCCCTAAAATAGGAGGAGGTAACCCTGTTGTATTTTCTACCCAGCATCCTCCCAAAACCCAGGTCACTATCTCAGGGACATAGTGTGCTCAATTGTTAGACATATCAGCCATCTCAAACATGTCTGCAAAAGACGAGTAGATCCAAAATCTAAACACTTGGGCCAGGACAGCACTGTACCTGTGAGAGGGATCAGCTTCCAAATGCCTCCAGCCACCTTCGTAACATGTGAGAGCACCTTCCCTCAGGTCTGCATTGGCACTGGAGCAGCTTTAGGAAACTGGGAACCAAGATGCTTGATTCTCACTCAGCCATATTATCCTTCCTTAGAAACACTTAAGAAGAGGTAAGTGACACAAAATTTCCTCTTTAAAAGCCCAATACGTCTCCAGACTAAGAAACAGCAGGTGCTTTAGAAGATAACCTTTAGGCTTGCTACATAAGCTCTCTCTCCACCACCTTGGTGCTGGCCAGTGCACAGGAGGTGTAGATGATTGCCTTCAGGAATCACTTTTAAGTAAGGAGCCAGTGGTGCACATCGATACCTAGGCTGAACTCTCTAGCACAGCACTCTTAAGTAAGGACTAAGCAAATACATAACTTCTATTAAAGCCCTATGCTATACCACTGAGTCAGAAAGCAGCAGTCATGCCTACCACAGTATGGATGCTTCAGAGCATCAGCAGTGCCCATGCCAGGATGACATATGCAGACAAACTGGGAGACAGGACCAGCAAATGCAGTGTCACATGCAGACACTTCTACCAGACACAAGTTTCTCAAAGGAAGGAAAATGCTAAGTTCCCTCTCACAGGACTGAATGACAGCGCTTGCCTTTGCTTCTCATCCAGCTGTATTAAATCATCCCCATTTTTGCTTCTGCTCCACAAAACCCTCACTTCAGTGCCTGTGACCTTCCTCAGACGAAGGCAGGATCTAGAAAGGCTCCAGGTGGTGGCTGCAGAGAGGGAACCGGGGCGTTCACACTGGGCCTGCCACTCCGGCACATCGTTTTGCAAATCAGAAGTGACATCAGTAAATGCAGGACACGGTTTCATAATCACTGCTCAGCACTGTACCAAAGGCAGGCAGCCAGACACTAGGGATGCGTAACTTGGTCCCTGACTCGCCTTTTATTTCCACCCTGCAGTAACTGCCTTTACGTTTCAAACATAAGCAAATAGCAAGAGGTTTACTCACTTCACCCTGGATCACAGCAATACACAGATGTAAGTCCAAGCCTCTCTTTTTTGATCAAATCATCTGACTTCATATTTACGCCTTGCAAACTGCAAAGCTAGCAAAGTCACAGGACATGCTGCAATTTCTCCTTGCAAATGCTCAGAGGCACAAGGACAAAGACAATATGCCCTGGGGAGCTGCCGGAGGAAATAACCAATGACCCACATAGTACAGCTGGTTGGTGTTTTTTCTGCTACTGGAAAAGGATTAAATTTAACTTGTTTCAACCATGGATTCTATTTGAAGGCTCATGTTTTTTCTGAAAAGTTCGGTTTTGTATTTGCTGTGTACAATGGTTATACCTCACAGGGAATGCATTTATGGTATTTCCTACTGCACAGAGGAGGAGTTTCCCTTTGTGCAGTGAAGTATCCCAGTCTAAGCTGCATCCTCTGCCTATTTTCTTTATTAGGAAGACCTTCCCATGAATAAAGTCTGTAAAAAACAATAGGTAAAGAACTTTTACAGCCCCCTCTCTATGCAATTTAATGATTACTACATTTCTTTCTTGTGCTTTCTTTCCCAAGACTTGTTCCCCAGAGACCTGCTCCCCCAGCAATATGATGTGGCTGAGGGGCTGGTTTGAGCCTTACTCTCACTGCGGAGCCAAACGAGGCAGCCTGTCCCTGCCCTCTGCTCCTCTCTTTCTTCCAGAAGAACTGTTCAGGTTGGCTGAGTCACAAAACAGGGCACCTTTCTTCTCAGGACAGGAGGAAAAAAAAAAGCAAAAAAACAACAGTTTTTAACCTGGGCATCTTTCCATTCCTGGCCTCTAAGCCAACTTTTGTCTAAAACACTCCTCACTCCATGCCACTAAATTTACTAAATTTTATATATTTTAACTCACACTTCTATAATGAGCTTTACAGTTTATGTAGTGGGAGAGATGCGTTGATGCAAGCCATGGCCAGCCATTCAGGCCATGCATTTAAAGGTTGCACCCACTGCTGCAGGAGGAAGCAGCAGGTTCACAAAGCCTTGCAAAACACAAGTAGAAGAATATGCTTCTTTCATTGCATTTTTCTAGAAATGTGAAATGCCTGTGCTTTGTGGGAGACATGAGTATTAAGTCTTCCTTCTTTCCTTTCTGCCAGAAGGATGCTGCTTGTCCCAGGGGGACACTGGAGCTTTAGTGTTGCTGATAAAACAGTGCTGGAAATAAGATGTTGCATGCATGCATGAACAGTGCACTTAAATAGCAACACTCACAAGAGCTTGGACAAGATTTCCAAGACCTGGCATAGGAATGGATTCTTTTTATTTTTCCAAACTACCAATGATTTTCTTTCTCCTTCACATCCTATTGTACATTCTCCATGAGTCTCACCAAAGCCTTACTTCAGAATTTCTTCTGAGGCAATCTTGGGGAAAAAAAAACTTCAGAGTTAGAAAGCATCCGTTCAAGAGCCTCATGAAGGCAAGAAAGACATACCAAGCATGCTCAACAACAGACTGTGTTTTCAAGTTGGAGTCTGAAGAAACCACGTGAGGATCACACTGAGAACCAACTTGGCATACAGCTTTTTATGTGCAAGTACCAAGCAACAATTCAAACACAGCTGAAAACTGTCCACTTCTGGATGTAATTACATGCTCAAAAAAGAGCCAGAATTATGATCCAGCTAAACTACATACCAGACTAATGTCATTTTGACATATTTTCATCTTTTTTAAGGTTTGACAATGCTTTTGATCATTAAGAGCCAAAACCCCTTCTTACTCTCTGCTGGCCTCAAAACCTCCAGGAAAGGAAACCAGCAAGGTCCTTGGCCACAAAACCTCAAAAGCAGATCAAACTCATTCCTCTTCCCTGTTCTCCAGGTTTACAAATCAGATATCTCAGGCAAATTTATTCATGAGTAAGAATGCCATGAAACACACATTTATTCCTTCTGTTCTTTAGCTAGAATCATTTCTAAGGATTTTAAGTCCACTGTTACTCTTATCCACCACCTGCAGAGGAAGATTCGCTTCACAAGTACATCCATAAGAAGAAAGAGATCCTAGGCCACTACCGAATTCTTTGCCCAGTTCATTTGGGTTTTGATGACCTCCTGAAACCGAAACAACATACAGGGACAATGTGTTGAAAATCAGCAGAGAGGGAACAAGAGTGTCTCCTCGAGCTCAAGGTCTTCTTCCTCCAAAAATATACATAGCTTGGGTATGGATAACAATCCTAATGATCAGGCAGAATATTTAGATAAATATACTACAAAATCAGTTTGATATTCCACATGTATGCATTCTTAGGGAAAAAACAGAAGTTAGACCATAGAATCCTATTAACATTCAAAATTTACATTAAATAAGGTTAACTTATTCGACACTGAATTTTTAATTACTTATCCAAATACAAGCCCCTCTCTAAATCAGTACCAAGACACCGCTTCTTTCAAAAGATGTTAATAAAGGAAAAGTAGCTTAAGACCTCTGGGTTAACTATTATTACCGTGAATTTACAGTTAGGCTTTCTTCTGGAAAACAAAAACAAAACAACTAAGAGATAAGGAATTGACCAAATGCACAAAAAACATCAGCAAGAGGATAAATAAGCTGAAATTAAAAAGCATCTTTTCTCTAATGCTTCTGTCTAGTGAGTTCAACTATCATTTGCACAATCTTTGCAGGAGAAAGTGCAAATTTTTGTCAATAATGTTTCTTGGTCAATAGTGTTTCTCCAAAGGCAACAGCATCTGTGTATGGTAAAGCACAAACTTAACAGTAGGGCCAATTTTAACTTCTGCTCTTCTGCTGCTCTGACCTGCTCTAGCCTTCTGACATTTAAGTCTCCCAAGCTCAGGTTCAATTTGGCAGGCCAAAGTCAGAGCCCATATGTAAGATGATATAAGCTGCATGTCACTAAGTAGGTGAGAGTTTAACTTAGTGCGACACAAGTATGGATGGGGCTGGAAAATTTTCAGCAATACGCTCCAGCCTCCCACTCCTCTGACTTTCATACTCACAGCAAGCTGGCTGAATGCAGACAGGCTTTCATTTGTATTGCAGAGCAGCAATGGAAAAAGAAAAAAAAAGGAAAAACAGCTTGTCCAAGTCACAGAAGCAGATAGTTAAAGCATCCTCAGGAAACAGTTCAAACAGTAGCATGCTGGAGGAGAAAACACTGAGAAGAAACAACAATCTTCTGGGGAGAACTAAAACTACTTGAAGCAGGGTATTGGGGAGCAGCTAGGAGAAAAACAGCTTGGGGAGATGTGGAGAGCTGGAGACATGCTGGGCTTGGTGCTTAGAGCATGCAACTCAAATGGTAAAGTCATTCCTTTCCTCCCCAAAGCTCGTGCTTCTCCTGGTGTGTTGTACTCCATCCTAGCCACCTAGGGGTTACCGTGGCCTAGAGATTATTTCAGGAATAAGAAGGACCAGACGAAAGGTCCACCTGCTCCACTAGCCTGTTTTCACCACCAGCTTGAAGTAGATGCCCAGGGAAAAGGTTAAGAACAGGGGAAAGCAAATAGTGATGCTTCCCCAAAACTCTCTCCTAGTCTCTAGAAATTTACTGCTCTGTAACTTGCCCATCCCCTCTGCATATCCCATACAGTCATCTCATTTCTTACCATGCTGAGTTGTCCCTAACTTTGATGATCAGGGTCCTTCCCCAAACCTTGTTCAATGCTATTATACCTTTTTGTTCTTAGAGATGCTTGAACCATATACACCACAAACGTCCCATGCATTTATAGTGGCAGATGATATGCTCTGTCTTGTTCTCTGTTCTTTTTCTAATAACTAGATCTGCTTTTTTGATTGTCATTGAACACCGCACTGACATTTCCATGGATCAAAAATAACCTCCAGATCTTATTCCTGTGTGGTAAGACTCAGCTCAGCGCTTACCATTTTATACATGAAGTTAAGATTGTTCTTCCTTACATGCAACATTTCACAGTTATTAAAATTGAACCTCACCTCCATTATAACACCAAGACGGAAGATCATTTTGCAATTCTTCACAGTTGGCCTTTAGCCATTACCAATTGTCAATCATTTGTCAATCACAAGAGTCATTATGCTGCTCACCTTATGCAAGCATAAGAAAAAAATTTACAATTTTTCACTTCAAAATACCAAAATGTTTCCAAAAAAGTCCTCTGCAGACTACGATATGACAGCCTAATGATGATGTTCATAGAAGCTCAGTCTTTTAGGTTATTATATTCACTATCCCTAAGCAACTCTGTACCTCAATAAAGCAAATAAATCATGTGCCACTACAGTGACCTGTTTGTGTTAACTTACCGTTCCTACATCCTAGAGATGATATGTTCCTGATTATTCAAAGCTGCAAGAATACATTCAGATGACTAACACGAGTAATGTTGTAGCTTGGCATCTTTCATCTATTTAGCAAGCTTCCAGTCTACACAAAATATTAAATGCCCAGATTTCAATTGACTCTACACTGGACAAAATGATTCCAACTGAAAGAACTTATATCAGGTGACAGGAGAGGGGTTAACTGTGTAACTGCAATTTAACAAATTTGCACTTGTTAAAATGTCTTACAGATTTCAATCTCCAAAAAATCCTGTCTTTTAAACAGTCTGAACAAACAACACACTGACAACACCAACAATTCTGATACTGTTGTAGCTAAATACCAAGCAAGTATGTTATTTCACAAGCACCTACCTCATAAGGAGAGCTCAGTAAACATGTTTGTCATAATCTTCATTTGTGTATATATATATGTATGGCTAATATATAGATGGATAATATATAGATAGTAATTATATATATTATATATGTTAAAGCTGTCATACAAGCATGTATATTTACTACACTTTAATGAATTATTTTAAGTATTTCTAATGGTCAAAAGTTCTATGTATAATCATGTTTGTTATCTGGTGTTTATGCAGCCCTTCTGTGAGTTATCCACCCATTTTAACATACTTACATATTCTTATCTGGACTATATTGGAACAAACAGAAGTGCAACCAGTTCCCAATCAACGAACACATCTAGCAGAAACCACCATGGCTAAAAAGTAACCATCTTCCTTTGCAAGCAGCTGTTTACTAATAAACAACTACATGAGAAGCCCTTTAAGGAAAGACTATAGGAGAAAAAATGGTATTTTAATCCTCCCCCCCCCCAAAAAAAAGAAAGAAAAAGACATGTAACTAAAAGCACTTCGGAACTGAAACCATAAGTCTTTCTGGCATCCTTCCCAGCTACTATTTAATTCTATGCCCTGTGTGACATTTAATATATCCTTGTATTTGAACTACTCGGCCATATTTTGTTTCTTCCTTCTACTTGTTTTTGAACTACTGCCACAATGGTGTTGCTATAGAAAGAAAACATACCATTCCACGGTGGTTTATGCTTTCTACTTGTAATCTGATTGACGCAGCTGTTTAAAAACTGTGATTTATCTAAAAGATCCTTGGGTATTTGAGTATTTTTCATGAAACAGGACAAGATCCTGTCTTGGTTATGGAAGCAGTCACACTTCCGAATTTTGCACTGAGTTTTGCAGCCCTTGTGTTGTCCTGTATCACCTGTGATTTGGTCAGATCTGACCCCAAGTTCTTAAAATTGTTATTACCCTAATTAACTAACATCAGGACAGTATCCTCTACGCATTAAGCACTAGGGAAACAAGTTAGACGGTCCCTTCGCCACAGAGCTCAAACTTTAAGAAAAACAAGGAAAGGATGGCAATGCACTAACTCCACTACCTAACAATTTTTAGAAGACAACATAATTCAAACAATCACTGATCTTCCCTAACCTGGGACACCCACGCTGTAGATTCCCACAGCTGAGCTTATCACTCCAGCTTCCCATAAAAATCAGTGGGACTTTTTAAGACATGCATCATCCAGATAACTCCTTCAGGATGAGTGCTGAATTGTAGATTCCGCTCCCTAAGGGGAGCCTCTATTAATTAGTGAGATTGCTCACGCTAACTAGCCATGCAGCTGCAGCATGTTAGTCCACAAAGATGCCATGGTACACACAGGGCTCACGGAGGAATGTGCCAGTCTGCAAGAGGGACTTAAAGCAGAAAATCTTAAGGGACAAATTTATTCAAGCAGCTTGTTCAGGGCTTAACGGGTACATAAAAGAAACTGAAAGAAGCAAGAAGAGAAACATGATGCAAAACAAAGGAAAAAGTGGAATGGAGTGACTAACAGTAAATTATCTCCCACAATTAGTTTGCTGGAAATAATACTTGGAAATGGAACAGAGAATTTCAGAGAAATGTCTAGTGCTACACCCTGACCGCAAAGAGAACACAAAAGAAATCCATCAGGAAATTATTCACATTTCACTAAGCTTTCCCTGTTAAAATTAAAAAAAAAAAAAATGCTCACAAATATTACCTAAATTACCTTACCATACCCAGCTTAATCATCAAACATCTGAACTTACTGTGTGCTGCCCTGCTACCCAGTAAATCCTGAAGAACTGTTTAAATAACTGCAAGCTGCCGAACTTCTCATCATGTAAAAAATCAGTGTCATCCTTCCTCTTTTGATTGTCCCTCCTCAGTGCAAGTACACAGCTGTCCGAAAGTATCAAGTTTCATCTTCTTAAGTCATTTCAGTTGTGATGGATCCCATACTGCAGTCTATAAACAGCCTTAGGTACATCGTTGGTAATGAACTGGTACATTTCCTACCCAACATCATTAAAATACAAGGCAGTTCAGTGAACTTGGAAGATACAAAGAAATTATTCTCCAGAGTGTAACATCTGGTGTAAAGGAGGAGAAAAATGCTATTTTCAAGCGCAGGACATGTAAGAACTGGAGGCTAAAACAAAACCCATTAATCTATCTCCACCCCCATGTTCAAAATGAAAAACAGAAAAAAACACCCTTTGGTGCTTCGCATTAGGAAGACACAAATCTAAGATGTCTCCCATCTGTTTTGTTTGCTGTTTTTTAATAAAAAAGCAAAATCACCCTTTCCTTTTTTCCACTTTCAGTAGAAATCCTGAAGGATATTTTCAGAGCTGTCAGTTCCAAGGTTTTTATACCATTCTCATCCCATTTTATTTGAGTTCCTGTCAAACGTAACCCCTCTGCCTCAGTGAGCCAATATCTGAGCTTTTCAGCTATTATTAAAATTATCATGACCAAACTCGCATGGTCTGGCTGAATTTAGGGAACTGAGTGGGGAGATGATTACCCCTGTGCTCCCATAACAAACCCTTTTCCTGGCACTAGTCACATCCCTGGCATGACCATGAGTAGCCCCTGGGCTTTCTAAGCTCCCGCTTAATCCCCAGGAAGCTGCTGGCAGCCGTGGACCACTGGGCCGTGGCCATGACCCCTCCCCTGCGTCCCGCAGTACCGCTGTAAGGAAATTGGGTAGAGCTGGACATACTGGCCCTAAACCACCCGGCAATTTCTTTTCACTGGAGAAAAGAAATGTGAAGGCCGCTCGGACTGTGCCCTTACCTCTCCCTGCATGAACGTTGCTGTGCATGCCTTCAAGGGTTACCTACTGGTCTTAGATGAAGAGCTAAGGCAAGACTGTCTTTCTCAGGGACGAGAGCGCGTGTGTTTGAAGCTGGTAGGTGGAAGCCCCCCTTCTTATCTAAACAGGTCCCCGTTGTATTCACTGCCCCGAATATCCATCTTCAGCTCAGTTCTCTTTGGGTGAGATTTTGTTCTATTTTTCCTTTTACTTTTGCAGGCTATGGCCCATCAGCTGAATGAGTACCAGATCACAAAGCATAAAATACTATCTGTAATAGATGCTACTGTTTCTACATATTTAAAACTGAATATAAAACTGCCTACCACTTTTAAGGAACATAAAAATGTTATTAAAATCCCTGTGTTATGACGTCAAATTCTGTGCGATTCATATGAATCACTTTTGGATATCACACCACTAACTTTTGGATATGCCTGGAGTGAAAACCAAGGCAGAAAATGGATTTTAGTATTTGTTTTTTTTTTTTCCAAAATGATGAGTGCCTTTGTTATAAACAATCACCACATACTGTAACACAGACCTCAGTAAAATTCTATACCCTTGTATGTGTGGTGGAACATGTCATGGCTTTTTTTTTAAGACATTAAGTGACATTTTGATGTTCAATTTAATTCAGGATGATGAGTTCCCTCATCTTCCAGTGAAGAAAATAAAAAGCAAGCACATTCTAAGATTTGTTTCTCACAGTTTAGATTTCCTTCTAACGCAGCTGAGTAAAATAAATGTCTCTCCATCCAGGTACAAACACGACCACTTAAGTTAACTTAAACAGTAAAACTCCATAACAGTTCATCAGCCTCTTGCCAAATGTCCAGGCAAGTGGCTGGAAAGATATTTCAATCTGAGTAGAAAGAGGAAAATATTTTCAATGTCTCAAGTAAAATGAACTATTGTTTTACTCTTGCGACACAACAGCATACAGACATTCCTTCAAGTCACATTTTCAGTATTTAAAAGCATTACATGAACTTTAAAAGTGGTATGAACTCCCAAATTCTCCTCATCTCAGCATCTTATTATCCAAATAGCAGTTTGCTGTACAAAGTGCCTCACTGGCAGCAGCCATAAATATGCTCCCCTAGCATAAACAGGAGCGAAATTCCCGTCCTCTAGAAGCCTGAATACAAGAGATTTCCACAAATATGCCGTGAGAGAAAGCTTTCCCCTAGGACCACTGACCCTGGGGTTCACCTCACGTTGCCTCCTGGCTGCGTTTGTGCCACCGCTACCACGGAATGGCCAAGGGGCACCAGAGGACACCACTGCCTGGTCTCACTTGTCCAACAGCACAGGTCCACAGGCTCATCCACATTCTCCCAGCCATCTCTCCCAGCCCCAGGATCTCCAGCCACTGCATGGGGAGGCAGCAATCCTTGAAATTTTATAAAGGAAATAGTTTAAAAGTACTATTTCTATGCAGAAAAGAGACAGTGGTAATTCCAGCATACGATGTGCTTGCATTTTGGTAGCATGGATTCAAGTGTCAGCCTCACTTCAATGCTCCATGGCAGGATAGAGCAGTGCAAAGCCAAGGCAAGAAAGGGTGCACCACACTCAGCTTTGACCCCTTCAGACCATGGAGAAACGTGCAGAAGCTACCAGAGATGACAAAACTGAGGCTTCACCAAGTGGTGGAACAAAGCACAGGATGGATATCTGCAGAAAGAGTGGGTAGTGAGATCATGGGGATGGACAAGAAAAAAACAGTTTCCCACTCCAGTGGGCTTTTTGAAGAGCTTTACAGCCTCACTCACTTTGTCTCATGCTGTTTAACACGCAATTCTAGAGGTCTTCCGTAAGCTTTGTCTTATTCACAGTGCTTACACAGCACTAGCAATCCACAGCCTGAGAACGGGACATGTTGCTTTGCAGGCAGGAATGCCGATGACCCAGGCCAAGCAGGACGTAACATCAGAAGCACCATCAGAAGCACATTTCACAGCAGCCGCAAAGCCCTGCGCACAACCTGGAGACTTCGTAGGGAACGAGGCCCAAAGCCAGGAACAGTACAGAAAGACAGACCCAAGACACCATAACACATGGCAAGGTGGCATTTCACCTTTTTTTTTTCTTTTTAGTAATTAATTGGTTGACTCCATCACCCACATCATACAGGTGTGCTGTTGTAAGCAAAGCTCACAAAGCTTGTGCCATGTCACATTCAGCCCCAACAGATGATTCTAATGAAGAGTGACTATACATTTGACTCATTACCACTTTCTTTGGATGCTTTGCTTTCCTTTAAACTACTTATTTCATGCCAGATGGAGAATTATAACACCTCTAATAAAAAGTGACATGTACATTAGTCTTCTATTCTAATAACAATACAGTCATTCCTTTCAAAAGGGAGGAACTACAGGTTGAAATGAAAGTTACAGGGTAATTGACATATTCTCAGTCTGAGGAAACATTTTAGATTACAACTATCCAGAAAACAGAAAATAAATTTTATTTTTCAGAAAATTTCCACTCAAAGTTTCTTCTTTTTATGGGGTTTAATGAATGATATTTTGGTGCCAGAGATGAAAAGCCTCAGTTCAACCAAGTATTTACCATGCTGATGAATGAACCCCAAGTTCACAGCATTAGTTCTTGACTCATCTTTTAAATGTGTCTGGTTTTTCATCTGAAAATGATCCAAATGTGGATGGTCTCAATATTAAAGTAGGTACTCTTCATGAAAAGATGCAATTCCAAAGTATTCCAGTATTCCTGCTTTTGGCTGAGAAGAAAATTCCCTCACAGCATTTCAGAAATTCTGGTTCCTATACCATGAAATGCAATTAAACCAAATAAGTTTAAAAAAAAGAAGCAAAATAAATAAGAGTTTAAAAAGGTGCATGCTGAGTCTGGGATAAAGTTTAGATTGACTTTTATTCTTAATTAAATTGATTTATTTAGGTTGAAATTTCAGGGGAAAAAAAACACAAAACCACAGAAAAATATCTTTCTAATTTCTCAGTAAAAATGTTTCTTTTTTAAAAATTCACGTCCCCTGCATTTAAACACTGGCAAAAGACTGGTAGGCCTGGAGACGAGCTCCTCTGTTTATTTGCAGAGCCAATGCAGCTGACAGTGAGATTGCAAACCCCTGTGGGGGTACACACAAACTTGGAAAGACCACCAGTGGGGCATGGGGAAAATTTAGTTCTTATGCTTGTTACTGTCCAGCTTGCTACTGTTTAAAGCAATAACCTGATATTTATGAATGCAGATTATCTAGACTGGATAGAGTATAGACTGAACACAAAAAAAAATTTTGAAACAAACTTAGCTTTTACCATAAATTTGGTTTTGCTTAAAACAGAAGCAAGATCTAAGAAAGCAGGAAAGCCAGGCATTACAGAAAGCAAGCACAGATGGCTAGCAAGTTTACAACTGATGGTACTATCTCTTACCTTACATGATTGGAAATTACAAATTGCAAAGAAAATTTTTGCTGATTATTTCAGTAAAGAAAGTTTTAAAAGAAAACTATCTATTCACCTTTAAGTGTGTTTTAAAGCAGATATGGCTCAGACGGTCTCTGGAAACATTAGCCCAAAAAAACAAACTATCCACACAGCGGAGTGATGATCCCCACACCTACCTGCAGCTGGGCTATACACAGCCAAGTCATAGCCTAAGTTCTCCAGACACAGACATACAGACCTCCTGTACATCATTCATGGCATTCCTTCCAGCTACTAAAATTTGGCTCCTCAGCACCAGCAGCTTTCTGCAGCACTCACCTCAGTCCCTGGGGTCACAAAGCTCTTCTCCTTCTGCAATCACCTCTGCAGCACAGCAGGACTTCATTTAACCTCTTTTAAAACAGTGTATGCCTTTCAGCAAGATCTGTGCTACGCCTCAAGCCTAAAACACTACATATGCAATACACTGCTTCCCTCCCTTTTTTATTTTTACATACTGCTGTGATTAGAAGAGCATATCAAAACTTATTTCTGCTTAGAGATTTCCCGTATTACTGTAGTAAACACAGCATTTACCCTTTTCTCAGCTCTGGCCCTATTCCTAACAGAAGTTCCTCATTCTCAGACTATGCCACTTCATTCTCATCCTCCCCCTCAAAACTCATTTTGATCTCTATCAGCTTCTTCCTCCAGACAGGCTCCCACATCTCATTCTGCAGCGTCAGCAGGTAACTGTCAACGTGGTGCAATGTCCCATCTTCAGGTACGCTTTTACGCATGACTGAACATTGCTCCAGTGAAGGGGTTTTTGTTCCCTTCCTTATCTGACCATGCCCTGGAATAATTTGGTTGTGGGTTATCTCCTGATTGATGTAAGGTGTATTGTAGTTTTGTCCATATTCAGAAAAATTTACTACAGCCAGATCCATTACTTGCATGCTGCAGTACGCAAAGCAATGGGTGACTTCAGTGGTACGTCATGAAGGAACAATTTCTGGGTGGACTGATCCTGAGATCGCTAAGGCTGCCAGAACTTTTACTGATGTAGGCAAGAATTTCCCCAAGGAATACTTGACAATAAATTCAAAGTTTTAGTCAAGGTAGAAAATTCCTCTGAATTAAGGGCATCTTGAGTCTGGGAAGTTGTTGAGGCAGTGACCACTCAGGCCCTTCTTGTGTCTGCTTATGATAGCTATATATTGGTACCCTGACTGGGATAAGACAATATACATTATTATTCTAATTATAAATAGGAAATTCTATTTACCCTAATTCTACTGACTATGATTTTTTTTTAATATTTCACTTACAACTCACATTTGTATCTTAAATTTTCAAGTAACCTCAATTTCTAAGAACTAAAGCAAGTTTTTAATTCCGAAATAGCTCGTTGTTACAGTGCTGTATTCAAAAGCAGCTGGATCAAACTCAGTTCCTTATAAATAGTCCCTGAAAAATTAAAATTGCACGAATAGCCAAGAGCCTCAGTTGCATAACCGAGGCCAAGGAGGAACCAATAAATCTCTGCCAGTAAGCCCTATTCATCAGTAACTTTTGTTTGACTAACGCGTATCAGCTAGAAAAGCGACCTGTCATAGATCGAAGATTTAGCGAGATGAAGAACTTCTTGCTTCCCTTGATAATTTGTCAGAATAATGAATCATTTCTACTGTGAAAAATGTTGTGCATTACTCCTGATTTGAATCTGCCCAACTCTCTAGCTATAACCTTTAGATTTTCTTATGAATTTCATTGCTGTTCTAAAGAACCTAAATAAAAACAGTATTTTCTCCTGCTTCAAGAGACTTAATTGAGTCTCTTAATTAAGGACCATCTTAATTGAGGACCCTCCCTATTTTGATAGGGTCAGAGGATAAAAAAAATCATGTTTCTCAGAGAGAAATAACTTCACCAGATCTCAAACCATTTTGGGTGACCTTCTTTTGCAATGCTTCCATGGTTCAACATCCTTTCAACAATGTTGAAATGCACATACCTAGTCCTAATCACTGTCTTCCTGGAACGTAACCCCCTTTTACAGTAGGAACTCTTGTGAACATGAAGTTCATGAGATCCTTAAATCCCTTCACTGGGAATCCTTGAGATTCAGCTTGACAGGGCCCTCAATAACCTTACCTAAGGCCCTGCTCTCCACAGAAGGTCAGATCAGATGGTCTCCAGAGGTCCTTTCCCACTTAGACTTCGCTGCGATACATGGTCTCACACTTGCTTAAATGCAATTAATTCATTCTCCTTTAAGTTTTTCAAAAGACAAGGCCAAATTTGGTCCTGTAGCCACGTATGTAGTCCCTCTCTGTAATGCCACTGTTAGCTCTCTCAGTTCCAACTCGATATCATCTTTAAGCTCTTATGTTTGAAGTTTGATCCGTGTAGTATTGCAGTATATTAAACACTTACATGCATCATGTATTTACACCATGCTCATGATTGTTAATTGGCTGTACTCTTCACCACCAAAAAGTGATTCTGCAGGCAGATGCATGATTTTTTACTGCTAGCAGCTTCTTCCACACAGAAAACGTGTGAGGCACACAGCTGTCTGTGCACACACGAGAACACATTTCCTAAGATGGTTACTTTGCTCTGACGGTTCAATTCCTCTGGCTTTATCTTTCAACCCAAAGGATATCTTTACACATCTGACTACAACTCTTCCCTGCTTTTTTTATTTGCAGTTTTCTTTGTAAAATTACCATTCTAACACTAGTTTCTCTTCACATCTTTATAGAACTACTTGCCAACCTCCTTTTGTATATTTTAATGATTAAGTACTCAGGAAACAACAGAAAATCTCATATTAAAATATGCTCTCCGAGGTTAGGATACATTGATTTTGCAACAAGTTATTGTCCACCTGACAGAACAATATCTCAAAGTCCTATGGTAAAAGATTTTTAATGCAATTGTTTGGCAGCCAAAGCAGAGTAAATTTCTTGACCTAAGTCCAGATCCCTGTAACAAGCTACATTTCTATAAAAGCAGCCTTTTAACATGTGCCCAACAACTGTGTCAAGATGTAACCACATTTAACATTCTTCTCTATGGAAAATTTTAAATTCTAGCTATATTTATCCACCCTCAAATGAACTTTTATTTCATCACAAATATGCTGAAAAATATAAAATAAGTTTGAGCAACCAAACTCAACAATGTTTTGTTAAATTCATGTCGGCAAACCAGGATGAGAGTACTTTATTACCGACCCTTGAAGCATTACACTGATGTCTTCAAATGTTAAATGTCACTTACTTGTCTCTCTGCTATTCCCAAGGGGCAGCAAGTCTCGAGGCACCCTGATCATTCCCCCTAAAAGCTTCTTGGGGAAAATACAGATGTTAGACTTCCCCTGCCTGTGTCTGCAGACAAATCATATTCTGGATTTCAGTTTTCCAGAAGGAAGAGTAGAAACTATACTGATATCACTGACCAGCAATTTCCCAGGACTAAAACAATGCCAGATGACCTATTCCAACGGTCCAGCCATGTTGGAGGCTAATACACCTCAGGCTCCACCGCAAGGAGTTGAGGTTGGGAGGAATCTATCTTTTTGATATTTCATCCTTTAGATAATTTCCCAGATGCTAAAATAATTTCCTCCCTCCAGCTATCAAGAGAGTGATCCCTAAGCACTTGCTACTACTAGTCTTTCTGTAAAGGTCACTGTACTCTACAAATGATTTGTGGCAGCCCCTAATGCAGGAGGGAAGACAAAGAATTACCCTGTGAAAGAAATTTTAGCTACAGCAGGAAGAATCTGCATCATGGTTTACTTCCATTTTATTTATCTAATACTGTGCTGAGCAAAACTCTGAAAAGTTTCTTGGCCTGTGAAATAGTATCTGCAAATCCTTAAACAATGAGCTTGTTCTTAATGGTTGGATTAATTCAAATTGAATAAAACTTCTTAGATTAAGACTGAACTGCTTTTATGTGAAGTAGCACAGCAATGTGTCAGAGGAACAAACACGGGTTTTGTCCTGTTGACTCTCAGATTGCTAATTGTGAAAAACGGGGGAAAAAGCCCTGTTACATGGCTTGTGATCTTATCCCATATCATTTCTGTCTAGCACAAGCTGGCAGGAAAGAACTAGCTCTACTGATAAGAAGGAATCTCTCTCTCTCTTTCTCTCTATTAAGTGAAGGTATAGTAGCTGCTTTCCTTCAAGTTAAACAGAGCTCATACTACAATATTTATTTAAGATTTTTTCCAGTATGATGAATTATTAGCTTGTTTCGATTGTGTCTTTTTGGATAAGACTGAGGAAAAGAAATACAACTCTCACAATGTCTCCCAATCTCAGCATCACTTTTCTTTTGATCATTGCACTTCGGACTTCCAGAAGCAAATTACAGTCATACTAGCACTCAAAAAAAATACTACTGAAAAACAGCACCCATATCAAGAATTCAATCAGATGCATTCAAAATCATGTACAACAAACAACAACTAATCCAGACACTCACCTGGGAAGGTGAAGTCAGTTTGATGTCTGCACATTCCCACTTACTGAGACTTTCCAACAAGAAGAGCTTGGTTACAACACACCATTCACCTTGTCACATGCTTACACGTAGTTTTTAGGAAAGTTACTGGGGAAAAACAATGCCTTTAGTACACTGCTGACAACTAACTTCACTCCTGTGGGGGATATTTGAGCATCGTGCCTAATGTGTGTCTGAAGCAGGAGCTTAGATGAGAAACAACTGGCTGATCTTCATCTTAAACTAGAACAAAATCACAGGAGAGATAAGAGCTATCATATGTGCTGTGGGGCTGGGCAGATTTGTTCTTGGCAGTGCTTCTTGGAGCCTCAGCTTTCAAATGATCAAATAGCAGAGCTACGACTATGAGTGCTTACCTGCCTCAGTTATTAACAAGAAAACTGGAAATACTTCCTGTATTTGTGAACCAAGACAGTTTAGTCATGTAAAAGACAAACTGCTTTTGTTGAGCATGGTATCACAATATACTGTTAACCCTGTACTTGTCATTAGCTTTCAAAAGGTTTTTAATGGTCCTGTTCTTAAGAGCACCACCAAACACGCCTAGAACTGACTCGAGGCATGCTGCTACTGTACCTGCAAGCAGAAAAGGCCTCCGCACTACCAGCCTTTGATTTAAAAGGCAAAATGTTTTCCACGTGTAATCAAGACTTTTCTTTGTTTCACAACTCTTATTCAACTTTCCCTTACTCTTGGATTTCAGATAAAATAACTTAAATCTGCTGATTGCAACAGGGTGCCACCAGACTCAACTGCTTTGCTGAATTTGGTCGAATAAATGCAGGTGATTTAGTGAATTGGCAGAGAGGTCAATATCAATTCAGGTTGGCCATTTTAGTTAAATAAGCAGTCAAACAATATGTAAACTCCTGTTTCCAAACATAGGTCCTTGACACGTACCGAGGTCAGTAAAATGAGATCATCACCCTGGTCTCCACTGAAACTATTTGAAGGCCGAGTGAACATTTTGAAATGATGACTGCATTTTAAAAGACCTCTGAAAGATTGCAGAACCCAGACATTCAAGTAAGTTTTCAAACCACAGGGAAGATAAGCCAAAAGCAAAGTAGCAGTGGCTAGACAAACCTCACTTGAAAGGCTTGATAACTTTTGTCTGACTGCTTTTTTTTTTTCCAGAGGAAGTTAGAAAAGCTATTCTGCTCTCAAAATCTAATGGTGTAATCCTAAAACTAAAAAAAAGGAGAAAGACAATGACAAAAACATAGACTTTTTGGCAGTATCCATGGAAATCTGATAAGTGGCAGCAGAAAGCACAGAACAAAAGAACACATAAATTCTTTTACTGTAGAAAATACCTAGAATTCCATGTTATCTCACCACAATAAGCTACTGAATGATTATCTAAGCTGTCCTTGTTTTGCCAGGCAGACTCAATACATCTGTAGGTCTTACTGTGCATTTGGTTTAGTCTGGTGTGTTTAAAAAGCTACCCAGCAAGTAAATCTAATCTGAAAGGTTATATGTCTCCTTAGGAAAAACAATCTTCATAGAGGGTGATCACGTAAAACAGAAAATCTTTTTCATGTCAAAGTTACTTGCCCCAGTTTTTACAACTAAAATCATATAGCTGTGATATATCACAAAAAGCCTAACCCCTGCTCCCTCTAGTAATACATTGCTTATAGGAATTGAGAGAAATTCACAAAAGAACATTAAAAAGTAACAATCCAGCAGGAGAAGCTTCTCACAAGTACCTGTCTGAGAACTTGTGAACATTTTTTATTATTTCCTCAGTTCTCGTTTAATAAACTATTTAAACTTTCCCTAAATGTCAAGTTAGCTTTGCCTATATAACGCAGTTACAGAGAAATCTGTCAAACATATTGTAAGTGGAACTATTCTTGGAAAATATCTCTGAGACAGGTTTAAGTCATGCAAAAACAAGACTGAACTTGTGAGTTCAGAGCTTCTTTAAAACAAAGCAATACCTGCTGTCACAGCATGAGGAAAAAAGACATCTCAACCCAAAATATGGCAGCAGAAGCAAGAGAAGAAAGGGGAAAGAAGTAATTCATTCGTCTTCACTGCCCAAATATCTTCAGAGTTGATGTCTACTGTTTTCTAACCCCTTCAATTAAGAAGAGGCCCACAAAGTAGCAGTTATTCCAGAGTCCTGGAAGACTTCCAATAAATAGATTAAACCTTACATATAAACACCCTCTATAATTAGAGAAGAAAGCTACTTGGTTTTTGGACAGCGTATGACAAATTTTGAAACCATGAGATGAAATCAGATTGTATTTTAACGTGGTTCAAGGGAAGCCTTTCTTCTGCAGACCTTCAGTCTCTCCCTCAAGAGCATCTGATAACTACTGTAGTAACCTAAAGGTTTTCATGCCTTTCAGAATCAACCTAGAAACATGTATAGACAATAGGATAATAATAAGAATAAACACTTGAGGACATTCGTCTTGGAGCATTCTTCTAAAAAAATTGATCTATCCAAAAATTTCCATTAACTCTTACACAAGCCCGACACAGGAAAGCCCTGGCTCATCAGAGCTGTACCTGGCTGACAGGAGAGGCACCAGAGGAGCAGCAAAGAGCTGAGAGGCTCCTTTTTCTTCTCGGTTGTGCCACAGGAGCATGAGTGGCTACCTCCTCCTCAAAATCCATACCCTCGGCAGCAGGGTGCTGCCAGCATTGAGCGACAGAGCCAGGAGCAGCAGGAGTCCCTCTTCTGCACAGTGCAGATTTCCTACAGGTGTGCATATGCAGCAGAGCCTCATCTGATGTGAAATTTCTTTGCACATCCGGGTGTATGAATGACTCACATACAAAAAAATACTGGTTTCTCACGGTTGCATGCTTGCATAGGGGTGGGGACTGAACAATTACACATTTGCACATGAGCTAGAACTACCCTTTTGTGACAGGATTAATGCCCAAGACCAAGTAGTTCACGATTGAGCAATAAAAGAGAGGGCAAAACATGCACAGTAAAAAGACCTCTGCAAAGAGTGCGATCAAAGTAATACAAACAGTTAATGCTATGGTGAAAATGCTGGTGGAATTAAGCTACAGTAACACCCAAGCATCACACACAGCCTCCGCAATGGTCTTACATTACTGAAAGTTATTCATCAGCCCGGGGAAGAAACCTGACTCCCACTCACAGTAAGGTCCCAGGCTCGGCTGGGATTAACCCAGTTGCTCGGGACGGGATCAGAATGCTCTCGCGGGGAACCCAGCCCTCGCAGCAGCGCCCGTCAGCTGCCGGGCATTAGGGAGCTGGAGCTGGCCCGAGAGCCGGAGAGGAGCAGCAGCAGGTGTGCGGGGTCTGCCCGCGCGGGAACACGCGTGCCGTGACATCCGGTGCTGAAAACACTCGCTGAAAATAAAATGAAAGGGAAGTACACATGAGCCAGAAATTAAATGCTTGCATCTGATACCAGAGGAACGGAGCGTCGGTCAGACAACCTGCCACGGGTTTGAGCCAGCTTTGCTCCAGCAGGCAGGAACATTTTTATTGACATGAATATAAGCGCCATTCGGGCCAAGAAAAACATTTTGTGATGTGCTCCTTCTCACCCCATCCCACCCCACCCTTCTGCGACGTTCAGAACTGAACACCAGTTCTGCACTGATTTCCAGAAAGCTTTTGATGCTGTTTCTATCACATGTTTTCATTTAAATTCTCTGTCGACAGACACCACACTGCTTGCCTGTGGTAAAGCAGAGTCCCCTGGCTGCATCGTGCAGAAAAAAGAGCACGCCAGGGGCTGGCAGCAGGCACCCTGCTCGCACCCCAGCTCTCATTTAGTATTAACCAAAGAGATGGCAGCTTGGATGAGCAGCTGAAAAACAACTGGAACAATAGTGATCCTTAGTAAAAAACAAGCCCACGAAACACTGCCAGGAGTTACTGCCAAATGACGGTACCTGCGACACGGCGGTGACTCCAGTCCAAGCGCAGAGATCACTGGGGTTCTCCCACATCCCTGCCTAGGAAATGGCTAGGACATAATACTGTCTTTTTAATGGCAATGACTGCAAAGCTATTAAGCAAGTTAAATAGGAAATGGCTTTTTTAAAAAATAAAGAATGCAGAATATGCAGAATAAGAGAGTCAAATTAACCCAGAACACCTGTCAGGTTTTGGTGCGTGTTTTTTTTTGGAGGCTTTTAAGAAAAAAATATAACTTAGATAAAGAATTTACTGAAATGATCATTTCTCTTTTAAAAAATAGGACATGAAACAGCTTTTCCAAAAAATAGGAAATCAAAACAGGAATTTTTGTAAATATTTTGGTTTTTCAGGCACACATTTTTAATGGAAGTGTTTATGTTACATGTACATTTTTAATTTTTTTTTTTTTATGTTGTGGTAATTCTTCTTGCTTCCTTTACTTTAAATAAAATCAACCAACCAATGCCATTCAATTATTTATTTATTCAGCCAATGGGAATTAAGCAACATTTCTTCTTATTTATTTTAATCAAAGTCAAATATTTGTTTCTTCTGTGAGTGATTTATTATTAATTACAATAGTCTGATATATGGTATTTTGTGTTACTAAAAATAGGGCTATAAATGAATAAATGTAACTAAAATTATGTTTTCAAAGCACAGTGGAAGAAAGCCCAAAGCTCATACATAGACATTGACCGCAGGCTTGTTTCCAGACTTTAGACACCCACATACCCACAAAATAGGAGCAAAATGGAAAGCCTTCTGCCTATTCATCTGGAAGTGAGTGTATCTGGAAGTGAATATATCAAATAAAATTTAAAATCAGACCCAACTTCTTTCAAATACAAAAAATGTTTTAACTCTGGTTTCTCACTGTTTACTTCATTCCCTTGCTGCCTTCCTCAGGTTTCTCCTTCCTTAGAAGACACACCTCTGCCTACAGACTGACAAAATACTTAACTGATTGAATTACAATTAATTGTTCTATTTTGAATTCAATCAATGTAAGAGCATGGAGACAGTCTACTAAATGTAAACGTGAGAAGTTAAAAACTATTAAAGGCTAAATATTCTTAAAACTTTTCAGTTGAGCTCTGGAATTTACTGCCATTAGACGTAATAAGGTCAAAAACTTAGCAATACAAACCAGAACTGGACATTCATACAGGTATCAAGAAGATCCAGTCTAACAACTAACACGAATAGCATTTCTGAAGATAAAATAAATCTCAAGCTGCAGGATAACCTGTAGCTACTAAGGAACAGCACGTGTGTGATGTGCACAGCTGAGTATCTACCATCCAGCTCCTGAGAGATTGTTAGACCCCCCTCAAGAACCCATGGCAGAAGCCACAAACAAAAATACTTCATTGGTCTCTGTGGATTTCAGATGTGACCCAACAGAATAGCTTCTCTATTCCTCTCTTTAACAGCTAATTTTTTGTAGGTATTTTTTTAAGTGAATTGTATTAACAAGATAACGAAAACCTAAACTTAAACAAATGACAATGCTCAGTGCTAACACAGCAGTCTCCATGTCGATGAATGGAATCACTACAAACCACAGCGCAAGAGACCACACGAAACGCAGCAGTACAAAAGGTACTAATTAATAGGGAAAAACAAACAAACAAGCAAACAAGAAGACCCTTCAAAACAGGGACTCAAAAAACAAATCTCATCCAACCAAAAGTCCTTCTGTTGGCTTGATGTGTCAAGATGCAAAATTTAAATTCTAAACTTACTGCTCTGGCACAATTACCATTATTGGATGAACGTTAAAAACATGTGTCAGTGGATGCTGTCAGAGCCACAGGTGTTGGCTGCAATTTTAACAGTAGCACTTTTTCTGCCGGTGTACTCAACTCACTGGCAGAGAAAGGAAATTGGAATGTTCATAAGAGACTTGTCTTATGTCTTATTTACTCTTGTTCTCTGATTTGAGCCCAGAAAAGAGATTTAAATCACAGGGATTATGGTTAAACTGAGTAAATTAATCAGGTGACTTCAGTGGAATCTGCCTTTGTTAGAAAATCAACTGAAAAATGCTGTAATGCAGCAGCAATGGTCCAGAGGTGCGTTTACTTTGCTAATGACTGACATAAATACATGCTCCCCTCCCAAGTGACAACGTGCAAAGAGCACAAAAATGTTCCCAGTGGGAAGCTAATAGGTCTATTCAGCTGAAAAGAGAACAACCAAAGCACATTCATAACCATTTGCAAAGAACTGGCCTTGAGATAAGGCAATTATTCATAAACACTGAAGCTGATCACAGGCCACTGAAGGAACCCCTGACCAAGGACCAGGGAACCTACACTGTAACCTCAGCTCTACCACCACCATAGTCTGTTGCCCTCATGAAACATCTTCACCTGTCTGTGAGTGTCCTCATCCACCAAATAGGTGATCCTTATACCTACCGTAACGCTTCCAGAACAATGCAGGAGAGAGAACACCAGCTCAGTAACAGTATGGCCTAAAATGCAGGGCTGTACCTTGTCTTCCATCACAGAATCACAGAACCATTTAGGCTGGAAAAGACCTCCAAGATCACCTAGTCCAACCTATAATCTAACACTACCAAGTCCTCCACTAAATCATGTCACTAAGCTCTACATCTACACGTCTTTTGAATGCCTCCAGGGATGGTGACTCAACCACTTCCCTGGGCAGCCTATTCCAATGCCTCACTAACTTCTTGTGCTCTTGTAAGCAAATTAGTGGCTTGAAACAAACTGTGGGGTTGCTGACAAGCCCTGTGTAGAAGCACACTTGAGAATGTCTCCAATGCCATTCATCACTGAGCTGGGCATGAAACACAGCAACCTCAGGTGCTTTGGTTAAAAAGCAGAGCTGGAAAAGGAAGCAGTGTCAAAGCACCCTTCATACACCAATCCACCTCTGCAGGATATGTAAAGAAGGAGTAGAAGATTGGACTTCCTAGTTGCCTCAGCCTGAGGGAAGTTCAACAGCCTCATCTCCATCTCTGGGCAGAAGGCCTTAATAAGCAGGCCACCGCAGCACAGGGCCAGGGCTTCTCCACCACTGTCTCAGGAAGCTTTGCCATCAAGCAGAAAGGAGCGAGCGCACAAGGTCCTCGTGGCCAGGGAGAGCATGAAGAAAGGAGCTCAATTCTGCAGTCCGGCAATGAGGTTCATCCAACAGCTGGCCAGAGGAGCTAACCACACAGCTATTAAGACTGAACCCTGTAAGACGTCATTGCCCAGGGGCTCGACTTCAAAGGGAAAATGTAGGGTTTGCCTATCCCAAATTCCTCCAAGCCTTCCCAGACGAGGGAGGGTCTCAGGCACAGGGGCGGGGAGGCCTCTCCCACAGCGGTGGTCACTGCCAGGCCGCTGTGCAGGAGGTGGGCTCCCCCATCCACCACCGCTGAAGGAGTTAGTCCTGCACTGACCACATCCACCAAACGAGGCTCTGCCGCCTGTTTCTGTGCACTTGGCAGTTATCTGCAGAAGCAGTTCAGAAAGCACCAGGACTGAACTGAGTATGTGCAAAAACACATCTATAAACACCTCGGGAATTTTTTTTTTTTTGTCAGAAAAGCTTAAGTTTCTGAAACCTAAGGAATCTCAGGTGTCTACAATAACTGGGAGAGGTTTCCATGGGTAACTCTCTTGAATGCAGCTGCCTGAATTTTGCTTTAACAGAGAACTAAGTCCTAAATTCTTTATTGGATCTAGACATAAGTACTGAAAGAAGCTCACTGCATGCTTTTATTCAGTCAGCTGAATACAAAGGATTCTAAAAATACTTTTTCTTTGTCATAAAATTAGGTTAGAAAAATATATGTACAAAACTCACACGAACAAAGGTAAGCATATGAACAACCACCTTGGACTTCTGAGTTACAAACAATACATGTTATTTAAAATACAGAGGCGTTGCCACAGAAAAAAGCTACTAATCCTGTTGGGGCAAAGTAACTGCTCTGGTGCATGACTTGCATGGGGGGAGGGAGGGAAGAAGAAAAGGAATTGCTTTATTAGCCTTTTTGCAGCTTTGTTTTGTTTGTTTGTTATTTTTTAAAGAACAGCTTTTTTACTACTTTTAACTGATTGATATAAATGAAGGAAATTATGTTTATCAAAGCAAGTATTACCATTCTAGTTAAATTCCACTTACTCCAAGAGATACCTTAAGGCTAGTAGTTTAATGTATACTTTTGCCTTACTTTTTTAAAATACAGAGTAAAGTTGAAAGACTTTCCACTGAGACATTCTACTAGGAACATTTGTCCTCTTCAACCATTTTTACTTATAGTGAATACAAAGTAATCCCACTTTGCTAATAAACCAGCTCTTTGTTCATTTATCTATCTAGCTATTTATAAGTATCTCGCAATCACAGCATTATCTGGGGGCTAAAGAGCATGTTTCAACTCAAAACAAATGGACATGTCATCTCATGTCCTTCCATAAACAAAAGCTAAGGGCTTGGATTCCAGCAGAGATTTAAGCTTGCAATCATGTTTCGTATGTTCATTTTCAGGGCTTTACTTAGGTGCTTTTAACAATGCAAAATAAGAGCAGTTGCCCTTACCGTACAGAGACACTGGAAAGCAGTAAATTGTTGCACCAGGTAGTACATGAGACAGGGGACACGTGTAGATGCTGGGGAGGGTCTCCCACTCCCAAATGTGCAACATGCTCTGTGGGGCTTACAAAGACTATCTGGGGAGGAGGGGGAATCGCCTTCTCATTTGAGAAGTGAGGTAGTACCCTGCTGCAGAGAAGAGGCAGGAGCTCACAGAAATCTCCTAGAACAACTTCTGAAGCTTTTTTTTTTTTTTTTAATTCCTACAGCCTATGCTGAAACAACAGCAAGTACTGGCTGTATGGCACTGACTTCGCAGATAAAAAGGCATTTTTTGATGACACATTATACGTGGTAGTATGTGAATCAGTGACTCAATGAAACGGACTTTCTTAGCAATAAAAATCAGCAGAAACATATATCCAGATTAAAATCACATTCTTCACAAATATGATGTACATCTTAAAATCAAATGTCATTTCTTAACTTTATCAGTACAGACCAGAAAAGTATTCACACAATATTAACATTAAATCAATTTCTCTCTACCGTATTCCAAGGCATCAACCAGTACCAGTGTAATGAATGGCAAATATGCTAGTTCATTTGATAAGTAGTCATTTGTACATATTCTAGTACTAAATAATTAACATTCAGGCTTCTACAGAAAGGTTAAATTGAAATTAATTCTATTTTATTCCCATTACTGGCTTGGTTTCAAGATATAATCTAGGGGTGTGAAAGCAAAACAGCCACGACAAAAAAAAAAAAAAGAAAAAAAAACAACAAAACCCTAGTTAGTGATTTCTTCACTTTGTACTCCTTTCAAATCCATTAGCTTTAATAATCAATACATGTTCTGAGAAAGTTTATTTTACCTTGCCTGATCAAGCAGTGCAGAATGTCAGAAATTCTTTATACACTGTTTTTTCACCTGGAATTAGATAATGTGTTTACAATATTCTGCAGCCTTCTTATTCACTAAATCCTACTGAGGATTTACACTGAACTGAAGTTTCTCTCAAGTTTACATTTCTCAGGTGCCTTTAGGCAGAACCTATGATTTTTCTCTGTTCACATTTTTAAGCTTGGACATTAGTGACCGCAACCCCCCACCCTTTCCCACCTAAACCTAACCCCTTCCAAACTCAGTGATTTGAACCAACGAAACTAAACCTGCTTCACGTTATCATATCGCAGTAATGCCAATGGGGGGCTTCCTCCCTATTGATGTTTATTTCATCTATCTGGGTCGTTGAAAGCACAAAAGTGTGACAAAAGAACACAGGGATTTTACTCTCTCAAAGGGAACCGAAAATATCACCTTTTGTGTATACTTAAAAAACAAAAGTCCCAGTAGAATTTCTTTTGCTGGACTTTTACCTCCAAATGTGTTTGCCCTTTACAAGATGTACTTTTGCCCAAGAAAAATCTATTGAGAAATGCCCCAGATTTACCCTATGATATCAAAACGTATACTCAGTTTAACCGAGTGATACTACGATCTATAACAATAAATAAATAAATAAATAAATAAATAAACTTTTAAAAGACTCAGTATTTTTACAGATCTCAAATACTGGAATAAATGCTGTTGTAATTTTAGGATTCTATTTTAACAGTTAAAGGAGAGACATCTGGCAATAATCTACAAATAAATACAGTGTCTCAATTCTTAGTTTCTCCTCCAAAACACTACCTAGGACATTTTTGCAGCATGATTCATATAATCAACATAATACATTACAATACTTCTCAAATAATTCAGAATTCTCAGTTCATTCAATAAAGAACTCATTTTCGAAAGAGAAAAGGGAACGTGCCATGCCAGAAAACTTGCTTTATTGACTCAGCCCTGCTGCCAGGAGGAACAACGTGGTGAAGCAAACTCCACGATTGCAAAAGCATTTTTTTACAGTGGGGGCAGAGAGAGAAAAGACTTATTTACCGAAATGTGAGATTCCACAGGTGAGGCCAAAGAGACGCTCAGAAATCCTCCTCCTTTACTTCCAAAAGTTTTAATTTATGATGAAGTCTGTAATAATCCTTTAAAGCTGCCAGGTAAAAGGCACTCCATCTCTTAGCCGTATTTTCTTTCGCCCTTTTGCAGCGTAACTTTGTTATTTGCATAAAGCTCACTTCTGGCCTATGGGACTTTTTGAACATCTACATGTTAAATTAGCTGTCTTGACATGCTCTATCAAGCATGACATCATGAATCTCCATGGTGACTTTAACCACACCTGCCCAGATGCCAGAGTTACCTGTCATGTTCAGACCTAACTGAACACAACAAAAAAATCCCAACCACCATTTTCTAGGCACTCAGCATTGCGCACGCAGCAGAAGGGTTTGGTTGGTTGTTTTTTCTTTTTTTTTTTTAAATAAAAAATTGATGGAAATCTGATTTTGTTTGCCAGTAAATTTGTTCTTCACAGAACCCTAGCCGAAACGCTGAGTTGTTCACAACCCCTCCTCATCCCGCAGTGCATTTCCCTGGTTAAACAACAACAAAAGAAATCTGCGGCAAACATCTTCCAGCTCATTTTCTAAAGGCACGCTTAAAAGCTCCGGCTCTGAAAAACTTCTAGACGCTCAGTTTTTCTCTCTGCCCCTCAGAAAGGCTTTTTTCTTACCGAGGTGACTTGTAAAACAGGTTCACCGCAGGGATTACCCCCCTCCCATGGCAAGGTTAGCATTTTTAACCTCTTAATTGCAAACTCTTTTTCATCCCCAGAGCCGCTGGCCCGGCTTTTGCACTTGTTCTGCTCTCTCCTCCCGGGCTGACCGGGCTCACCCCACCTGGGCGGCAACCGCAGCCTGCGCGAGCGCAGCAGCAGATGATCCACCCCAGCTCAAACTTCACAGGACCGAGGCTGGTTTCCGCTTTTCTGTCCCTTTTTCTTTGTCTTTCTAACTTTCCTAGGAATTATGTCAGCGCCTTGCTTTCATCAACACAGATCAGACAGACCTGGCAGATGCATGGTGTCCAAAGCTATTGCAGAAGCTTGCATTACCTATAAAAATAAAAGGATTTTGTTCCTCGGCTTTTCAGGCCTCCAGGTGGAGGGTGCTTTGGTGCCCAGCCACGGGGTTGGCTTACAAGGGGACAAAGCTCAGTGTGAAGATGAGCCACCAGGCTGGGGGGCACCCCCTGGTGTGCTACACAGGCAGGTTCTTTGCCTTGCGGCCATACCTCAAGGCCCTTCCACAAATAAAGACAGCCCTTGTCTCCAGGAGCTCTTCCTTCCAAAGCAAGATATCGCATGCGGGATGGCGAACCTGTGGGGTGGAGGAGAGGGGATCTGTGTGCACACCTGGGAGGTTTCAGGTCACCACATTAGCTAACCGTCACTAATCCTCGCTGACATTTTACCTGGCTGTGATTGTACTGCTGATTTGTGGTAGGTTATCAGAGTAGAAATGGGTCCTAAGGAGGCACATCCAGGGAGGGATTTATCTGAATAAACGGAGCCTAGAGGTAACCATTATTACGTAGTGGAAGATACGGACAACGTTCAGAGCTGACCTTGCTGGCAGAGGTGATACAATATGATCTGACAACATCAAACACGTTTTTTCCCTAATGTTTACTTGCTGCAAACCAGGGGTCAGTTTGCCATACTCAGATACTGATGGTTGAAACGGACCAGAGAAGAAAGCCCACAAAAATGAGACAATTACCAATCTTGACTTTCTGGCCCATTTTTGTTGGTTATGGACCTGTCAGGGTTTAGAGCAACCTGGAAGACAAATGACATGATATCCAAGTGACAATCTCCCGACTGTAAATATCGGGATGTTTCGTGTTCCAGCTGCACTGTTTGACACAGAGATTAGAAAATAGTGTTGTGTCGGCTACTACTCTTGACAGATCTCCCATAGCGGGGAAATTCCCAACACGTTAATGACGCCACTTTCCAGATATCGGAGCAGCTGAGAAACAAGAAGAAAGGAAAGCAGCCTAGAAAATGAATGGTGACATTTAAATTCACATCCTCCCACACATCTCACCAATTTTGTATGTGATGTATGTATGTTACACATGCGTACCTACTACGTGTATGTAGTTTGTGTCTCCTACACCACTGCTATGCGCATACATGTAGATGGAAATTAAAAAGGAAGTCTATATGCTATACACACATATACATTCTTAAAAGCAAATTTTTTTTTCACAAAGCTGCTAAGTAAGCCTGCATTATACATGCATATATATATTTATACACAGATATTCCTATCTATACTCACACACACACAAAATAGACAGACACACAGGTGTGCATGCATAGACACAAACGATAAGACAAAACCCTCTGAGCTGCAATGCCATGATCATAACAATCTGTTACTGCATCTGATGAGTCAGACACTTGACACATTTCAACTAAGCAAATTGCTTACAATCAACTGGATAAACTTATTTATGTTTTTAATGTGGCTCCTGTTCAGTTTACAATTTTTTTTAAGTTATGCTGAATGGATGGAGTCTTCAGTCTTTCCCATGCCCAAAAAAGATAGTCTGATGCTCTAATGGTAATTTTAAAGTAATTTTGTCTTAAAATTCACACTTATTACATACACTACATATATCCAATCATCAAAAAATAGAAGCAGGAGACATTCACATAATTTTACCCTCAATAAATTAGCAAGGATGACACATTTTAAACAAATAGCAGGAACAGTTACTGCATTCCTTTTGTAATTTATTGCCTTCAGAAAAGGATCAAATTACAAAATGTGTAGGGTGTAATGCTGTAGGCTGTTCAAACTGGGTTTGCAGTGTCTGCAACACTGGAACTAAATATTTACATGACTCCAGAAGATCTAATCTCTGAATTTCAACCCCCACCCCCTTTATTTAATTTGTATGCTATCTTTATCCACCACCCGGCACATTCCACACAGTCACTAAAGTTCATGAAAGAGATAAGTGGGGGGGGGGGGTCAAGACTTTCAAAGGAAAGCAGGGAAGCTGTTTTAAAAATAAGGAATAGATCATCCTTGTTAGAGCTGAAGTCTTGCAGCAATTTTAGCAGGGTACGTATGGATTCTAGCAGTTGTGCTCTGAAGCAGTGATAGCACTTGGGATCTGTAAGAGACCCTGTCACAGAGGAGTTGTAAGGGGGAGGTACCGAGTGACAACCCTTCTGATCTCCAAAGGCTCAGGAGGCTTCAAAAGATGCTGGGAATTCAGTAAGCGCTCCCATAACAGAGCACAATATTTTGCCAACCTGTTTTTATTCCTTACTTACAATTAATTTGCTGCCAGTGCTGCAATACCTACAAAACACTAGTAAAAAACTTTTATAACAGGTTTGCTGTCAATCATTTGTTAAACTGAGAATAACGGGCATATGATTTTTTAGAGTGAAGTCTACATTCTGCTGGTTTATTGAAAAAAATGCATTAAGGAATAGAATGTAGGTTGTCTGTAAGGTTTAACAGATTAAACTCTAACTTTGCACCCAAAAGCAGAGCCACACTGTGCACATTCCCGTGCGTGGCATTCCCTGAATTCAGGTCAGCGTGACAGCAGACTCCACCTGTTCTGAGAAATACATCAACGTGTCACATCTCCTCCGACCCTAAATCTACTTTTCATTGCTGAAAAGCAATTGCAGGCAGGCAAGAGGCAAACCACCTTAAGGTATGCTTCTGGCAGTCTGATGTTGATCTCAAGACAGTGTGGAGGAGGCAGATACCTGTGGATATGTCCACTCTGTTTGTATTAAAAGACTCAAAAATAGAAAAGAAAGCAAATGAAAGGGTAACAGAGCCAGCTAAAGCATACAGACATGGTCTTCAGATATTTTCTTTTCTCCCAGGCAGTGGTGCCAATATTGAAAATGTAACGAAAGTTAACAGCTGTTCTATATTTTCCCTTCAGCTGTGAAAAGTAGATGGAGACCTATATTCTAAGATCAAGAGTCTCACCTTCATCCATTTTTTCCCTGTATATTACAAAAAAAATGAAAAGCTCCTTAAAAATGTCAGTTTCAACAAACAACTCCAAGGTAATATTGAATAGGTTGATTATTATTATTATTGTTTCTTCAGATTTCAAGGGAGAAACTGAATTCTAGGCTACATCAAACAAAAAATCTGTTTATGCTTTGTTACATTCTCACCTTCTGTAGTGAGGTAACATTCAATTTTGTAGACATTATAAGGATTGTTTAACAAAAAGCAAGATATGAATTTGACTTTCATACCTGATCTCTCAATCTCTCCTGATGTCCCATTATTGCTGTAGCATGATGGGGATATTTCTGTTTCAGATGCTCAAGAAAAGCCTCTCTCTTTCTGTCCATTTCCGAGGTTTGCATTCCCAGTATTTCTTTGGAACTGCGAGGGCCACCTACTGTATGTCTTCGAGGGATGTTGCGGGTGGACTTGGAGTTAGAAGAAGTGTGACTGTTCGGAGTTGAAAGCAGCTCCTTAGATCGGAGACATTCTGCATCGTCTAGTGATGTTACATGCAAACTGTGTTTTCCCTGGTCTGGAAAAAAAAAAAAACAGAATATTATAATGACTTATCCCTGACATTGACATCTATATGAAAAGAAAATAATCAGATTGATAAAAAAAAAGCTAGGTCAGTTTAAAAGTCTGGTAGTGTTCAATGGCTTGTTCTGCATTATTAGGCATATATATGTTCTAATAAGCAGCCTGGAAATAATCGTTTATATAAGCTATGCACAGCACTTACTTACTTCTAACACTGAACCGCAGTATTGCCTCACAGAAAAGTGAACATGATTAAAGTAGATGTTCCTTTTATATCATCTTTACCACTATGTGACTTGAAAAGAAGATCTGACAGGGCCCTTATTCCCTGACCTTTAAAACCTACAGGATGCTTTCCAGGAGAAGGAAGTTTTCTTCAGTAGGCTCCAGTACACTTAATGGTCCTGTAACCAGTATCCTGAAGGATACCAACCAAGAAAATTCCTTTGACAAAGCAGATTTGAAATCCTTAATCTTTTTTCAGTGCATTTTCAACATGCTCAGAAACACCTATGAAATAATAAGAAGGTTTTTGGAGTTTTTTCTTTTTTTTCCTCACTTTCTGACTGTGGTATGGTTTTAAATTTCACAGATCTCCCTTGGATTTTATACGTCTCAGGACAGCAGGCTGGAAAATACAATATCACTCTTTCAATAAACCCAATAAACCATTTCTCAAGAAACAGAAAAAAAAGCAAGCTTTGAGTGATATAAAAAAAAAAAAAAAAGAAACTCAGATAAATTTTACAACTTTAAAATCTACTTTAAGACCAAAGACCATGACTACTTTTGCAAAGAGATAGGCAGAAACAGAGGGTATGTAAGTGCTGGCTTATCTTCAGGTAACTGTGTAACATGAACCCTCTGGTGCATGAAGAAGTGTAGTCTGGAGCCTTGTTACCTAATACCTTTGAAAAATCCCTCACTCTTTTGTCAGCAAAGGAAAAAAAAAAAAAAAAAGCAGCACTGAAAAGGCCTCTCCAAGCCTGCTGTGGCCTTCCTCCTCTTTGCTGGGCAGGCCCAGGCGTCCCTGTTAGGGTTAACCCTTTACAGCACCACCCCAGGAGCAGGAAAGCCCTTCCTCTACGCATTTTTTATATATCTCCATTTTTCTCCATCTGACACTTTTCCACTCGCAGCCCTTTCTACTCCCAGCGACAGGCTCCCCCGAGCGCTGCCATTCATACGGCACTGCTGTTTGGAAACAAGCACCTACTCGCTTCTTTTTATGGTTCAGTCAGTCAGCTTGACAGCCAGCCTACCACTTGCCTAAGGATTTTATTCTGAGTATTTTTCTGCCTCCCGGCACACGTTGTCACTTGCCTGCCAAATCCCATGTAATAAAGTAAAACCTCCACCGAGGTGGAGCTGCTGCCTCTGTGGAGTCCCACCACTTTAAATGGGGAAGCCATTCCCTTGGACCAACAGGACTGGGCCATGAAAGGCTGTCCCTCAAAGACTCTGCACGTTTCTGTAAGCTCCCTGGACTCCAAAACAACCAACAGCATCATCTTGTCTGCATTCACGGAAACCTATCCTGAAACCAGAACAGGAAACAGAAGCCCAGGTTGCAGGTGGCACCGTGTTATGAGGAGCACAGATCCAGACGCTACTTCGGAAACAGCCTTGGTTCATGGGGCAGTTTTGCTCTCAGGTGGCTTCAAAACATCATCTCTGATCTCTGCAGCACTGCAGAAACAGCACGGCACAGCTGTTGGGAGACAGCGTGGATGCAGACCGCTACGCAGCCCCACACGTTATTTCACCTGCTTTCACATCCCTGGGAACTGGTGGAACAAACTGTAGGACGCTGCAGGCTTCAAAGTTAGGTTTCTTTCCTCAATCTGCCCTTTTTCTGTGGTTCTTCAAAAAGATGGGCAAGGCGAAAAACCACACACAGCATAGGCCACCTCTAGCTCATTTTGAGCAAGACTTTCTTAGAAGAACAACCCTGGTTAAAATTTCAGAGCAGCAGCCTCACTTACATACATATGTACATGTGCACACATATTCTTCAGGCTACAGAACAGTTCAACCTTTCCAAGCACAACTCAATTACAAAAAACTTCCAGCCTCTCTACTTACTAAACATTCAGAGCACCTACTGCCAGGTACCCTTGGCTGGTTTGAGAAAAGTGGCAAAAAAGAGTTTTGCTTGCAAGAAGCAAGCATGGTTATTCCAGATGTACTCAGTCAAAATGGCTTCTGAAAGCTGCATGGTCACTTCAATGGATTTGAGATGGGAGGAAAAAGAGGTGGGATGGGGCTTGCTGGAATTTACCATCTTAATTTGTTGCACCAAGAGCACAGAGGTTATATCCCTGAGGCTTCTGGAACAAAGGTGTTGGACATAAATAAGGGATTTCCTTAGAGCTCTAGGGAGTGAGCACGAGTGCGAGTGACTGAATGCAGCAATTCTGTACAGACCTTTATAGTATTGTCACAGCAGCAGTTTCAGTCAGTGGGTTGGTGTCAGGCACTTCCTCAAGAAGGCACGTAAAGCTATACTGAGAAACAACCAAGAGCTCATGAATGTGGATTTCAGCTCCTGTATCTCTCTCATGCAAAGCCCCTCTATACTCTGCACTTCAGTCATCTCAGTAGTTTAAGAAAAAGCTAATTATCTGAAACATACTGAGACATACCAAGTAAAGTGTTTTAGAATTATCTGTTACTGGGTGAAACCTTGAGAAGGAATCACACGTAACACAGCTTTTGTATCCTGTATTAGAAAGATCAACAAATTCTATTATTTTTCTTTCATACATTTGGAAAATACTGTATAAATAGCAGTGAAAAGAAAGGAATGCAAACTATGCAAACTAATTGCTAGTCTTGCCAGCAAGCTGACCTGGGCATACAGCACAATCCTGTCGTATTGCAGCACACACCAGCACGTACCTTTCTTGTTGCTGATCTGGCTGCCATGCTGGGGTAGCTACCACGCTGTTTTGTTGCCCAAATCTATGCAGATCAGGAACAAACAAACTAGCCTGGATAATATTATCCATCTTGGCTGAAATGCAAGCCAAACTCTCTGTAATGTTTGAATATTGGTCTTTTTCGTGGTAGTTGGTAAAAAGTTTTTCCTTTGCCACTTCCTAGATAGTGACAAATTACTTTGATGGCAAGGATGAAATGGAATGGTAAAATATCTCCTGCGTACCTTGGGGCACATGAGCTCCACATCGCAACACTCCAAGGAGGAGAAACTACGAGACGTATTCTGGATCCTGGAGTTGCTCAATAACAGTGTGGGCAAACTGACCATATCTTCCAAGTGAAGATAATAGGCCTAGAAAATCAATCCCCACAGATAACTGTGCAATGTGCAAAGGATCATGTGATGGTTCCCAGCAGACAGCTAAGAGCAGCGAAAGGATGAATTATGCAAGTACCCTCCTTAGAAAAGGAGTAAATAGAAGCCAATGGAAAACAGAAAGAGAAGTGCAAGATAAGCTTGTCTCCCTCTCTCCCCCCCTCATGTTCAGAAGCTACGAGCTGAAGGTCTTTCTCTTTAGTAGAGTAGCAAGGCTAGAGGGCAACAAAAAGCAAGACTTGCTGATTGACGGGGAGAGTTTTGGTTATCCAAAGCCTTGGGTAACTCTTGCAGTTGAGATGCTTCTCTGATCTGAAAACTAATTTCAGGATTTCTTAACTTCACCCATGACTACAGTGGGTAAAACCACAGGGAAGGTCCAGGTTTGCAGTGTAGAAGTAGTATGCCTGGGATTATCAGAAAGATTACCACGAAGGATTAAGTGCCATAAATTGGAAATTAAAAAAAAAAAAAAAGTCCTTCAATGCATCCTGGTATGCAATTCTTCTAAGTCACACCCTCTGTAAAGTCTACAAAGATCAGGAAAGTCACTTTGCTCCATTACTTAAAATTTTGTGAAGATTTCAATATTCGTGTTTTGCAATCCAGGTGATATGAGAGAAGAACATTTGCACAATAATTTCAGAAAGCAACAACTATGGATCTGACCCACACTGGTACTATGAAGTTGAGCCTTGGAGTATATCATAAGATATATACTTAAAGTGTATATATAAAAAAAAATTAACAGCATGAATCAAACCCACCTCTGTTATGCTGGCAGCACATCTGAGATTACTGGGAATCATTCCTATCTACTCCATTGTCTTTGCAATTAACTCTGTTTCCAAATACATTTTCAAATGTAGCTACTGGATATGGGCCAAAACTACTAAACTTGGTTATGAATTTTCAGGATTAAAACTTTTGGAGAATCAGAGGATAGGTCTGGTCAGACCTCTGTTTTTCCAGCTCCACGTGTATCTCAGTCAGCTTCATATGACCCATACAGAAGAAATACGTTACTGAAGATTTTTTTTTTTCCTATTCAGACACATCCTTTAAGTGAAGATTTCCTTCCCACTAAACAGAACCACGCAGATACTGATGCACATGACTTGCACTGCCCGGTATTTTAACTTCAGAAATGGTCAAAAGAGTGTCACACATTGCGCCCCCAGGAAACAAACAAACAAAACCCAAACCCTAAGTTCTCTATGTAATCTTTTCTGGTATTACACACTCATAAAGTTGTGTGATTGTTAAAAACCACACATACTCGACCACGGACTGTTTATGTCAGGGAAGCACGGTAACACAACTTTCTCTCAAGTGCCTATGAGGAATACAATGCACATGAACCGGGAACGTCTACAGGTGTTCCACAAATACTACTAGCGATGCAGATTAGATTAGGTACTCGTCCTGCTACCTGCGCTGTACGCTCCACGTGGACCATCCCACGCAGGATTCACCAGCAAACCGTTTCGCTACCTTTGGGGCAAAACGCGGTGCAGCAGCGATGGTGCAAACGCACGGCGGCTGACCCCGCGTGCAAACCACGCCGGCCGCTCCTTGGCCGGGCTCCAGAACAAACCCCACCGGTTCCACACAAAACAAGCCGACCGCGCCGCGATCTGCTGCGAACCGCGGCGCCTGAAAAAGCTCCCACCGAGAGACGAACGCGCTCGCAGCCCCGCTCCGCCACCAGAAGGGCCGCTGCCGTGCCCGCGGCGCGCTGAGGGAGCGCGGCCCCGCTCGGCCCCGCTGGCGGCCCGGCTGCGGAGCGCCGCGAGCTGTGACAGCGGCGCAGCGTGCCGCCCGCCTCCCAGCCCACACAGCCATCGGGAGGTAAAGTCAAACTCACAGAGTGCCACGGAAATCTCCAGAGNGGGAACTGCAGCGCCCGGCGAGCGGCGCCAGGCTCGGCCAGCGGCGCGGCCCAGCCCTCCCGCCCCGCCGCGGAGCCCCCGCACGCCCGGGGCGCCCCTCGCCGGCCGCGGCGGTGGGCGGCGGGGCCGGGCGGGTCCCCCGAGCCCTCCTCCGCCTGGGCCCCAACAGGTGATGGGCTTGTCTGCAGGCGAGCCCCGAGCCGGCGCGCTTCCCGCGGCAGCCGGCGAGCCCTCTGAGAGGGGAACATTTCAAACGTGATTACAGGCCGGAGCCTCTGCTGGAATCCGAAGCCGAAGCCTTTCAAATCTCTGTCATGGGACAAAAGCCTTTCCACCGAATATTTTTTTAAGCTCTTAACCACCAAGCCCACAAACATTCCTGCTAAATGCTCCTCTGTCTTTTCTAGCGTCTAGTTTAAAAGTAATTCATTATATAAGCGCTCTGAGGTTTTGTTTTCGGCTGAGTTCTTTCAAGCTGCCCGGAGAATGAATTAGGGGAAATCAAGATACAGGAATTCAACTTTAGTGAAGCCAATAAAAATGAATGGTAGCAATATGTAAGCAGGGGCTTGGGTTAAGAGGGATTCTGAAGCCTCAGTAGCAAAGCATATAGAAACACATAACTAATTCTTTTTTGGCAGATCAGAAGCAGGAAGCCCGCCTGAGAATCGATAGATCCACCGGGCTGCGGGCAAAAAATAATGTGGCTGAGAGGAATGAGTTCAAATCCCACCGATTCCATCAGATGCCACATGTGTTGATTTAGTGGAGAATATCAGACTGAATTAGTCTATCAGGATCGTAATACAGAGCCAGAGATGGTGGAGCAAACTGGGTGTTGAGTTACAGCATCAAGACCACAAAGTTTATCCATGGACAACTTCTGAATTAGGTTAAGAACAAAGCATTACTGAGGTATTACAAAAAATAAGCAATTTCTCATTTAAATTAACCTCATACTGGAACACCAGATAACAGTTAATATCTCCAATGTCTTTTTAAACAGACCTAGCGCAATCTGGTCTTTCTTCAACACTCACTGCAGTACAACATCAGCTAAATTGCTTGAAATGACCTCTCAACCACCCAGTCCAGGCAGGCTAGGAAAATTCTCCTACACTTCCTTCGTCTCTATCTGGCAGAAATGTCACCCTGTCTACTTGGATTATTAAATGCAGAAATGTTGTGTATATATATAAATTCAATACAGAAGCTCAAGGAAAATCACTCTCGTCGTGCCCCAATCCTCCCCCATCCAGACAGAAAAATCATTTGTGTGAATTACTACTAACAATTAATAAATGCACAGAACTATTGTTCATTAGATCAGACGTGCATATTCTCTACCACTTAACAAATATTTATTTTGCTTCTTAACAATTAATTTTATATTGTCTTGGAACCTGGCAAAAGTCCCAGAAATCTGGCATGGAATACATAGAAAAGATGAAAATACAATCTAAACATTAGCACTGCTATTTAAGGTCTGCAGTACAGTGTTCCCAACAGAATACTCCTTAAGTTGCCTTCCAATATTAAGAAAACAGTGCGATACACATTGTATTTAGATACTGTTTTTACTGGCCTTGTGTTAATCTGCTGATTCTGACTGGGGACTATTTTAGGATGAGAAGTGATGGCCAGCCAGCCCACTTATCTGATGTTGCCTTTTGTGATATTGAGGAATGTGCCTTTAACACCAAGGTTTTTCAGAGTCTGGACAAGTGTTACAAGCCTCTTGCAAGTTACACTCAGCCAGCTGGAAGGAGAAGAGGGCTCACAGAGGAACAACATGCGCTGAGGGATCACTGCCCACCACCTACTTTAAGAAATAAAAAATAACTCAGAAATCCCTGGTGGGATAAGAAAGCCAGTGCAGTTGCAATGTGAAAGCTGTACCAAGACATTACCTGCAGACAGGACTCAGAAACTGAGAGTGAAGAAAGTAAGGGCATTTAAAAAGACCTACTCCTGAAATAATGCAAGGGAAAGCACAAAACACACTTGTCTACAAATGCCTATAAGAAAGGCACTTCTGCAGCCTTGTACAGAAACGGGGCTAGCTCAGGAGATCAGTACGGCATGTACCAAGAGTCTTAATAATACCAAAACATCACTGCACAGTAGCACTTTAAGGAAGCTTTGCCTTCATCCAAGGTGGGGAAAAAAAAACTAGAAAATGACTATAAGATTATAAACTGAATAAATATATAAATGTTGTCAAAATTAAAGTATCTGCTTTTAGCCAGCACTGTTGGACCACAACACAACAGGTGTTGTTAGAACACAATACCACAGCCAGGAGCACAAGGCAGACAGAGAGGTGGCCTCTGTAGTGCACCCACTGACATGTCCTACCAAGCAGCCAGATGCCCCTTGGAGCGGTGGCAGCAGGTGGGGACAGCTGGTGCAAACCTGTGGTCTGAAACTGTTGAAGCAAGGTGCTGCCACTGCTGGGAGTGACGGTAGATGGTACTGGTGATGCTGTTAAGGGGCCTGAGCAACACGGACCCCAAAACGCAGAGGTGATCTAGGAGAGATTGCTTATTTGGTTGTGGATGTGTGACTTGAAAAGTGGGTGCCACAGTGGGAGAACTCCCGTGGCTGCAGAAGTAGTCTCTCAAACAGGATTAAAGAACACTGGCAAAAAGTGGGACTAAACATCACATGCTTCAGTATCATCAAAGTCAAACAAAGGAGCCCACCCAGCCTCACATGAAACATAACCACCTCTGCTGCTGCTCAGGACGGCACCATTCATGAAAAGACCAGTCAGGACAGTGCAATCTCAAAACATATTCTCTCTTTAAGGGAGAAGTTCTTGGTCCCAAACTGGATTTAGTTAATACATGTAACAAGGTCATTCCTTAAGGTGTTACCTAAATTTATCTAAAAGAATTAGTGAAACTCCTTTAGCAGCTGAGAAACTGGAGACAGCCAGAACCATTATACTGTTAGACTCAAATAAAGAGCTACATAGCACAACTGCTGGGATGAATCACCAACAACAAGTTAAATAAACTTGATTAACCAGTTCACAGCACGCAATCCGGATTTGTTTATCTGTGGGATCAACAATAACAGTAGTTCCTTTTAATTACTGTGCTAAGATCTGGACTCATCAATATCAAAACAATGCATGGAGAACAAATGCTAACAGGATATGCTGGTTTAATTGTTTAAAATTAATGTCCCAGAGCGACTTAAACACTTCTGGTTTTAGCATGTGCATAAAAGGAACAATTAACAAATACTGGCTTCACTCAATTAGTAAAACTCATAATATACAACAGTGCCTCTATGGCTCTAGCAATTATTCACAACTAAAAAACTGGGAAGTTAATTATTAATAGTTAAATCAGAAGAAGCATTCCATAATTAAAAACCCGTCTCAGTGTCCATGTGAAATCATGTAGCAACTGAGAAATACATCATGAATGCTTTCAGTATGAAGCAGCCTGGCACGGTCTGGTCTACTATAGTCCAGAAACAAAATAAGTATTAGACCTGAAGTGGGGAGGCTGTGAGAAACTGAGTGCATCTCTATTCTCTTTTGTGCTCAAAGAGCTCACTTCAGTCCTTGGTGTGGCCTTTCAATCCTTAATAACTAAAACAGACTCCTAAAAGAAAAGGACCATGTTCAGATATGTGTATTATCAAAGATGATATAGTACTAAACACTAGTTCATACAAGCAAAATAAAAATAACCACAGGTCTGTCCATATGAATCCACGCAAGTAGATCTAGAGGTAAAGAGGTTTATACTACCTTAAGAGTAATTGCCTAATAATTTGGTATCATATATCAGGGAAATCAGATTTTTAAGCCAGGGGGTAGGAGGAGCTTTGTGATCATTCAGTCTCATCTGTCTAGCAAGTGATTTCAGTGAATTCATTCCTGGTTCAGGTCCAAGGATAATGGTTAACCTATTAAGTGGTTAAATTAGAGTTAAACATTTGAACTTGATTTGAAAATTTATGACAACAAACAATCTAATACAACCTCTAGGATTATTTGTCATGAAATTACCTTTGCTGTTAAAAAAAAAATATGGAGAGTTTCAGTATTTATACTCCATACATTCCAGTTCAGTTATGATTTCTCATACCTATGAGGAAAAAAATTAGCTGAAGGAGTAAAATGGTACCATTCCAGCTGAAGCAAAAAAGAAAATGAGCACAAGCTTCTCTACACATCTCCACGGCAGACTTACACCGTGTCTTGTCTGACCTACAGGTCTCAGCTCCTTCGGAGAAGTTTAGAGACTGACAGTGGTGCCAAATTATATGATCACTCCTGAAAATAACAGGAGTCACCACCAGCCTTAAACACTAAAACAACTATTAGAAAGAGTCACTAAGAGGTTGAACATTTGAAATTCAGGCAGAAGATACAGTCATCTTTCCAATTCCATTTCAAATCGAGCTCTGGGGAGCAGCAATAATCACCTGCCACTTGACAGCAATGAGCTTGCAGTTATGAAGAAGGATGCAGTGTCCTAGCCCACCTCCAGCTGAAAAGGACCATGCTATTAAGTGCCTTACACATTGTTGAGTACCAGAGCATCCTTCATTCGTTTGGAAAGACATTCTGCGCAAGCTAACTCTCATACCTGGACAGCTACATCATGTGAAATAGGTTTTCTGTTTTCCAAGTTTTATTATTGTTTCCTTTGTTCTCCTACAATTTTTTAAATAAAAGGAAAGGTCTGAAAGCAATAAACACTTGTGCATGCCCTAAATCAACCTGAGGAAAAGGACTGTGGTCATCAGGAAAGAAGCGGTGACATTCAAGTGCAGAAAAAAATGATGGTTAGTCTCCTTCACCCACAGCTTTATCTCTCTTTCTAATTCAGGACAAGAACAAGCTAACTCTAGATAAACTTTAACATGACTTCCCTTCCCACCACCCAAAGTAAGATGGGACAGAGCTAAATGGACATCATTACACTTTCTGACTCATGTAATGCAACACCTTATCTCAGCCTTTTTACCCCGTTATTGCCATCCCACCCTACCACACTAACACTGATATTAGTACATTGCTGCAGAGCAGCTAACTTTGAACTGAAAACCCTGGCATGCTACAGCCTCACGCCTGCCAGCCTGGCCAGCTCTGCACACATCACAATTTCCATACAGTATCACCTATGGTAAGGAATAAGATCAGCCTGCAAACGCTGAAATAGAAAATATGAACATCTGTTTTTGTAAGGTACCAAACAAATAACTCTGTGAGAGGAAAATGTGCCTTACATCTTGGAAATTTCAATAACTAGAGTTTAATCAAATAGAAAGCAGTATGTGGGTGGGAAGGAACAGCGTAGGGAATTGTTTCTGAGGGAGGTGGAAGAAAGGAGGGGAGAAGATCACTTTGAAGTCCATCTGCTGCATATTCAAATTCATTTTTTCCCCAGTTTAAAACACTTTGGTTTTGATAAGTTCCCTTTTGGATAAGTTCACTCAAAGCTCTGGTGAGAGTTTGGATTCAAATTGGTCCAACTTTACAGCAGTGCCAGAACAACAGACAACGTCTGAAACACTGACTATTGCTGGTTTCACGGATGTCTGCAGGATCTGCTTGTGCATGTATGAGGCGGCATGCTTTAGGGATCAAAGGTATTGAGAGCTGCTCTCTGTAAAGTACAATTGTACTTAAAAGAATCATCAGAGATCCTTTACTTCAGATCTTACAAAATGAACATAGAGTTTACAAGATTGTCAGGAGACTGCTTGAATTAGTAAGAAATACAAAGTTTACTTTGATGGAGTCTGGGTCTAAAAATAATGTAATAGGTCAAATTATGTTGTGATTATCATGCCAACTTGCCTATCAGTAGGCAATTCTGATAAATATTCTACCAAAACAATAGTTTAAATAAAATAATTGGTAAATAATGATCAGAAATTAACACAACGGTAGCAGTATTGCCAATCCACAGCATTCACACAATTCATGATGGTGGTCTTTCTTGAAAAAATATGTTTTTTTAGAACAACATTATTTTTATTGGTCTTTGAGCTGTACCCAATCATATATTCATTTTTTTTTCCACAATGTTACTGGCAAGAAAGATTTTTTTTCTATGAAACTTAGACTAAAATGACGGGAAAGGTCAGCACCATTTCAACTTCGTAAGTCTGACATTTTTAATTGTTCTTACTACAGTTTCTCCCTGAACCCTGCCAAAAATGCAGTACCACACAGCAAACAGAAAAAAAAATCTGAAAAGAGATAAAGACAAGCAGGATAACTCGTTACAGCTTTGTTTCCACGCAGATCCAATTTCCAGCCCAGTGTGGATGGTTACAGGTTGTGGATTCTGGCTTACGCCACGCAGCCCCACTGGCTGCTGTTTGCAGCACTCTCGTTTGCATTCTTTGGAGAGCACCACTCCTGAGATGTGAGAGCAGAATGCCAGTGGGGAACTTCCTCCTACTTGTAAATATATTAGTGACCTCTCGACACTGCATACATCCCCTTCCCTGAAAAGTGCCTCTCTGACCTTCCCAGACCGTGCCGATGCTACCATTAAAGCAGCTGATTAGTAAGAGAGCAACGGCAGCTGACAGCAGTGGTACTCCTGCTCCTTCTCAGTCCTGCGCAATCTGTTCTGCTGGGATGCACGCTTCTTAATTCAGGTACATGAAAACTCTTCCGTATTTAGGATTTCATAGCTTTGGGGCAACAGGGACCATTTCACTATGTTGTCTGACTTCCCATCTGTCACAAGCCATTAAATTTGATGTGGAATCTTCACACAAAGGCCAAACATGTGTCTTGAGATGAACAAGACATGAAACAAACATAATATTGCTGATCTCAGGAGTGTTTGTTTCAAACAGGAGCATGCTTTTGAAGCAAGACCCCACCATACCATGTGATGAGATCTACCCAGATGATCAGTGTAGGAAAGTGAAGCACATCAAGCTCCCCGATGACTTACACCTGAAAAAAATTCTTTCTTCTGCCTTAAATTTCCCAAATCAGACATCCACCTTAAAACAAACCAAAACTATCCTGATCTCAAAGCTTTGCCACACACATACAGCCACTGTCTCCAGCACAGCCAGCCCTTCATGCATTAAAAAGAAAAGTGAAGGGAAAAAGAAAAGCATCTCAAAACATACATAGCCAATTGTACATGGAGGGGATGGAAATCCTCCATACCTAACATTACCAGCTGAAAGGCTGAAGTCTAACAGTTGATTAAAATCACTGTCCTTAACACAGTGCTGTGATTGTTACAAGCGTGTTATATGGGGGCGTTTCAGTGCTTGGCCCTTGAAGGCAGCTGATGGAGCTGATGGCTCAGACATCACAAGCAGCAACACCAGCACTGCTGTGACCTTCCACCCTGCAACAGCCATCACAGTAAATTAAAATCTTGCAGCACCGGGACTACATGGCTTCGCAATATACTAATTTCCATTTCACAGACTACATTATAGTTAATTGACTGATGTTTAATTACCCTCACTACTAAGAAATTGGTTCCTATTTCTTCAGGGTAAATTTGACTTAACTCTCGTTTCCAGCATGGGACCTAGTCTTCCCCCATCGTCAGCCAGACCAACCAGTTCTGTAGGGCTGGTGCTCTGCGACAAAGCCACCTCACACCCTCCTCTCCATTAGCTGCATCAGCTGAGCTCCTGAAAACTTGCATTAGTCTCAGTTTTAGTCTTGGAAAACAACCTTGTCCTCTCTTCTTTTCACTTCTTTCTAGCATTCCCATCCCCTCATACAGCTGGAAGGATTTTCAGAGCTTTTTTATTTATTTTTGAATTTAATGTAGTAGCAGTAATAAATGAGTACATAACCCAAATTTACTTCTGAAAACACCAGAATGTTTGTGAGACAGTGCAGGGTGCCCTGGGCCATGTGCGTGGCCACAGCTACCTCCTCCCAAAAAGGGAGAGCACGCTTCAGGGCTGGCAAGGGAAAAACGTCCGAGCACCAAGTGAGCTGCAGTGACACAGCTCCTGTGTCATATCCTATTTCTCCTACAAGGAGAATTCTGCTCCTTTTGTGCTGCACTCACAGAAGATAAAAAGGGAGAAGAAGTAACAATGATCCGTCTCATCAGGCTGCAAGAAGCGCACAGAATTGCCTGAGGTGAAGGCAAGAATAAGCAACGTCAGCACAGAAAGGTGTCATACAAGGTTTAAGCTTATTCAGAGGCAGAGCCTCCATCTCTCTCATGAATAAATACATAACCCAAGACAATTTAATTCCAACTGTTTTGTAGCACTTCTTATGAAAACTTTTCAAACAATGTAATGACTCACAGGTGAGCTCCCCACTGACAACATAAAATGACACTGTATTAGTTATCTGCCTTTACAAATGTGCAAGTCTTCACTAAGATATACAAATATCTCTCATAATATAGCACATGCCTTTACATGCAGCATAGCTGAAGATAGGGAACAGGCAGTAAGTAGTGACAGGTTTTCTTCACTCCAAATGAAAAGGTTATTAAACATTAATTGGTAACAGACAGGTTTTACTGCATATGCATACGCTCCAATACTCTGCACTTCCCATACCCACCTTATCTACAAAGTATAATTTTGTGAATTACTTAATTTTATTTATGATTCTCATACTATTGCCTTAATCTTTCATAATTCACATAACAAGGTCAAGTAATAAATTCACATCTTTTTTTTCCCTGTTTTGTTGTTTTGCTCTCCAACTGCCATTAAGAGATAGTACTTCAAGATTGCAGCTGGAATGACATCTAAGTCCTTCCACCAGTTGGAGGAAATTCTGGGAAAAGTGCTGGAAGGAAAGAAGTATCGAAATCTCTTTGACACAAGATGACAATATTACTTACATGTCCCAGTTTTGGTTTTATAGGCTCCTATAAATCCTCTCTCAGCAGAGAGCAGCACAAGAATGCCCTTGGAAGAGTGCATTAGGTAAGCAAAAGATGAGTTTGCAACCCATGAGTAGTATTAATTCAGTGCTTTTAGTCTGCCTTTTTTTTGCGAGAAGCCTTGGTGTAAGAGCTCAAATCAAGAATAGCTGGAAGCAAAGCAAAGAATCTCCTTATGTAACTGAGAGGGAAAAATAAGTACTAAATGGCTGCCCAGAGAAGCAAGGGTCTTTCCTGGACCCTTGAGATCATCTGGCTCTATAGTAGCATTGCACAACTCTCAGTTTGAGGACTCTGGAAGTAAACATAAGTGAAGAAGATGATCTGCAGAATGCAAATTAGGACAGATGAGGTTATAGGTCTGACATCACTTGAAACACCTAAATCAAATCTGAGTAGTTTTCTAAAGAAGAGCCTAAATGCAGCCAGAATATGCAGGCTGGATACCAGAATTATAGGGTAAAATGCTACAGGCAACAATTACCAATCACTTTCTTCTCCCAACCATAAAATAAGGTAATTTGTTTTCCCCACCCTGTGTGGAAAAGACTGGGTGGTCTTCTGACTTTAGGAGTCTGAGAAACATCCCTCAGGAGGACAAGGCCACAACAGGCCTCCTGGCCAGCATGAGGTCCTTTTTCAACACTGCCTTATGCTATACTTGATTTTAGTTATAGGCATTAAGATTGTGGCAGGGCTTTGCAAGTCATCACTAAATACCTTTTCTCCATGCAATTCTCAGGAGTGTCTTCAAGATATGAATAAAGTCTCAGTTGTTGAAAGGTAGCATGTTTTCAGTTCCTTAGCTGTCTTCATCAGCGTGGACTGCCATGCTGCAGGGATTCTTCATTTGGTTAAAGACTAATTCCCCTTCATCATGCAGAAGTTGTCACCAGTTCTAAGAACATAGCAGCTTTATTTGATACAAGTAACTGTGAATTCTGAGGCTATTAGTTCATTGAGGGAGTGACTTCTCAATAAAAGATAAATATAAAAACTCAATCTCCTATAGACAGCTTAAGAGTCTTTCATTCACCATCTATTTTTTAAAAACATTTAACATGTTGTTACGCATTCAGAGTTACAAAAATGAATTAGAAATCTTTGTATCTTCAGCCCCTTCTTAAATAAGGTACATCTGATAACATCCATGCTCAAAGCCATGCCATTTGAAGTTTGTTTGTATACTAAAAACCTAAGTGATGGAGTGTTCAGTGTTGCAATTCAGCTTCTTTTTCCAGTAAAAGGGAGAAAAGTGGGGCAGGCACCAGGCTGAAAAGCTTTCTGAAAGCTGCAGCTGCAGCCAACAGCTGAAATTTAAAATCAGCCATTATTTTGTCTCCTCATCTTGTGGGCTCTGCCACAGTTTTCAATAGAACACAGAGGCACTATCGCTCATTAGTTTCTTTTGCTGATGGGGCTAAAATAAGAGCGATAAACACTCTCCCTGACGTCAGAAAGCAGCATATGTCACTTCCCAACAGGACTCTCGACATGTTGCATGTGGACAACGTGTTCAGCAAGCAGCAAAACCCAAAGGGGGTTCTGTGAAATTAGTGATTTAATGTTGCAGAGAGAACCTGAAACTCAAGATCATATGGGGCAATGAAAGCAGAAGCAGAACTGCATTTCCATTTCCCAATCCCGTGAGAGAACAGACATGTGATATCCAGCAGATACAGTTTGCTTGGATTTCTACAGGGCATGTAACAACATCTCTTAGTAAAGAAACAAAGACAGGAGATCCTCCCATGGATAAAAAGAAATAATAATAAAGGTAGAAAATACCAAATAGGAATAAAAGACAAATTTCCCTAGGGAGGGAGACTACCTGTGGCATCACAGAGGAATTTGCATTGGTACAGGCAGCTCCCAACATTAGTGAGCTGGAAAAGGTGTGTATGGGGTGGTGGTGGTATGAACTGAGGTGATAGAGCTTGGAAGAAACTTCACAAGATTCACTGACCAGGCAGTAAAATGACAGATGAAATCCCATGTACTTATATGTGAAGTGACGCACGTTGGCTTTGAACAGATTATTACCACTCAGAAAGAGAGTTTGAAGTTATAACCATTTTGTGAAAATTTCAGCTCAGTGCTCATTAGTGATTAAAAAACCAAATATATGTTGGAAAATGTTAGGAAAAGAATAGTGAACAAGACATATAATATCATTATGCTCTTGTAAAAATCCACAGCCTACCCACATTTTGAATATTGCGTGCAGTTTTAATTCACTCCAGGTCAAAAAAGATATAGCAGATATAGGAATGCCAAGAAAAAAGGTGGCCTGGATGATCAAAGTTATGGAATAGTTTCTGTACAAGGAACAACTAAATAATGTAGGACTCGCCTTTCTGAAAACAGATGAGTCAAACATATGGTTGAAGTCTATAAATATGAGTGACAAAGAGAAACTGAATAGGGAAGGACTGTTCGTTGTCTCTTTCAATACAGGTTCTAGATGCATCAAATAAGACAAGTAGGCTGATAATTCAAAAACATACAGATGTGAATATTAATTTCACAGAGCACTATGGTGGCACTAAGGGACATGGTTTAGTGATGGGACTCAGCAGGTCAGGTTGACAGTTGGACTTGATGATCTTGAAGGTCTTTTCCAACCTAGATGATTCTATGATTCTATGAAGTACTGGTAAGCTGGGGAACTTGTAGGACGCTTCAGTTGCTGGGTTTTCAAGAGTTTAGAAAAAATTTTAAAAAATCAACAAAATAATGGAAAAAAAAATCCATTGAGCACTGTTAAAAACAAAAGTGACATCATCCTTTATTTCTTTCAAGTAATCTCTTAACCATGTATTGCTGGGAGCTGGAGGATATTCCAAAAGCTACAGTATGTACTCTCCTTGGTCCTGTATTCTTCCTTAGGTAACCATCACATTCAAGACAGATTTTTAGGCTGGACTTCTTGTCTGACCTGCTACAACTGCTTTTACATTCAGTGAGGTACAAGAAGCACTATTGCTGACAGTAACGCTTTGTCATACTTATTAACCATAAAGAAAAAGAAGCACTTATATTACAACAGAAAAATAACAACCCCAGATCTAATCAAAACACTGCTGTGTAGTGAGATTTGTATGGAAATCTCCTCCTGGTGAGAGGATATGGGAGAGAATGAATAGCATACAATAAGTTAAGTCATATCATCTCATCTGTTATAAAAAAAAGGTCCTAAATATTTGTCTACACAGGAAAATTAGTGTAGTGGAAGCTAGAGAATGAATCTGCAGTGCTTCAGCTGTTCTGCAGCGGTGGTGGACAATACAGTGCAAATCTTCCATGGCATCAGCATCTGTAGCTCTGGATACCGCCAAGTGTCAGAAGGCTATTAAACCTTTTGAACAAGGGATCAGTACAGCTTTGGGGGGCTGAGATCATCTTTTCTCCCTCATTAACTCCCCACTACCGAGAGGCCACTGTGGAGGACTTTAGGTGCCATGACTCTGAAGCACAGTGTGGCACCAATCTGCCCTCACCCTTCCCCATCTTTTGGGATATGGGACCCAGTGTAAGGACAGGCAAAACTTACTTAAAGATCAACACACAGTACTGGGATCTGGCAGCAGTAGGGTCATTGTAATTTGCTCATTTATAAGAATAAAATCTGACTATCTGTCCACGGTAACACACACAACCTCTCCATGAAGACACATGGAGATGGGCAAGGTCCCCTGAGCTCTTTAAGCTCCCCACCACACATGCAGGGACCCATTGCCAGTAACTGCAGTAGTTCCTTTGCGCACTGACTTCCCCAAAAGCAGACAGTGGTTTACTTGGTGTATGAATCTGCATCCACACAAAAGGGAAGGGGGGGGCAAGAGAATTATCTCATCCACTGATGAGTATCTATGCTGCTTTTTCAAAGCTGCTTAAACTGGTCTATATATTTCTTGTTGTACTGTGAGACACAATGAAGGCATCAGATGTTTTGCCCCTGTAGTTCTTTGGAAATTTGCTTTTACTATTTCCTTAGCTTATCAGGATGTCTAACCACCTCCCTGTTCTCTCCCTTTCCCAGAAAACAGGAGAGCTTTTTTTTTTTTTTTTCGTTAGTCAGGGGATTTTTCAAGGGCAAAGAATAATACACCTTTTATTAAGCAGTAAGAAACTTTTTACTAGCAATTTCTCAAGGAATGTTATGACTGGCTGACTTGAAAGTGGCCTATCCAGAATCTCATTAGATTTTCAAGTACTTTAGAAAGCAATTCTTACTGAATTATCAAACTTACAGGAAAGCAATGGCAGTTTCATACCCACAATTATGTACTTCTGTGTTAAGTGCAGAAGCATATCAGAAAAATAAGGAGTGTCATGTGCCTACAGCTACAGCAGTAAAAGGGAACTGATGGGAGATGTTAGAGAATACTCTTCATAAACATTTAATTTGTATGATTAAATATTTTTTTTCCAAAATCATGCACATAAGACAGGATATACAATGATGTATCTCAGTAAGTCTTGACCCAGAAAATCTAAGTGGTAAACAAACCACAAAAGCTTCATGGGTGTGGAGCACACACAGGTCATAACAGCTTGCATAAGCAACCTCTGCATTCTGCTGTTTGGTCAAAGCAGCCAAATCTGTCTTCCACTGGATACCAGTGCCCCCGAACAAAGACCTGCAAAGGTGGCTGCAGATGGGCAGAAGCACCGGTTGTTCTAGAGCTGCTTTGCCCCATCTGCGATATTGACACTGCAAATAAGAGGAAATCAGTGTGACTTCCCAGCTGATGGGACTTCTCCATAGATACCACCTAAGAATCCCTGAGCTTCCTTCTTCTGAATGGAGGGTAGCCTGTCTTACCTCACCTATCCTTAGTCATCAAAAATACAGGCAACCATTGTAAGCCATTCACCTAGTAAATAAACCACAGGGGTAAAACAGGCACCTGCTGCAGATTACTCATCCCACTCATTCTAGACACCTAGTTTAAGGATGGCATGAGTTAGCCTCCTGAGATGTCCCTCCATGACTGTAAAGCAGCACACACAGTAGACTAAATGCATTGATAAGAGCACTGATTGGTCAGTGGGCAGCTCGCCACTGGAGGTAGTAGGGGTCTCTTGAAAACATCTGCACATATAGCTCTTTGGATAGTATCACACTTCCTTAAATAGTTCTAAGAACAAAATAATGTTCAGTTTTTATTTGGAAAAAACATGTACTGTCTATACATGGAAATATCTTCTAATACTCTCTGTAACATTTCCACAACATTTTAGACAGTAGATGATTCCCATGCAGACTGCTTTCCTCAAGAGCCAAGCATATAGTTAATCCTAAATTTTAGGCTCATGTTCCTGATTCTCTGTATAAAGACTTTCCTATTTCTATTTTTGCCGAACACTTTTTGTCATTGTGTTCTGCTGCCAGCAGACTAGACAATCAGTTTCTTAAACACCTCTCTCTCAAAACAAAACAATCCAACCCAGACCATATTCTAAGGAGACTCTCACCATCATAAAATGCAGATTTACAAGGCTGAGGATGGTCTGTCTTTCCCCTACACTACATTTCTGTTTGCAATCCCATACCAGATGGAGTTGTTGCATGACTCCTGGCCAGGCTTTGCAAAGCGAAGCATGAAGCCTGCTCCATAACACTTTATGAGTGGTTGCTGTGGCTGTGCCAAAAGAGTTGCAAACAGTACTTCCTTCTACACTTTGACCCCAATCCAGCTAGACACACTGCGGCATCCACAGCAGGCTCTGCTGAGAAGCGCAGGGATGTCTGTGCAGCATACAGCACCGCAGCGAGCAGGTAACGCTTCTCCCTCTCACGCAAACACACATGAGCATGCTTTGACTGCCTGCTCAGCTGCTTCTCCTTTTATCTTGGTTCATCATCATCAACATATTTTGCTGACAAAATATCTTATGTTGTCCTTTACAGCTCCCCCCGGGAAAGCAAATGAAGAAAAGCTATGGCTCTACATAGAGAGGAAGGCATAGTTAAATGGGTGAGATTTCACAGTTAATGGCAGCAGGACAGCTGGACTGGTGAGAGGCAGAGAGCTGGGCTGAGGGTTTACAACTGATGGCTGCTCACCATCAGCATGGCTACCTACAGGGCAAGCAAGCACCCACCTCCTGCAGGCGCTGAAGCTGCCATCCCTTTAAGCACACAGCCCGGCAGAAGGAGAGGGAAATCACTTCTCATCTCTCTCCTTCATTTTAAAGACTTGTCCTAGCTTCTCACTCTGTGGTCATCAGATGGCTCTGCTCAATGTCCTGCCAATGAAATACATGCAATTTTGGCAAAACTAAACAAACAGTTTCCTACCATGGAAAGTCCCAAAGTGCTGAGAAAATAGGTTGTTCTCCACCCATTGTCTGTTTCAAAACTTCCTTTGCAGCTTCCAATTACAGCCTTCTAATGAAAGTAAGGGGAAATCAAACGAACAGAGAAATCAGACTTTGCCAATGGAGATATCAACAACACGCAAAAGACATTTGCTGTGGATTTTTTTTTTTTTTAAAGAAAAAAAGATATTCTTTAGCTCTGCATTTCCCTCACCCTCGGTGACCCAAAAGCAGCCCCGAAGCCCAGCCCCAGGCCGCCCCCGGCTCTCCCCGGGCCGCCAGCCCGGGAGCGGTGCGGTGCTGCCCTCTCCCGGGCAGCCCCCGCCCGGGGCCACGGCGCCCGCGGTGCCACGGCCGCGCAGGGCTGGCTTTGTCCTCCGGACGTGCTTCTGAGGACAGGCAAAGCCCAGCCTGGCTGACGGGCTCGGCGATAACAGCCCATCTCCGGCGTGGTGGCCAGGGATGAAGTTATCCCGGAGACACCAAGCTAGCGCTGCAGCTACCAGAAGCAGCAGTGGTGCCGAAGGACAGCGAGAGAGAGGATGGACAGGCTGCTCCCAGAGAGGTCTCGCTGGCTGTGCGTGTAACACAGCTCTCCCGTGGTGGAGGATACAAAGCCAAATTAGAAACAGACAGACAAACAAAACAGACACATTCCCAGCTACAGTTTGCATCTGGATCCAAAACAAAGTTGTCCTCTATAAACCTGAGTCTCCCACTGAAAATACATTGAGAGAAATTATTTCTTTGATGTACTTACTCCTTGTACCAAAGCCTTGCACCTGCTCTGAAGGGTCAATGTGCTTGGGTTCTCTCAGACCAGGAGAAAAGTCTCTTGATATTTAAATCTGAGGCTTGTGAAGCCTCATCTAACCTCAACTACTGCTTTAGTCCATGCAACAAAACCAATCACACAGGATCAAATGCATAAATCAAAGACACCACAGGGCTCAGCAGACAGGAAGCCTGCACTCTACAGAGTGTATATGATCCATCCTTGCTGGTCTACAGCACTCACTGGCTAGCCAGCTCCTGCTTCAGCCTCCTCCTCCCTGAGAGGTAGCCCTGAGCAAAGTGCTTTGCAAAAACCCGAGCCTGAAGTCCCATCAAAGCAGATTGCTAAGGCAAGATCCTCATCTGCAAGAAAAGTTCAAAAACTTTACCAGACCATGGTAAGAAAAGTTCAGTTATTCTTAGCTGCTGTCTTTGTGAAACCTCAAACTGTGATCTTCTTAAACACAGAGGAGCAGAAGTTCTCTATACAGCAGGCAGGAAACAGCTTAAAATCTCTGGTCTTTCTCTAACATTTCATTTCTTTTGGGGGTTAAGCCTCAGACAGTTGACTCTCACCAAAGCCCCAAAACTGGCTAGGCTACATGAGAATCTGCTGCAAGACAGTATAATAAGACTGATTAACCACTTAATCTCTACTTAAGGTCCCAAAATAGCCCTCAAGTGGAAGGCATGTACGTTTTACTCTGTAAAAATGCATGACACTTGTTTTTGTAGTTACGTTTATGAGGCAAGCAGGCATGCACACTTGTCATTTTTCACACTCACCACAATTCTGTCAACACGAACAGCTAACTTTTAAAGGAAAGTTCAAGTACTCCAGCTGCTCTTTAGTTACTGGGGTTGATGTCTGATTGAAGATAGAAACAAAACAAAACATGAAGTCTAATACTAAATACAAGCTGGAAAAAATTTGAACTGCTTGTATAAAATACCTGCAGATGGGACATTCTGTATTACTTCTTAACATTACTGCATTTTCTTTACAGGGATGGGATTAGATGTAAACCTCAAGAATGTATTAGTATTGCCTATGGAAAGAAAAATACCCATAGAATTTTTATAGCTGATATGAAAAAAAAAAAAAAAAAGATTCAACTTGGCAAACTCTTTATATGTATTAGATAAAAGACTTAGAAAACAGATGCTCCTTCTTACAAGCAGCCAAGATCTTCTAATATCCCTACAACTTGTTAATCAACTAACATATGGTACCACTTTAGCAAAACACACCATTCTGATTTTGCATTTACATGGTCCGTTTCCTACAAAACTATTGTCAACATTTGGCTGGTATTATGTAACCTAGTAATTTTTATTCCTACATTTTAAATTAATCAATAAGTGCAGAAATAAAAAGAGAAAAGGTTTCAATCCAAACAATAAGTAAAGCAGTCATTTTCATAGGGTGTCCAATGATGGATGGATTTCCTCTTACCATGATGATATTCACCAGTCTCTATAAAAATTACAATTTGTTGCAAAATTACTACCTAAAAATTCTGTTGACTCTGACTTCAAGCCCTTGAGGAACCAATATATCCAGTTTTAGGGCAAAGCTAAACTGTCAAAGCAATATTTGATGTAGCTTGGTAACATCTGCACAAGGTGGTTCCCAGATAAGAATATACAACTTTATTAATGATTTTTTTTAAACTTCTGTTTTATATGCATATTAGGCCTTACCGTTTCCTAAAAAGACACATTTATGCATAATATAATACTTCTAAACACATACTAGGNAAAAAAAAAAAAGTCTTTTTTTTAATGAATCATATGCACTTATTTAAATTTTAAACCCATATAGACCTGGCCTAGTCTCTCGGTTTTCTGCTGACTTAATTTACTAACACTCAGCTGCTGGCCCTGAATGGTTTCCACCACCCTCATGCCAATTCAGTGCAAGTCCACTCGCAGTACCCACACACCTTGCACAAACACACCACCACCCAACCTGGGTGCCAGGCACGGATTTCTGCTGCTTTGCCACCAAAAGCAACGGGACCAACCTACTTTCCAAAGGCATTTTTGCAGACCCTGCTTACAATTCACCCTCCATTTGTCCTGCTTCATTAAAAACAATGCTTCTGAATTACAGACAGATGGGGTTTGGATGCTGTGCTTCTTCCCCCAGCACGTTTGGGCACTGCAAGGCCATCGCAGCTGCGCAGCGCTGCCTGCATCAGGGCTGGGTTACAGAGCGTGCAAAGGTGTGGGGTGCTGGGCGCTTAGGGCTTTGCAGCAAGCAGCACGAGTGTTCTGCTGTGACGCCCTGCGGGTAAGGCACATCCAAAGAGCTCCAGACACAGCGTGGGGGGGGGCGAGTCCCTTCCGGGATATGGAAAATGTAAGCAAAAACAAAGAAGTTTGGCAGAGAAAGTCTATAAAGCGGTAAAGCTTGTGGAGAAAGCTTAGGGGGGTGTTTATGTTTTATGTTTGCTGCTTAAATTAATGATAGGCAGTTTTGAATATATATAGTATATACGTATTGTGCATTTTGAGACTGATAGGAGGGCTTGCTATTTGGCTGGTTTTTAATGCTTTTAACATTAGACGCAGATGTAGCACAATTTAAAAAACACTTCTAAAGCACGGTCAGATGGAAGCATGTCTGTCAGCACAAAAAAATCGCCTTACAATTTCACTTTTCAGCATTTGGAACCACAACCATTGCAGTTCTATTTAAAAGAAGAAATAACTGTAAAATTTCTGAATACCTGGAATATACTAAAAGCACCCAACATGTTTTATGGGCAAATTACCAATTGTCCTACAGGTTTTCCAACGGCTGGATAATAATGAAAGTAGAGAATATGAACTCCTAAAATTTGTCTAAGATATAGTCTAAAAGTCGAAATCTGCATTTTCACTTGCGAGAAATGCAAAGACCCAAAGTTACAGCAAAATAAAGTGATGAAGAAAAGTGAAATAACTAAATGTTGCAGGATTTTCTTTATTTGACACTTTTCAAGAAAAAAAAAAGGTTAAAATTCATATAGATAGACTGGAAGGCAACCTGACATTCTCAATTTATTCTTGATTAAACTTTAAAATATCCCATATATACAACTGTATGCACAAACACATAAAGCTACACTTTTAAGTTTGATAGCATGTCTCTCCCTCTCTATATTGCTGACCATCAATTAAATTATAAACTCTATCAAGAGGCATAATAATTTCCTGTACAGTGTTCGGTATAATTGCCAAATTCTGGGATGGGTTTCAGGGTAGTACTCATAATATAATAAATGATACTTTAATATGGATTGCAGAAATCCTCTCTCAGTTAAATATTTAATTTTCATTAAAATGTAGTAGTAATCTTCTTGAAAGGATGCATGAATGGAACTTACATTAATAGTTTCTCATATTGGCATGCACATCTGATAGAAACCTGTAAGAAATCCAAGGAAGGTGATAATGTACTATGGGAGATGAAGGTGAAAACAAGTCCCACCTGGCCAAGTCACAAAGAACATGGGATGGGATGAGACATTCACCTCAGGAATGTGTCTCTTCTTGAAGGTTAGCACAGACATGACAGGGATGTGTGTGGAGGTGGCACACCTGGGCACACAAGCAGCTTCACGAGCACACTAACTTCATACCTGCAGCATCATTTTTGGCTTGAAAGGGCTTGCAGATAATCCCTTGATAAATTACCTGGTGGAAGATGTTTCTTCCATATACAGTTTCTCCTCTCTCTCTTTTTTTTTTTTTTTTTTTTTTTTTTTGGGGGGGGGTATTATTTTCTTTTGAGTTCTGCTGTACAAAAGTTTAAGAAAGTTCCGCATTTGCTTACAAAACCTAAGTTCCTAGGGACAGCAAAAAGAGAACAAATGTGAATATTCCACATTTAAGGCTTTTGGGGTGCAGAGCCTCTTTGGCATTTGTGTAAGAGCTCCCAAAGGGGGCCATAAGCACACAAGGGCTTTTGTCTTGCCTCTTTGCACAGGTCCGCTGCCCATAGCCTGCAGTGCCATCTGCTTCCAGCATCGTTTTGCTTCTGGATAAGCAGAAAATTAGGTATTCCTTGAACATCTCTCTACTTTCGATTAAAGTGAAAGAAAAGTGCATCTAGACAAACACTTCCATTTTAATATGCTTACCTAGTACATCTAGCTCTGCCTTGAGGGAGGTATAGATTGCCCTGCTATTGATACTGAAACATGTCCCTTCATTCAAATTGTTGAAGGAATTACCCCAAAGCAGCCTAAAATGTCTGAAAGATATGAACATTTCAGATGCACGGATGGGCAAAATTACCTGTCTCTCTTATTCCAAGTTCCTTGATCCTGGATAATGAAATGTGCTGCTAATGTCACACAGAGGTACCTCAGCAGCTTAGGCAGATGCTTTGTGATACAAACTGCAGCTCATCTGCTATTGTTTTCTTTTCTAACAGAACATTTCACCCTTCCTGTATCACTAAATTAGTTTCTACTGAGTTCAAAGCTATACACAATACCCACAGTTCTTCCACCCCTCAGCAAAGAAGATAAAAAGTACTATGTTTGCAATGCAATGAAATTTCCAGTTAATAAGAAGATGAAATCAAAAATCAATATAAATTTTTTAACTTACTGAACTATCCTCCTCCAGCAAAGCGTTCTGCACCAGCTATTAGCAACAAGAAGGGAATTTCCTCCTCCTCAGACTATTCTTGAAACAGATTGCAGTAAGTCTTCCTTTCCAGCCTCAGCCTTCAATAGCAAAAGGAAGCTACTCTCAATCTACAGGCAGGAACAACCTCACCAACTTAAAAAAAACAAAAAAAAACAAAAAAAAAACAACCTCCCCAAATTTAGGCCACCACTTTATTAAAGGTCAACACAGACATTTATGAAAGATCTCTATGAGCTGTTTTAAAAGACTTCCTACTGTAGAAGCCTAAATCATAGCATAATGCTTACTTGCCTTTCCTTTCAAGTCCGGAAAGCTCTTTGTTAAGATCACTTATAGTAAGGAAACAAGTTTTCACTCACTCTGTATGTGTAACCCTGTAAATAAACCAGCAACACTTTGTGGAGGGCGACAGTGGGCAGATTGCCTTTGCCATGAACGTTGAATGAAAATCTGCAGAGCAGCCCCATATACCCTGCCAAGATCTGGGAATTCACCCCAGATGATAGGGTCAGCAGTCAGAAAACAAACAACAAGGCTCAGGTAGTAACAGCATCCTGACTTAACTCAACTCCAAGCAGCTATCATTAACAGGCAAGGAAAGGGCAAAATGTTTACGGAGTGGCTGTATGAATGTGCACCGCATGGAACAATCTCGTTTCTAAGAACTCAATTAAATGGAAGCCAAATCAATAGCTATACCATATGCTAGACTCTGAGATCAGCATTGTCTACAGCAATGATGAAAGGTAGGCATTAGCCCACTTGTCAGACTGCTGTGTTCAGTAACTGAGAAAATAGGGAGGTCCTTGTTTGTTTGTTTCTTTAAAAGAAGACACAGCGTTATCTGTCTCCTCTCCATTTCCTCAGCCTGGACCAGATCCCTTCCTCTCTTAAAGGATGAGGGTTTTGCTCAACAGCTCGTGAGGCTGTCTCTTAGAGTTCTCTCTCTATCATCAAAGGATTTTTACACAGAGAGGCTGCTCCTGCAGCCCCGCAGAAGCAACCTCATCATCACTTATAATCTCAAGAAGGGTGGAAGGCCAGAATTGTCCCCGCATAGCCCACGCCGTTGCCCTCGGATCTGATAATGCAGTTTGAACGCTCTGCTGTGCTATGAGCACTTAAGCCTCAACATACCCTTACATGGACTCTTCTATGGAGACTGCACTGAAAAAAAAATTCTCCACATGACTTCCAGTAGCATTGCATGGGTAATCACAGGCATCCTCAATGTATCATGCCAATCCTGGATTTACCAATCCCTCACTCTTTTCTTTTTCCCACTATAGACTTGAGAAACATAAAAACCATGATCTAGGCTTTTATATATTCATATATGAGGCAGAAGAATTGCAAGAGCACCACAGAATCATCACGTTCCACGAAAAGCGAGAGAAAAAGAAAGTCCTTCCTGAGGACATACTTTCCTCCACCACGATCAGTTTAGGACAATGTGATCCATGATCAGAAGGACAGAAGTGCTCTGGACCTCTCTATGGAGGCTTTATTCACCATATCAGCAGCCCAGGCACCTCATTCAGGCACTGAAGTTAGATGTCCAAAAGTTGTCTTTGAGAATAACAGACTGAACTGGAATTCATCCCTGACTCAAAGTCTCAATGTAACAGAATGGCTTTTTACAATAGGGAAATGCAGATTATGGGCAGATGCTCCATCAGTGCGAAAAGAATGATCACAAACTGAAAACAGAAACTTGGAAAAACAAAGCATGCAGGAAATCCAGAAAGAACAGCGTTGGAGTCAATGTGTCAAAGGAAAGAGCTGAAATTGAAAGATAGTCTCTACAGGGAAAAGTATGGAGAAACAGGGAAAATATTTCCACAAGTTATCTGGCAAAGAAGTCCTCCATTAAGAAGCAGGGAAATAAAGCTGAGCATGCTTCTGGGAGAAACACAAAGAGAACACAAAAGGCTTGACAGCACATGGCTACCTGCCATCTGATTAGCTGCGAGTGCTCCTACCATACAGGCAGAAGGTATGAAAATGCACCGATATACTGAAGTCCTGTCCTGGGAAAGCACGACTACACTTTCATTAACACTGGCAGTGCTTGCACTTCCCAAAATGTCGATAAAAATGGTTACAGATCTATTCAGTTGATGATGATTTTTATTTCATACAAGAAAAAGGAGTGCCGCCTCAGACTAATTAGATTTCCATACCAAAATCCAGGTTCATCTAAACACCAGACTAAACGCTAACAGATGCTATCTTGATTTCATACTTAAAATCCAACACAGTGGTTCCCAAAACAGGGTCCTGACCTCTACAGGGCCTGTCACAAGTTACTCAGGGAACTGCAAAACTGAAATCTCATTTTACAATGTCCAGAAAGCATCCTTGTGGAGGTCAACAGAGTGCAGTTATCCTTACTACACCTACGGACTTTGCTCCTGCTTGGAAGAGAGGGGGAAGCATGGTGGCAGCAGGAACCCTGTACTGATGTCCTTCATCCTGAGCCCACCCTTACACAGGGCAGAGATTTCTGGTAAAGGGAAAAAGGCTTGCCTGGGGCCAGGTGGGAAGGGGAACAGGCAGTAACTGGATCCTTTGTAGAAGTAACACGAAGGTATCGTTGAGAAGACTTGTTTCAATCATTCAGCTAATGCTTCTACCTAGGTTACACCATTCTTAAAACTAATGCTTATATTTCTGGTTTTGACAATCCTTACAACACTGAGACCAAAATATTTTTACAGATTTAATTCTATCTTCTAGACGACCTGAGCTGGATCCAAGATGTGCCTAAAAGTTAGAGGGAAGAGGCTTTCCCACATCTAACTCCCAGCTGTCCCACCACTCTTCCTCATGCTTCCTCATCTTTTGGACCCCTGTTGCCTGCTCTCCTGGCTGCGGTGGCCCAGCTTCAGCGGGGACAGCAGCAGTTACCCCCTCTCCATTAACCTGCAACCCAGGCACCAGGTACTACCCTGGCAAGGGAAGCTGCAGACAAAAATCTCAGTCAAAAGAGAGTCCAGTGACAGAGATGTGTGCGCTTCCGTTAGTTCTGTGGGGACAGCACAGGACCCAGAGCTTCTCCAGCACAAGGACACATTAAGACCACAGGACAAGAAGCAGGTGCTCAGATCATTCCCTTGGGTTTAAGCCATTTAAAATGAAGCATGAGTGCTATCATCTCTGTTCTCACTGCCTGGACTTAACTGTTTGGCATCATGGAGAGGCTGGTAGTAAATCTGATCCTGAAGACATGGGAATTTCTCAGAGCTGGAGACTCGGCATAGCAGCGACTGCCCAATGTCAGTAACAACATTCACTCCTATATCCTCAAAAGGAGGTTTCTAAGATCACAAGATATTTAGAGTCATTTGACTTATATTCTTGCTCTGATCTGGCTGCATCCCCACAATGGACGAGGGAAAAATACAGCCACTATTAAACAACACAGGAGCTGCGCAGTACTTCGAGGACTAAGTAAGGAGGGAAAAACTTGTAACTTAAGAGCCCACTAGAAGAGAATAAAGAGAATCCACCAGTGGGTTCAAGAACAAGCAAAAACCAAATGCTGCTTTAGAGTGGTGACATCTGAAGTAGAACAAAACATTTGAGAGACACGGGACTGGGAAGCTGACCCATTAAAAAAAGACAAAATGAAAATTCGTTACAGTGAAGAAGAGCATCCTTATAAAGCTACAAGACTATTAGGAGGATATTTCTGTAATATTACAATTATTTTACCCTGTTAATATATCTTATTAAAAATAAGGAACATTTGTCTGGCACAAGGGTGAAGCTCACTAGTAAATGTATGATCCAAGAACACAAATAACAGATACAGAAATGGTTACTGAAGCTTTAGGAAAATACATACACATCACCTGAATCAGAACAGAAAGGCAGAATGGACATGAAAATGGACCTTTAAAAGATACCAAAGTGCAAGAGATGTGACCCCTGAAGTCATAATAGAAATGGGGGGAAAATGTTCATGCACAGAACTGCACCATCCTGAGGAGGGAGGATGGAGAAGAGGAAAAATGTTCAATTGTAATTAAAATTAATAACCCTGAATGTGCCAGGTGAGATGGATTAGAATTAGGGCTCCTATTATAAATTCAACCATTATCTCTTAAGAGAGGGCACAGAGCCTGGCAGAGTAAAAGGATGCAGCTCCTAAAATACAGAGCTATTCCGGAGCCAGTCAGTGTTAGAGAGAAAAGACAGCCAGGTGAAGCCACCCGACTTACAGATGTATGCGTGCCCTGTGTGAGGCACTCGCAGCAACTGGGGCTTTTCAAACATGATGGACAGGCTGAATGCACAGAACACCTGAACTATCCACTACCTAGCCAGCTGCAAAAGCAAATCTGAGTTGATTTATTATTATTACTACATGGAAGTTTGCAGTGCTGTTATACACATAAGTGTTGCAAATATTTAGTGCTCGAAGTCATTAATTTACCTCACGTGTGCACTAAAATACAATTGGAAAATGCATGGCTCCATTTATGCTGTCTTCTTTTTCCTGCTACTACAAAACTGACAGAAAAAGATTGCTCTAAACAGAAATACATTAACAGAGGTTGGAAGCAGATATCAGAGAAAGCAACTCAAGTCTTCAGGGGAGCAAAAGCCAACTAGTGAGAAGTGAAGGAAGAAGCAGTCACAAACATCTAAAAATAGCAAATCCAGTAGGAAGTTCCCCTACAGAGATTTAATCTCCTATTGTACTCAGATCCTGGCGTTATGAGTTAAAAATCTACAAGAAGCTATCATCTTTAATACATCATCTCCTTCCTTCTGTTCTTTAAAGCAAAGAAGCTGATTAAACATCCTGCCACACTCTGGTAACCTTAACAGTACATTTCTTCATTTTTCACTGTAAAAGGTCAGTCACATGTTAAATTGCTCTTCTTTGTGTGAATTTACACTAAGCACAAGACTAAGTCAATAAAAGTAGTGGATTTCAGAGAGATGTTAAAAAAAAAAAGTATTCTCGCTCTTTCAAAATGTTTGAATTTTACACTTCCTTAGTGAGGCTCCAGATTAACCAGTTTCCTATATTTCACTATGGTAAAATCTCTCTCAAAGCATTAAAAAAGTGAACCCCATTATCCTCATTTTGCAAAGCAGGTAAGTATAGTGCTTTATACTGTGATGACAAGGCATGGGTCCCAAACAATACTTTTCAAGTCTTCCCTCTCATCTTCATTAAAATAAAAAACAGACAAGAGACTTCTCCAGATAGTTAGCTAAACAGATGAAAGCTGTGACATATTTTGCAATATCACTTGAGTCACTGAATACAACCTGTAGTGTGGTAATGTTTAGTGGACATCCACGCTCTGATCAGAGTTTCAGAGAATTTGTTGAATTAATACAGAAGGTAGGACTGACCTTCACAGCAGCCCCTGTGGTTTTATATACTTCAGGTACAGTGACCTGGCTGAGTAAGTGGATGGACTCCATGCCACACCAAAGTACATCAGCTGTGCTTTCTTACCTGCATTGCAAATTCATCCAAAACCCTTCAGCCCTCCTCCCCCTTCCTTTCTCATTAGGCTTTAAAGCAATAATATGCACTATGCATCGATGCAGTTAGGTTTTCCCCTTGGTATATGTGACAGTAAGAAAAGGACAGGCAATTATTTACAGCTATCCACAGTTAATAGTGCACACAGAACTCCTGATTACAGAGGAAGCATAAACCCCATCCTCACAGAATAAAAAGGCAATATATCACAATCTGAATACACAATGCACTTATCACTCTTGGTATTCGCATTTGCTAACCTTTGAATCTAATAATACAACACTAATATTCTATTAATACAGCGCTTATACAGAATTTCCTTTCTTTTTCTTTAACATATAAAGAGAAGAAAACAATTCTGTGTTGTTAAACAACTGGGCAAGATACTACTGGAACATCAAATCCCCTATTATTTCTCAAAAAAATTGCACAGAATTCCTCAAGTACTGCATGAGAGGCAACAGCACAGACTCATTGCACCCCTGGTACCTCTCTGTCAGGATTTGGGCGTGAGAACAGAAAGGGTCTACAAGAGCCCACCAAAAGGCAAACACCTTCCCAGACATAAGAAATGAAGAGCATCAGCCAAGCGAGACAAGGCAAGGAGCCACCTGCATGAGGAGGACTGACCAACCCTGCCCAGCCTATCCCCACCAGACCCACAGTATTTTTCTGCAGTGGAGGAGCTTGAACATGGAAGAGAAAATAATATTATTATTTTTTTAATTCTGGGCTTATATCTCCCAAGATATAAGCCATAGTTTCATGAAATTATTATTATTAGTTCATGAACGTGAACATAGTTTCATGAACTGGCATGAAGGGGTACTGTCAGTGCAAGATGACATCCCTTCTTCAGTCACTCACTCCCAGTCCCTGTCCTTGCAAACCACTGTGCAACCACGCATTGAACTGCGGCAGGTCAGGGAAATGATCCCTTCTAAAGCTAATCTCTTTTTTTTCTTTTAACCAAAACCAAAAACTGATCTCCTTTCCTTTTTCTGTGTTGGTGGTTTCACTGGAAAATGTAACTCACATCGAGAATCTATTAGAAAGGAGGAAAAGATTAATTTAAAATTGGGTTAAATTCTGAAATAGTGAATTAGTGAAAATATTATTCCATACAATTTATAGGAAAGCTAACTGTAATTTTCTTCACCAATTCCAATAGCAATATGAATCTCTTTTTATGCTTTTAAGTTAATTTAATTTTTTTTTGATAGTGCCCCTGTTGGGGACACTTAGGAGTGCTGAACGTAAGGCACAGAAGATAATTACTTTGCTCCACTTGGCAGATGTAGCCTATAGGTATGCTGGTCCCACTACATCCAATCTCATCTAGTCTCAAAAGTGAAGTGGTCCTGAACTTGTTCAAGTCTGAGTCAGACCTCTTACTTCCCACAAAAAATGCAACTACTTCTGGTGCACCATATGGCAGCAATCCTATGTCAGCATCACTGTACAACAGTTTTCCAGAAGGAGAATGAAGAGCAAGTTCTGCACTTGAAACTGAAGAGAGATTTATCCCACAAAAATATGCAACACATCATTACACAAACTGGAGCTCAGGCAGGACACCAGCACTCAAGTGTTATGGGAACTTTAATGGGGAAGGGTCAGGGATTCGATCTGACGTCCAAGCAAAGTGCCAGTTATAGTTTGCGCAATGCTGTCAGACAGACAACGCAGCTTTGCTGAGAAACTATTAATTTCATGTTATGAAAGCAAAATATTCTGCTATGAGGCTCCATTATACTTGGAGCCTTTGACCCTGGTTTATCCTGGAGTTCAAGCCCTGATAATCTATGTGCTTGAAGCTCATCTTGGTGGATAATGGAAAATTCTGCTCCATTTCCTCTGGGACTTCATGCTCATTAGTCACAGCATACCAATTAAAAGCTTTGTTAGAAAACCAGAGGAATGTGACACAGCACATGTACAAACCAGGAAGCTTCATTCACATATAGCATGGATGAATGGCTCTGTATGGAGAGCCAAGCATCGCATTAGCAGGTCGTGTGCATCAGCATGCAAGATCAACAAAAGACGTGCAAGAATTTTTAAGTCAGCACTCTCAGCAAGCAATGGATTTTAATTTTGAATGATGAGAGTTACAGTATTTTTCAACGTCTACATACCTTCCTTCTAACCAAAGGTAATGTAAATTTTTGTTTAAAGTTATATTTTCTTACTTGCATTATTACTTTGGCGATCATCTAGTAGGAAATTACTACACATAGCACCAGCTACCGACCAGATTCTTCTCTTCACCATCAGAGGTGAAGCTGGGGTTAGTGCCATGGCAAGCTACTTATGAATTAGAATAACATCTATTTTCAAAAGGGATTATTGCCACTATGAACAACTGTCAAGTATCTGTAGCAGCAATTCTTAATTAAGGAAAGAAAAGGACTCAGACTCAGCGTCTGTGCTCTGATCATGCAGCTAATAACTGACTCCGCCTCACTCAAAACAAAAGTGGGATCTAACATGCAGATTTATTTTTGCAACAGTTTATGCTACAGATCTAAGCTAAACCGTTTAATATAAAACCTGAAAAATAATGGTCGGCTATAGCTACAAAAAACTCAGTTTGTTACATTTTGTTAACCCTTAATTATATTGCAGCATTTTCCTCACAGTGAAGGAGCTGCTCTCAGGAGGTTTTAGGGTTAACAACTCACATTGATGTCATGCTGTAAGCCTTGCAGAGGCAATAACTCTACCTTTCAACTTATATTTTCATTTCTACCATTCAAATGCAGCACAATGGTGATGTTTAGCATATTTCTTATATTATAGACAGAATACTTTGTAAAATATTCCATCTGTGACAGAGATGATCACATTATGAAAACTGCAGCTTGAGCAATGCATCACAGAGGAGAGATATTCTTGAAGGATAAGAGCATCTTATCAGATGAAGGCCCTCTCAGAAGGGCCTTCAGGGAGCGATCTGGGGCACACTGGAGCAGAGTCCTTGCTGAGGACAGTGGACCCGGGCCCTGTGCTCTTTGCCTCTGCCACCCCTGCATCCCCTCGTGCCCCAGCAGGGGCCGTGCCACCACTAAGCCCTCGGATGCCCCTGTTTGGCATCTTCCCGTTCCAATCACTTCTGCTGTTGCACAGACAACTGGCTCAAGGAACCCATCCAGTGAAAAACTAACCTGCTAACAAACAAACAAAAAGAAAAACAGGAAGAAAAATTCATTGGGTGACCAGCTCTCAGCCGTAGCTTACTAAAGCCAAGCTGGACAATAACTGCCCCCCACGTAACGAGCTCTAACAACATCTCTGCACCAGGCTCCTATTTGCATCAGCGCATCCCTACATCCTTTACCCTCATCGACAGCAACCCGCCTGGCTGAGATGTGAGCTGAGGTGGTTGCCACATCTGCAGGACCTCCGTGGCCCCTCCTGCACCACGGCAATCGGGGCCCTGGAGCGGGACATGGCCGGCCCCTGCCCCGTCTCGCACAGTGCCAGGAGGCAACTGCACTTTCCTCACGTTCAGGTCTGACGTGAAGCTGCTCTGACAACGGCGTACTTGGTGAAGGTAGAAAGACAACATGAAAAATTAAGTGACAGGTACCAAGCTGCTTCATATGAACTCAAAGAACAGGATTAAAGTTTCTCACAACTCATATTTTTTTCTGCCAGTTTTCACAGCACTTTTATTACAAATCCATATCCTGGTTGGGAGATGGGGGGAGGAGGCAGAGTAAAAGCTCTTGAAAATATTCTGTGGTATCTTGAACCCAAATTGCTAAGAAGTTCTTGGGGTAACATCCAGAGTTAGAAGATTTCCTAACATCTCCTCACCCCATCCCCAGTGAAATCCAAAATAAGTTTTGGACTCTTCATTTGCTTCTTGGATTTTGAGCATTTAATTTACAGGAAGGTAATATTCTACAATTTTTATTTCGTAACTCTAATGTCTAGATTTTTTTTTCTTTTCCCGAAGTTAGAGGTTTTAATCTACTTTTATGATTACAACAGCTGGAACACCAAGAAAATCTGGGAAAAGACATGAGATTTCTTTTCCATCAACACCAAAGACAGCTTACTTAAAACATGACATTTATGGGCTCATGCTCATAATAAAATAAATTAATGAGAATGTAATAAAAATGTGAGTGCTCTTCTACTCTAAAAGTCGTAATCGTGTATTAAACAGCTGACTTAATTTTCCTTGCCCAAATGCCTTTTATTTTGGATCCGTTTGATGGCTGCTAACACACCAGTACTAATGTTAAGTAGTTGCAGGAAGGCAATTTTCTGTTAATGTTCACCAGGGCAGGTCACACACTGTCTCTCTCTAAAGAAAAGTATCTGCTCTTTTATTACTCTAATTTTTCACGTTGCCTTTCTACTTCAGTTTGGTGAATACAGCTGAAAGTAAAATCTAGACCATTATCTTGAGATAGCTATAGTCTCATTCAGTGACACGTGAAACATATTTTTACTTTAAATGGAATTGTATTTTAGTGCCAAAATAATTCAAGAACAACCACTATGTGCCTATCCCTCTAATCACCTACTTTTTTAAAAAAGTGGAAAAAAATATTACTGAATGAGAGGAACAGAACTTCAGGATAAAATATTTGGGTTTAGATAATTGCTTACAGCCCATACAAAAAAAATCTACTAATAAAAAAATAAAATGCATGTACATAGACATGCTAAACTAGTAATTTACCCATTTTCATCAACAAAAAAATTGAAAATAAGTTTCAGCATACAAAACACATGTAAACTAATGAATTAGTAAAATAACCCTTTCCTGCACAGGGAAACTATTTCACATTTTATTTACAGAAGCTAAAGTCCAAAGAAAAAGTACTTACTTGCAATTTTCTTGTTAAAATAATCCAGAGTTTCCAGTTAGTAAACAAATACAAAGCAACTGAGAGTTGTTTTTTTTTTTTTTTTTTTTTTCCTGTAGGGCAACCCCTCAGGGGGTCGTGAAATCTTTTCAACTTCTTCATAATACATTTCTCAGCATACCCCATTTTAGCTTAAACACACACACACACACACACACACACACAAAACCCTCAGCTTTTATTGAAAATGCATATATGTCTAACGGATAAAAATTTAACCCATCAGAATCACCTTGCGCCTTTGAACGTGTCCCTTGTACTCCCAGTGACATTTGTCCTCACCTCACTCATGTTGTGTTACAGCAACGTAAGGACATTGGAAGCAAACTGAGACAGGCTCTGAAGTTGTATGTGTTAAAGGAAAACATGTGGAGGATTTCCTGCTGCTGAGGCACAAATTCAAGGGGGTGAGGAATTTACTTATCAGGGATGTCTGTTCGCGGGCACCCAGAGCAGGAGCCGCGCGAGGAAGGGATGCGCTCACACGGCTGCTCTGCACGCCCTGCGGTGCCATACCCATCCCTAAGCAGTGCTCATCTCCCTCCTAACTTTTTTCACATTTGGAACTTTGTTTTTCTAATCACATTTCAGATTATAGAAATATATACATATATGTGTTGCACCTAGAGTCTGTGCTTAGCTGTTTGTTTCTCTTCTTTCCTGTCCACAGACCTCCATCCTTCCCCTCTATCCTTATCTAAGATATACAGAAGTTACACATGCATTACCTTGCAAAAGCATGGTCTGGAAAATTAATTCTTGAAAGGATTAATGTTTTTTTGCTTGTTTGTTTGTTTTTCCCCTCCCATTGCAAATTTGTTTCTGCTTCTGGAGACTATGTGTGTCACTTTACAAACAGGAGGGGTGCTGGCTGCGCTGGCATACAGGAGCATTTACCACCCATGCAAAATGAAAGCTGCCCACAGCCCAGCGCACCAATAATTCTAATCACAAATGTAACATGGTCTGTCATATTGATGCAGCTGAACTCTCAGAAAGTACACAAAACAATTCTTCTTAAAAATAAATAAATAAATAAAAAAGCCTTCTGCAGGCATTGCCCTACTTTTAGTGAGGGATTTTTCTGCCCTCTATTCTTTGCAATACCAACCTGGCCATTTGAAAATAAAGGAAATTTCTACCAATCATTTTGACTCATTTTTAAATGCTACATATGCTGCTTTCCTTTATGTTTTGCACAGAGCTGAAATTACATGCAAAGGCCTGTCCTTCAAATGCAGTTGTAGAAACCAGGGGGAAAGCCTCTCCTTGCCTGCCTTTGAATGCGTGGTGCAGTGCAATGGAAACGTTCCCAAAGAGGGCTCCACGCTTCTGTACTGAAGGGGCTCGTTCCACCATCCCATACCAGCATCCCACTACGTGCAAGAATCAGTCATTTTCCTCTTGAGAAATCAGATAAATCCCCTCCCCTCTCATTTTTTTTCAGAGGTTTCTTCCCTACCATCAGTATCCTGTCTCATGCATTTGATTTGCTGCTTCTTGATTGCGCAGACCAGGGCCACAGACAAAATCCAGCCAGCCATTTGGATAGCTCTCAAAAGCAACCAACTTTATATTATGCAACAGCAGGGGAAAATGGGCAAACCTCTCTTTCCACCTTATTTTAACTAAGATGGGATCTTCAGGCCTCCACAGCACTGAACTCAACTGCATTATTTTTATAGCTACTGACTTGGCTATCGTGAAGCTTTAACTTTTCATCCCCAGGATGATGTTCAGTCATTCTCAGTGCATCCAGTCAACCACAGAGAGTGGTCAATACCACAGGGGAATATTGGGTAGACATCAATGATAAAAAGAAAAACATGCGTAGCAAAAACAAGAAAACAGTGAAAACTGAAACCAGACACAACACTGCAGCAAGGGGAAATAAAAACCTTTTACAATGGAGAGAATAAAAGGTGAGAAAGCTGAGGGAGGACAGAGATAAGATAAGACAGTAACATGAAATAAAGCTAAGGGAAAAGAAAACATCACAACAGTGAATAGAAATAAGACCTTTTAATCTTGAATACAAGACAAACTTTGACAGTCTGTGACTTGTGTGACCACAAATTTTGTTATACAAACCTATTTTCACAAGGTGATGCTGAACTGGATACTCCACTGATATCAGATTCTACTCTTGAAGGTTGATTGTTCAGGGGCTAAGACTATGTGATTCTTATATAGGAAAAAGGCAAAACAGGAAAGCTGTAAATCCACATATAAAAGACAAGAACTGACTTCGCTTACATTGAGGAGTGTATTACCTAAAGAAAAGTTACTTTGCTCATGTAAACAAGCAAACAGCAAAGCTAGCTATCACAGTTTGCTAAAGCAGTACCTCTTCCATTTATAAATTCCAAAAAGGAAATATAAATCTTCAGATGTCCTTCCCCTGTTGCTTTAGTTTTGTTTTTTTTTTTAAACAAAAAATAGAACATGATACTTGAACTGTCCCACTTTTGAAGCTGGAGCTATGTAGCACATCTCCCCATACTGACTACTCTCCCAAGTAAGAATTTGCAATCTCTCTCAGTAATTGAGCCAAGGAGAAGAAAATTTAAGCTTTGATAATGACTGGTGAATTTCAAATAGTTTGGATGAGCAACCCCCAAAAGTTCAAATGAATATTCAGATTTCGTTCTGCTGCATGGTCTGCAAATTGAGGATAGAAATCTCAGATGATAGCTATCTTAGATCTCCTCCAAGATCCTTAGTATGCCCTAGTTATGTCTAAAGCAGGAAATAACAGAAAAACACCACCGTGTGTAGCTATGAAATTCAGAGATGGTTGAGTTTTCAGAACGAAAAAATATTGAGGGAAAAGATTCAATGAGAAATTGCAGAGTTCCAAATAGTTTTACTTCATATCTAAATTTCTTAACTAGTTACTTATTTGCAACTCCTGAAAGACGCAGTCTCCTACCTACAGTGGTTTCCAGTAGTGACCCATCCTTGCCTTCCAGAGAAAATTCTTCCCATGCCCACACCTGCTTCTGACCTTGCATAAAGAGTGAGAATAGTGTGAATCAAGGGCAAGGCTAGATCAAATTCTGCATCACCCCAGAGGTCAAGCACTTGCCCTGCATACAGGTCACTTTTCCCCCACGCAATGATGCCCAGCTTGGTACAGTGGGGCCAACCCAGCAAGCATGGGAGCATCCTCCCCCAGCCCCGGTCCCACTTAGCCACCAGATTCTCATTTCAGCTACACTATAAGTGAGTCAAAAGAAATGCAATTGAATTGATGCAACCAAAATCCAAAAGGCAACTGTCTGTAAAACAGGACTAACCACTTGCAGAGAAAACGTCAGGATGGAAGCAGCATAGCAAGGTGAGGAGGTCACAGCCGGCTCATGTCTCACGTTAGCAGTCATAAAGGCAACACTGCAGCAGGAATCATCCTGTTTTGTGAAAACGCTTTCTCTTCTAAACAAGATCGTGGGTAACAGCAACAACCTAACATTTCCCTGTGATTCATTTCACAGAAGCACAGAGTCACAGAATCATTGAGGTTGGACCTCTGGAGGTCATCTGGTCCAACCTCATGCTCAAGCAACCAGCCAAACCTGCTGAGTCCGGGTAAATAATCATCATTCACTTGAAACAAATTGCATTAAAAAAAAAAGGAAAAAAAAAACACAATAAAAACACTTAATCTAGTACTCCAGTCCCAGGAAAACATTGCTGTGTCTTTATCTTTACCCTTAAAAGGCTTCCACCATGTATCATCACCAAGGACAAACATTTTGGCAGAGGGAGAAAGCACACAGCACGCCATCAAAGTTAAAGATTTGGTTTTGCTCCCACAGTTATGACTTACACATTTCACAAAATCAACAAACAATCTATGCTATTTCAGATATGGATCTCTTCCATTTCAATGGGATTTAATTCCTTGCCACTGAAAAAGGAAGCCCCAAAAAAACAAATAACTGAAGCGACATTATACAAAACATAACCTCAGGCTGACGATATTTTTATGTGCGTTGAAGGAAAGACTGCATTACTGAGCTAGACCAAACACCATTTCCAGCAGAAACCTTTCATTCTTATTTGCTGCCGTGAGGAGGATTACATTACATAGCACTGCACCCAGCCCATTTATACCATTCTATTTTTTTAATCATGCTATAAAAATAATCAGCTCAGCTACTCATACTAATCATAGAAATATTAATACAAGACATCAATTACTCTTTTGCTGTGAGATTTTCTTCTCTATGCTAATACGAGAGCCATAAAGTTTATGCTTCCCATAAGTTGCGAGAAATTGTATTTTACTGCAGAAAGCTAACATCAAAAATAATTACTGTTATAAACATGCAGCAAAATACAGTCACATTGGGCACATATCAAGGTTTCATGTGAAAAATTTAGCACAATGCCAGATGCTGTATAGTTTTACTTTTTTGAGATGTACAGTGTGAAAATCACTTTTACCAAAATAGAGAAAAAATGTTCAGAATAAAAAATGTTTTGAAACAAAAATAGGTTTTGCTCTAACAAAACTATCCACATAGTAAAATATGACAAATTAAGACAAGCCTCCCCAAACAAGCAAAATTCAGGTTAGAAAGCAATTTCAATGTGTAATTTCTTGAGATATAAGATCTATATAGTTTCTTCCTCCCTTCTGAAGCCAAAACACATGGATTTCCTTATTTATGAGAATATCACCAAACTACTTTTATCAGTATTGTTTTAAATAGTCTTCTCTTCCCATCTTCCCAGTTTCTCTTTTTATTGAGAAGAGAAATCCTTTTTATTACCAAATCCATTCCCTGTAGGCACTATGTCACAGACATTTTTTTTGTATAAATCAACACAGCTTCATCTGAAAATTTGTCAGGCGTCTTGTCCCACCATGCTTCATATTTGGAAGCTTAAGTTTCCAGCTCACAGATTCTCAACACCAGTTTGTAATTATTTCTTTTTTGTGCTAATATTATCTTTCATATTATCTGTCTGAGCTGTTGCTCTGTCGAGGGTGGAAAGGCCTTGCAGAGAGATCTGGACAAACTGGAGAGCTGGGCAATCACCAACCGTACGAAGTTCAACAAGAGCAAGTGCTGGGTCCTGCACCTGGGGAGGGGTAACCTTGGCTACATGTACAGACTGGGGGATGAGACGCTNAAGAGGGGACTGAGGGGAGGCCTCATGGCGGCCTGCAGCTTCCTCACTAGGGGGAGCGGAGGGGCAGGCGCCGATCTCTTCTCTCTGGTGACCAGAATCACATTCTATGATTCTATGATTTTCATAGACGAATCCTTCTATGGACAAGACAGCAATCATATTTCCTCTCAATTTTCATTTTTACAGAGTCACACAAAACAAGGATTTTAATCTCCTCTCATAAACCAGTCTCTCCATTCCCCTGGTCATCTGGAAACCTACTTTTGCAACAATACAGTTTGAATTTATTTTTCTTAAATGCATGCAGCCACATTGACACAGAGTTTCCTGGATTATACTTTACCCATACATTATACAAAACAGCATTAAGGCTTCCAGATGGAACTGAACTTAGCAAGGGA
>VXAA01003598.1:2828-31285 GCA_013399115.1 Anseranas semipalmata | reverse complement strand
CAGCAAACCGGTGACGCCTTCTTTTCCCCGCTTCCTCTTTTGCTCTTTTTTTTCCTATTTTGCTTTTTTTTTTGCAGGTCATCTTGCGAAGGATCAGATACTCAAACAGATACTAGAGGCGGCCTCCTACGTCCCTGTATGCCCTGTGATCTAAAAAGGAGTGGGTTCTGTCCACAGCGGAGCTTCCCTCCGAGAGGCTTTCCGAAACAGAGCGGCCCTTCGCTGGGGATGCCTGCCTGACGCTGGACTCGTGACGCCGACCATCAGCACAGCGAGACTGCTTGTCATTTATTTGGTCCCGCTGCTGGGGGTCGGCTGCTTCCGAGATCGGCTTTCTTAATTACACCCTGCTGGGGTCAGTCTGACCCCCGCTTCTGGGATGGCTTGGTACCTTCACTTTTATGGAATATATATATATGTACACGATCTCTCATAAATATACCCTTGATAAGTATAGCCTGTCATAAGTATAGTTGCTATAGTCTTGATACACTGTAATCCACAATAAGGACTTTCACTGACGTAGTATTGGCGAGTTTGTTGACCATATAGCACCAATCTGTATTTGCTGCTGTATTACTCGTCTTTACTTTCATCTAGTCGCCTTTCTGCTGCTTCTAATTGCTGCTACTATTACTTGTGGTTATTCCCTCAGTATCTGCTACATACATTTATTTACTTGCTGGTAATACCTGTAATAGCTCGTTAGCTATGTGCACGCATGCCTTTTCAATAAGCACAGTGTATCTGCTAGTGGTGATTTGCGGTAATCAGTAACAAACAGAAATTTTAGAAATAAAGCCTCGGTGTCCTTCTGTATTGGGGACTCCCGCGAACCCTGGTCACAAAATAATGCCACTAATAACCTGGAAGCCCAGGGCGAGCGAGCTGGCTGCGCAGCCAGCCTGGCAGTGCACTCAGAGCGGCTCGGCTGGCAACGCGGCCGCTGCCAGCCCCGCGCACCGCCCGGCCTCAGCCCTGTCTGTGGGCATCCGCGGCGCTGTCGTTTGTGCCGGGGGTGCCGGTGGCAGGGGCAAAGACGAGGGCCGCTCTGGCAAAACCTGCTGGGACACAGCTTCCCCCCGCTGAACACGTAAATCCCTATGGGGACGCGTCTGAACCAGCAGCGTGGCCCGGGGCGACCGCGGCGGGGGTGGCCCTCAGGGCTGCTGTCGGACCCGNCTTCCCGCCACTTCTGGCTCGCGAGCTGTGGGAGGCGGCCGCTGGAGAGCCGCTAGGAGAGGCAGAAGGAGGCGGCAGGGCTGAGGGGAGCGGCTGCCAGCAGGGTGCGCTCTGGGATAACAAACCTCTGACAGCAGCCCCGGGGCAGCGGTAGGGCTATTACACAGGGCACAGACCAGCAGTTACCTGATGTGACCTAGAGCCGACAAAATCAGCGGTTTTTGACGAAAGAGATGAGGAAACTTACGGAGGTGACAGTTGGGGGCAAAAATCTGAGCGGATAGACTTGGGGTGGACAAGTAGCTGTATTTCTGAGGGAAAACCACAGGTAACAGAGGGGAAAATTGACATTTTTTTTGTCAGAAAGACAGAGGTAACTTTGGATGCACAAATTCAACACTTTGGGGGGAAAAGCTGAAATCACCTAGAGGACACTCGGACATAACTTTGAGGGCACAACATGAGCTTCTGAAGGGGGCAATCTGAGGTAACTTTACAGGATAGAAAAGGACATTGGGGGGGGATCTGAGGTAACTTAGAGGGGATAAAATGAGTGTAGGTGGAAAGGTTGAGATAAACTAGATAGGACAAAATTATTTTTTTGAGTGAATAGCTGATGTAACTTGGTGGGGACAAAATAACATTTGGGGGGCATCAGGAATATGAGGTAACTTTAGAGGATACAAATGAGCATTTGGGAGGGGAAATCACAGGTCACCCAGATGGGGAAAAATGACATTTTTGATGGAAGCGCTGAAGTAAATTTAGAGGGGAGAAGTTGAGCGTTTTTTTAGGGAAAATATATGGTAACTCAGAGGGGAAAAATGAGAATTTTGGGGGGGGAAACTGAGGTAACTTTGGAGGGTAGAGAAGGACATATTTGGGGGAAAATCTGATGTAACCTAGAGGGGAAACTTGATGGTTACTGGGGGGGAAGTCTGAGTAACTTTGAGGGGACAAACTGAAGTAGAGAATAGTGGTTTTCTGCTTTTGCTTCTGCATTTTCTTTCCTTCTTTCTTTCTTTCTTTCTTTCTTTCTTTCTTTCTTTCTTTCTTTCTTTCTTTCTTTCCCTCTTTTCCTTTAATAAGCTGCTCCTTATCTCAACTAATGTGCCTTTTTTCATATTTTCTCCCTCTGTTCTTTTGAGGAGGGGAAGTGAGATAGGCGTGGTGGAGCTTAGCTGTCTTTTAGTGGGAAACCACCACAAATACATAAGCAATCGGTTCATCAGGGATTTCACCTTGATCTTCAGGATGACCAATGATCAACTTTGTGTCCAGTCATACATTGTCATTATTGTATGTCTTTTCCAGTAACTTGCTACATGCTGCCCTATACTCAAAGTCCAGGGGACAGAATTAAGGTTCAAATAAGCTACAGCAATATGCTGTTGTTGAAAGCTTTATGGTTTTCTTCAAAGTATTTTGTTTTTCCTTTCTGGTTTGTTATCGTGTGTATGTGTCATAAATCCCTTTGAGACTGTTAAACTCCTCTTACGATTTCATTCCTGTTTAACAAGCATTATCAATTATTAGCCTCTCAAGAATGTACATACTAGCAGAACTACATGTATTCAGAGCCGTATATTTCTAAAGGTGGTTTTGGTGTGATGGGAGATCAGTCAAACAGTATGAAACTACCTCAAAGCTGTTTGATTGCATTTTGAATTTCTTGCTTTCTTTGATTCCTTGCAGAGTGTCTTTCAGCTGCCAAATAAAGACATTGTATGCACAGAGGAGAACTGATATTTAGGAAACAAACAAACAAAAAACCACTTGATCTGTGGTAACATCTCAAGCATTTGTTAAAGCTTTTGTATTCAAATCTACTTCACACCCAGAATATGGCATTTACTAGGTATCTAACTTCATTTTTGTTTCTTTTTGGGGAGGAAGAGAGACTGTCTATTTCTCTTGTTTTAAAATTGCATAAGCCTATAGCCCCAAGTAAATTAAATTCCTTCTTCTGGCACCAGTAAGAATTAATAACTAAATACCTTTGTGACTGTATGAAAAAGTCTGTGGCTCTGTCTATTTAACTCTCTAAATGTGACTGGTCTGGTATAGTACCACATTGCAAAATCCTTAAGGGGAACATGAAGATAAAACTTGAGGTTAAGGAATACCCTAAGAAAACAAAAGGGTCAGGAAAAGCCAAAGAAAACATTGAAAGGCTATGGGAAATATTAGTCATGCTGAAGAACGCTACATCGGTTTTAGGCATGTCCTCAGGGAAGGAGAAATGTGTAACTCTAGCTGATGGGACAATGGGCACTATTAATTACCAACTTCAATTACCAGAAGTGTTGTAAAAGCAGAAGAAACTAGAGATGTCTGGCAATCTGTCCCTGCAGATTATGGAGTACATATAAAGCTTTAAAACAAACAATCAAACATACAAAAAAAACACCAACTGCATGACACAACATGCAGTTAACCTCAAGGAAACAATTGAAGCTTCAGTAACAAAATCAGGTAGCTTTGTGTAATGAGAGGTGATTCCACCAGTCACAATTAAAGCTTTGGGAAAGTGCTTTGAAAGTACATTAACTTAATTTGTCTCAACATTTTTTGCTTTGTTTTGCAGGGTAATCCTCCAAAGGAGGACACTTGAAGAGAAGCAGCTGGACGTAGTAGTACAAGTGTTTCAGTCATCTTTTTGAGGCGAGCATCCAAGTATAGAAAGAATCTAGGAAACGTATCAAAAGGTAAGGTAATATCACAGTGCTATCATTCTTCTAGGCAGTTAAACATTGAAAGAAATGTGGGTTAAGTGTTTCTATCTGAAAGTCTGAGAAGGAGTACTGAGCAATTGCGGTACTTCTGCAACAGAATAGCAGAAGCTCCTTGGAGCTGCAGCAGAACCCAGTTTGCTCGCTGATTCAAACTTTCTAGTTTTTATTATTATCTTACAAATATGAATGAAAACAAGCCAAAGAATGATGACATTTGTCTAAATACAGAGACTACTCAGGGATCTTTTTAGATAAATTGGGGGGGAAAAGATGGAAATAAGGATACAGAAGGCAGTATTTTTCCTGGAAAACTGACAAAGAAATTGTGCAATTTTCATCCACTACTCAGAGCTTCAACAGAGATGAGTATTCTTGTGTTTGGCTGAATTAAATGAAGTTTATATCAGTGATGAGACTCTGTAATTCATGATGTTTATATTAAGTGGAATTAATTTTGAAGCTTAAACCATTGGAAATGCAACTTCCATCTGCCTGCTTTGTCAGATTAGCAAACTAACAAAACTGAGACGCTGTAGACCTCTTAGAGAAAACCCATGTAAGAAATCATCTTTTCTAACTGCATGTATGTAATGCTTCTACTGTGAAAGAAGTCTTTGTGCGTCAGGAATGGAAAATGCCACTTTGAAGCTCTGTTTACATTCAGAAAATTAGAATTTAAAATAGCTGTCCATAAAAGTTACCATTTTGACTGCAGTGAAAAAAGCCTGTATTACCAAGTTTCTCCTCTCTTCAGCATGAGAGCTACTATGCTCTACTTGATTCAGTTGTTACACAGTCAGGACAATTTTGTCTGTGACAAACAAATAAAACAGTAGCAATTAAAGAAGGGCAAAGGACAAAGAATTAGGAAGTAGGACAGACTAAGCAGAAAAACAGCTTCTGCAAAAATCTGAAGATCTTTAGTGTGTCACAAATGAGTACATATCACTGATCATTCTTTTACTGGTTTCTGGGAGGAGAGTGAAGTTCGAGTAAGGTTAGTAAGAACAAAGGCTGAAGAGCAAAACAGTAGAATTTTTTAAGGAATGAATTTAAGGCTTAGACAAGCTTCAGCTTTTTTTTTTTTTTTGGCCTGAAATATATTAGGCAATTTTTGATGCTACACTTAATTTTTGAATTAAGAAGATTGGGGGTTTGGGAGCCCAGTTTACAGCATGATCTTGCTAAGCTCCGGAAAATACAGTGGAGGCTGTTATCAGATATGGGGAATACTTCTGGGTTAGTTCTTTGGAAGGTATGAGTCAGTGCATTAGCTTTATGACTAATGTTATAGGTAAAGTTACAGCTGGGGTTAGGATTAAGGAACTGGAAAGCGCAGCTGGACAAACAGGTTAGTACAGGATGTTTCACAGAACAATTCAGATGGCAGTAAGCATAGTGAACAGAAGTAATTTTTTTCTTTTATCTTGGGATGGCTGTCATGGTACAGAGAACATTCAGGACAATGGTTAGGTTTTAGAACAGAAGGGACCTTCAAAGATCATCTAATCCAATTGCCTGATGACTTCAGGGCTAACCAAAAGTTAAAGCATGTTATCGAAGGCATTACCTAAATGCCTGTTGAACACTGACAGGCATGGGGCATCAGCCACCTCTCTAGGAAGCCTGTTCCAGTGGTTGACCACCCTCACAGAAAATAATTTTTTCCTAAATGTCCGAATCTCCCCTGGTGCAGCTTTGTGCCATTCCCACGCGTTCTATCATTGGTTACCAGGGAGAAGAGACAGGCACCTCCCTCTGCGCTTCCCCTGCTCAGGAAATTGTAGAGAGCAATGAGGTCACCTCTTAGCATTCTTTTCTCCAGACTAGACAACCCAAGTATCCTCAGACTGTCCTCACAGGCCATGCTTTCCAGCCCTTTTACCAGCTTTGTTGCTCTCCTCTGGATGCTTTCCAAGGACCTTATCATCCTTTTTATACTGTGGAGCCCAGAACTGCACACAATATTCAAGGTGAGGCCGCACCAACGCTAAAGGCAACGAAGCTGGTGAGGGGTCTGGAGAACAAGTCTTACGAGGAGCAGCTGAGGGAGCTGGGGTTGTTTAGCCTGGAGAAGAGGAGGCTCAGGGATGACCTTATCGCTCTCTACAGTTACCTTAAAGGAGGCTGTAGCGAGGTGGGGATTGGTCTCTTCTCCCACGCGCCAGGTGATAGGACAAGGGGGAATGGGCTAAAGTTGTGCCAGGGGAGGTTTAGGTTAGATATTAGGAAAAATTTCTTTGCTGAAAGGGTTGTGAGGCGTTGGAACAGGCTGCCCAGGGAAGTGGTTGAGTCACCATCCCTGGAGGTATTCAAAAGACGTGTAGATGTAGAGCTTAGTGACATGGGTTAGTGGAGGACTTGGTAGTATTAGGTCATAGGTTGGACTGGATGATCTTGGAGGTCTCTTCCAACCTAGCTGATTCTGTGATTCTGTAAATATACTGGGAGAATCATCTCTTTTGACCAGCTGGATATGCTATGTTTTATGCACCCCAAAATGTGGTTTGCCCTCTTGGCTGCCAGGGCGCACTGCTGGCTCATTTTGAGCCTGCTGCTGACCAGCACCCCCAGATCCCTTTCTGCAGAGCTGCTCTCCTGCCACTCATCTCCCAGTCTGTACCTGTGACCAATTTTGTGGTTTGTATATGTTTGAAAACAGTACTTACAGAAAAAGTCATGCTTCTTGTATTTAAGCAGGCTCAGGGTCTGAGCTCTGTGAGGTCTGGCAAAGACATTCTTCTCTGAATCCAGGTGTGCCAATAAGTTATTTCCCAGAGCTGTTTCCATTACCATGCAGTAAGTTACCTCCTTTGCTAACAGTGTATATTGTATGTGGGCTTTCTGACAGAGCTGGCTTATGGTGTGCTTCCATAAGCTCCTCAGTCACCAGTCTGATGAGGGAAGTAACTGCTAGCAAGCACTAGTGGAAAATATCATCTCCCAATGGCAAAGCAGGACTCTTTGGAAAACAGTTATCCCCTGCCTTTAACCAAAGAGGGAATCATGTCTCTTGCTGCTATCAGTTTAATTTTAGAAAGCAAAGCAAAACAGGAGTAAAGAAATGTGAAGAATATATCTGGGTTTTGGCCTTGTGGTAATCTAGCACCTGACTGTAAGCGTTGGATATAACTCTCTTTTTTTTTTTTTTTAAACTGAAACCAGTCTGAGCAAGACATGTTCTCACTTAAGAGTGGTTTATTTTGAATTATTTTAAATTGACTGGGAACTAGTTCAAGCTGAAGCTCAATAAATCAGTCACAAACTGAAATAAAGCCCCACTCAGAGCTTTCAGTGGTTGAACTGCAGCAGAGTTACATAAACTTATCACAGCAGGGCATGATTTCCTTCTTACTTTCCTGGGTCTGACTTTCATAACTGGACACCTGCAAGTGCAAATTAGGCATTTATACTCATGCAAACTATCCAGTTCTGGTGTTAGTAGCCAATGGTAGAAGAGAATAGTTTTATTGCAGAAGTACCTGGTTTGGGGAATTAGACGCTGTTTCTGTGCCTGTTATGCAGATGCAGAGACCTTGGAGCTTAAGCACACAGTGGTCTGTGTTCCAGAAATGTTACTGAGAAGTTTGGCTAGGTTAAAACCTGTCTTGCTATCTCCTTTTCCTTTCTACTTTCCAAGCTCACAGTTATTTATTTCCCCGTATTTATCACCATAAAGTTTCTGTAAAGGTATAACAGAATTTGGGGTAATTGCATACTGTAAAATTAGAGATCTGGGGTTTACCTTTCAGGATATGGCTGCTTCTCAGTAGCATAAGCAAATAACAGATGTGAAAATACTCTGCAGGAAGAAAGCATGACATGAAACAGACATTTATTAAAAAGGACTGTACAGACAAGTTAACAGGTTACTCCTGGTCAGAGGAATAAAATATTTAGAACACAGAAGCCAGTGAAACTCCAGGTATTGCTAAAATACCTAAATGCTAAAATGAAAACCTATGTCAGAGGACTTAGAAAACTGTAAAATAAGAGAAAGCACTTTCATTTATTTATTTGAAGTGCCAATGAAGTCTTGACTTCTTGATTAGTCTGGTATTTAGAACAGCACATCAATGGCTATTCTTTCACAAGCAGATTCTATAACTTGAAGCCATTGGCAGGTTCAGCCAGACACAAGTGTGCCATTTAGAAAGCTAAAGTCAAATTCAGTAAGTGCAAGTATTAGAATTTGGCTTACATTTTCTCTACAGATAATGGAATCCTCGGCACTAAAGTTTGAGCAACTGATCAACCCTGGCTTGGGTATGAATATTTCTATAGTAAAGCCATTAGACATAGTCCAATGTTCTCATCCTTTTAGCATAATCTTAAGGTGGGGTGGGGAGATGCTTGTGAATTCTTTGCCATTTGTTTGCAGAAGAACAGGACTATACCATTTGAGGCAAGTGAGGAACTGGGGAATGACCCTGGAAACCATCTGTAACAGAAGAGTCCAGTGATTTCGTTGTTGCTTGAATACTCATTGAAAAGGGAATGACAAAGCCAGGGTCAGACCAGAGGTTAGTAATATAAAAGTCCTGTAAACTATTCAAGGCTTAAATAGCCTCTCAGCATACATGACAGGGGCTTCTTTGTGACTATAAAGAGAATTTAATCTGAATAAGAATGAATTTAAGCCAAGTGAAGAAATATCCTGAAAGAACTTTAGGTACAAAGGAAGAGGCCATTGTTCCTTCACAGAGCAGAAGTGCCATAGTTTTGTAGTAAAAACTGTTCTTCAGATAGCTTCCTCCTCTGACTAACAGAACCAGTATTTCATAATTATCTCTCAAGTCTCTTGAGAAAGGTGGCAGGGAGAAAAGGGCCAAGGTTGTCGCAAGAAAAGCTCTTCAGTTAACTTCCTTAATTAATCTGTGAGAGAAAAGGTTAATAGTTCCCTAAGAAAGATACTGCTTCCCTCCCTCCCTCCCTCTGCCCCCAGTATCCCTTAATAAATAACATGGATTTTGTCTCCTTGAAATAGTTTGACTCATTCTCAGCAACACACACTATTCATATGACTGAACTTCATAAAGGATGTGAAAACAGATTAAACGGTAGTATGTGATTGATGCAAACACAGTATGTCATACACACACATTTTTTCTTTTTAAAAATAACAAAACCTTGTTAAACACGAGGGCACAAGACTAATGTAAAAAAAAAAAAAAAGGAAAAATACAAAACTGTCTTACTAAGTTAGGAAATGGTGCCATCCTTAAGCATGTTTCAGTTTAGAGCTCTAGAGATCTCCAAGAAACAAAGAACCTGGCAAAGCAACAGTGAAGTAAGAACAGCTAGGACTAACCCTGTCTATTTCAGGACGTTCAGGACTGTAAGTCAGTTCTACAAATCTGTGCTTCTATATGCACTACTTCATGGCAAGCCATTTGCCCACTCCCCATTGTCAGTAGTTCTTAAATTTATGAACATCTACCATAAAAGTATGCTGCTCCCATGCATGCAGTTTGGAGGAGTCCATATGGGGTTCTTTAACTCTGTGTATGTTTTCCTTTAAACTCAATAGGAATTGCTCTGAACAGGATACGCAGCATACGGCCTCTGACATTTAAAAACAGAACCCAGTATTTGTGTTAGGAAACATGCATAAGGATAGAGAGTTGGGGCACTACTGCCATTTGGTGAAGGGAGCGTGGGGTCATGCTATCCTCCATTATCACTATCTCACAGAGACTGAATCCCAGTAATACAGCTCACAGAATCTGCTTTTCACATATTGTCAGGGGCACGTAGTCCACATTCTGTCTCCACTGTTGACAGATGTTTATTTGTCTATGAAACATTAAAATGGGAGAATACTGACCGAACTGAGCATAAATTATAGGACTATGTTCAATAAAATGTTCATGTACTTTATGGCAGAGTTTGGAAATTAATGGTAATATATGTGATTTGGCCAGCAAAATCATTGTGTGTATTTGTACAGTCCCCAGCATTTGGCAAAATTTTGACCAGAGACTTGGGGCCTCTCTGTTCTTCCTTTTTAACAAGCAAAATTCTCAATATAACCGCTCTAGCATAATAGTAGAAGAAAACCTGGGCTAAAAAAAAAAAAAAGAGGACGAATACAAACAGGCAGACCCTGTCTCCTGAAGTTAGTGAAAAGAATATATAATACTTAAGATCAGTTTAGTCAATAAAGCTGGTGACAAAACTGGAATTAGAAATGAGTAAGTCTGAAGGCCCAGTTCTGTAGTTGGGTCACTGCCACCCTCCCTGTTGGAGAAACGGTAGTTACATGAGATGAAATAGGGAAGACAGACAGAGAGAGGGGTCTACAGGATCCTCTAATCGGGGTTCTTTTGGCACACATGCAGAGCAAGAAAAAAATCAGGCTGAAATAAAACTTCACAATGGCTTATTAAAAGATATAACAGTAGGAAGTTTTGGTTAGGGAGAAAAAAAAAACAGGCAGTTCTGGTGAAATGCATCGTTTTTAGTTGACACTGTTCCTGGTGCACGTTATTGACTTCCCTGTGATCCAGTGGAGGATACGTCTGCCAAGGGAGATTTCTGCTGTACAAACCATGAAGGGGAGACATGAAGAATGACTACTGTTGTAGTCTGTGGACATAGAGATTTGGGATATTTGATGAATGTTTCCTAGAGAACCACAGTGAGCTTGTTTGCCCTAGAGCCTAGGAGGACCACTAATGTATTCATTTAAGCCTTGTATTTAAGTCAATTAGTCTTCTGACTGCTGAAAATAATACCACATTAAGATGTTAAAATGTCACAAATTATGTCATTTTTAGTAATTCATAGACAGCCTGTAACTGGATCCCTACTCCAAATTTTAAGCCAAATTTAATGGAATGATACAATCAAACTCCAGTAAATCAAAATTCACTTGGTCCTCAATGCACTGATTTCTTGTATAAACAATTTATTTTTTTCCTGAACATTTNTTACTAGCTTGGAAAACAATTTGTTCTTTAGTGAAAACAAACAAACAAACAAACAAACAGATTTTTCTGCATTTCAAATAGTCTCCTGTTATCATGAGAAAATCGAATAATCTTTTAGGAACATCTGTTTTTAAAAAGAGGACATAAAAGCATTTGTGGTAATCACATTTGGCCAATAGGTGTAGTCTGGCATTTAGGATACTCACATAAGAATTCTACATTGCTTATGAGTCCAAAAGATGGAATGACTGGAATGTTAAACTGTAGCACCATTAATACTTATTTTCCTAAAACTAAATCCTAAGGACCAGAAGGAAACTAAGACAGAACAGGAACATTGTGCTTACATTGCATTGAATAAAAAACAATGGGTTGGTCATACTTGAGTATGCACTTCAGTAAAGTCTGGCCACATTTACAGTTCTACTGGAAGGGTATTGGAAGAGGTCACATTTTGCTCATCAGTCTTCTGGGTTTCATTCGTCTTGTTTCCTCTTGGGCTTTTTGGGATTCCGAGATCGGCTCTTTGCTTTGCAGAGCGGACATATGGGGGCATTCCGATGAATTTGTTGGTGACACGATAAACATGCCTGAAATGCGACATTGCAGCCTTTTGTTATAAACATTTAAATGGCATTGATACATTGGCTATTGAGTATCATATTCTAAAATACAGTACAGAAAAAATAACCAAGGCGAGACTCCTTGCCTTCAAAGGCAAACCAATGCTAAATTTTATATCCAGGTCTCTGGACTGTACAGTAACTTCAGGCCAACGGAAAAAAGTAGAAGTGTCTCACTGAATTTAAACTACAGTTCAGCAAACACAGGTTCAGGCCTGGATCAATAACTTCAGCATTAAATTCCATTTTGTTTTAAGCTTTCCACGTGTTTTAAAGTTGTCTACATTGGTAGTAGCTCACTGAGTCAGAGAAGTTATAGTAAAGCAATTTCACAGAATTCAAGGCAGAGAGGGTGATTAGATGAATTCTACATATTTAACACAAGATACAGCACTCTACCCTTTTGTTCCATACTCAGCCCTTTAACTTCCATTTGACTGAAGCACATTGCTCTCAAAAAGGCTTTTTGCTGACATAACTTTAGATAGTAAGTACATAACTATGAAATATACTTACCTCAGTTTGCCTCCCCAGTCAGTGAATCTTCGGAACTTGGGTGGGATGGATACTATGGAATTACCTCTTTCTACTGACTACAGAAAGAGCTGAGTGTAACTGTCCAAGGTAGCATACCTCACTTAAGTGCTTACGGTTAGGTTGAATTAATCCATACGGTAGTCTTGATTTGAAGATACCAAGAAGTGCAGAATCAATCACCTTTCCTGGTAATTTGTACCATCAATAGTTACGCTTCCTCATAAAATATGTGCATTGCTTCTAAAATGAATCCATTTCGGATTACCTCCCAGCTATTGGTCTTTCTTTCACCAAGCATTTTCTTTCTTACATGCCTTTCTCTCACATGAAACACAAAAGAGAATTGCCTGCATCTCTATGGAGATTCTTAAGTCATAAAGGAGTCAAAATAAAGCAGAGCCTTGTCCTTAACCCTTGATGACTTGTGTTACTAGTTTAAGTCTACTGGGGTTGCTTTTGATATGAACCCCTGCAGAAAAAAAATCAGAATCAGGATACATCATTTTTACTTTTTGTAAATACTAACCAACTTTATAAACATTGTATATTCCAATGACACAAGAGAAAAAACAGCACGTTCCATCTCCTGACCTTCATTGGAGGTGGCTGTTGTCTGAAAGTTGCTGTCTGTCTGGTATCTTGTTTCCTAGCCACTTGCAGCTGTTGGGCAGCTGCTGCAGCTGCAGCCAGAGACTCTGGAATAGGAGGCTCCTGTGGTTCTGTCTGCCATTCCGCTTTCTGCTTTTCAAAGTAGCTAGACAAAAAAAAATTGAAATAAATAAATAAATAAATAAACTAACACCGTCTGGACTATTCCAATATTTTAAAGGAATAATTTGTGTTAAAATATAATGGACCATATTTCTCTATTATGTTCCTCCACTAGAATCAAATTGCCTACATTTAGACACCACTTGGACTAGTTCTTAATAGAATTCCTGGTATTTTCCTCTACATTTGTACACATCAGACAGATTTCAGAAGAATGGCAATGATTGTCAGCTTCTAAGGCATTTTGATTTACAACTGAATATAAATCTAATAGGCTAGAAAATATATAGTGTACATACTTAATCTTTAGCAGCTTTAGATGCACCTCTGTCAAATTCTTTATTTTTATATTTTATTCTGTTACAATTAATAATTTTTAATGCAATAGATTTATACATTCTTTGCAGAGTCAAGCTGCTTTGAATGGAAAACCGCATTTCTGAAGAAATCCAAAGAAATCTTGAAAACTGTGTGTCAGTTAAAATGATGCCAAATGTGCTGGGCATTAAGAAACTTGAGTTTCTTAAAACATCAATTGCATTTAAAACTGATCTGTTAAACAAAGGACACTGTTTTTCGAATAGTGGCTAATTCTGCCACCCTCCCCCACCTGGGTTATGCCCTGAAAAATGAAACTGAGGTCATTATCCAAATTTATTCCTCATCTAGGGTAAGCTTTTACTTTTGATAGTCTTAGGTAGATGTCTAAATGGCACTGCCATGTGCATGCAGCAAAAAGTAAAATTATGACTACCAGTCGCACAAACCAACTGAAAAATAACTGCTTTGTATGCCTTTCTTGTATCGTCTTCTACCTCTGTTTGCTAAAGAAGCAAAAAAATAAATACAAATTCAGGAAAAAAATACCTTGTTAGAAATAACAGTATACAATATAAAAATCCTGAGAAACAAACACCCTTGAATTTTTACATATCATATGTAGAGTTTGCAGCTTGGAATAATCTAACTTCCAACAAATTCAAACAATGTTATCAAATACACGTACTCCCACATCTCCTTTTTGATAACTTTTGCTTTTCATGCATACCTCTTAAGTTCTTTCTTCCACCTACCAACAAAAGTAAAATGACAAAACCAAGAAGTAGAATTAACAGCCAGATTATTAGTTAGATTTATTAATATAAGGCCAGATAATGTTTGCTTTGGAGACTTACTCAAGGGACAGTTTCTCTTCCTCCTCACACAGATCTGGCAGCCTCTGTAAGCCCAGAGTCATCCGCAGAGCATCTACATGCTCCTTCAGGGGTTTGTACTCCTCGTGCAGGCGACGAGTAGATTCCAAGAGCTTGTTGAGATCATTCTCAGACTGCTTGATAGTGTTCTCCATCTGAAACAGATTCCCTTTTATTAATTAATTAATTATAATTATATTAATTCCCTTCAGGCTGGTGCTTCTTACTGTACTGTGGCAATGTTTGGTGGTTCCGCTCAGTGATGAAGGCCAACCCTTGCTAAGAACTTCACAAATATCACATATTTTCCCCAAATCCCTTTTCTTCCAAAAAAAAAAACCAAAAACAAAAACAATCAAAAGTCCTGGCTAGCTGCCTCCAGCTTCTACATGAGAAAAGACTAACAGGAAGAATGGTTTTCTATGGGATGCCAGAATGATGTTACTGTGACTGCTGGTGAAGTTGTAGCTACAATGGGCTTGGTTATCTAACCCGTTGGTCCAAATGTTTTCTATGCTGACATTACAAAATATCCCACCCAACACAGACAGGAAAAAAAACAATTAGCCTGAAGTAAATTTACTTGGCACTCTTTGTAGGATCCTAGGATGGTGTTGTAAAGTCCAGATTATTGAACCAGTGATAGTTCATTGATGTGCACAATTCCACAACCTGTGGCTTGATTCATACACAACTGTCTTAGACTGTCTGCAGCTGGACTGTTGCATACCACGTTAATATCGGCATGGATCAGACGCAGCTCCTCCACGTGGGCCATCTTCTCCTGCAGCAGCAGGTCCATTTCCTGTTTGTATTCTTTCAGGTGCCTCTCCTCAGACTCCAGGGCTTCAAATTCTGCTTTCAGTCGTGCCTTTATTTTTTCCATCTGCAAAGTCTTATTCCTGGATCCCAGTGATAATTACAAATATAGAGAGACAACAGTAAGTCACTACAAAATATTTTTGTGAGGTGTCACTTTATAGACGAACAGATAGAAGAAGCAGGTAGTAGTAATAGACAAGGGTGAAACTAAACATGTCTGAAAAAGCATGACGTGCAATGAGAGAACTGAATTCTAACCCCAGCTCTTTTGCTGAGCTTTTCTAATGAATCATATCATAGAATCATAGAATGGCTTGGGTTGGAAGGGGCCTTAAAGATCATCTGGTTCCACCCCCCCTGCCATAGGCAGGGATGCCACCCACTACATCAGGTTGGCCAGGGCCCCGTCCAGCCTGGCCTTGAACACCTCCAGGGATGGGGCATCCACAGCTTCTCTGGGCAACGTGTTCCAGTGCCTCACCACCCTCACGGTAAAGAATTTCTTCCTAACATCTACTCTAAATCTATCCTCTTTTAGTTTAAAACCATTGCCCCTTGTCCTATCATTATATATGTGAGCAAAGAGTCCCTCTCTATCCTTTTTATAAGCCCCCTTTAAGTATTGAAAGGCTGCAATGAGGTCTCCCTGGAGCCTTCTCTTCTCCAGGCTGAACATCCCCAGCTCTCTCAGCCTTTCTTCATAGGAGAGGTGGCTCCAGCCCTCTGATCATCTTTGTGGCCCTCCTCTGGACCCACTGTAACAGGTCCACATCCTTCTTGTGCTGGGGGCCCCAGACCTGGACGCAGAGCTCCAGGTGGGGCCTCATGAGGGCAGAGTAGAGGGGGAGAATCACCTCCCTTGACCTGTATGAGATTATATTGAACTTTCTTATACTGAATTATCAAATTAATAGTACATTGTAAAAATTTAACAGTTACTGTAGATTCAGAGAATTTGTACCAAGAGTTCTACTGCATCAACCAACTGAGATTAAATCCTAGTTCCAAAGCAGAGAAATACAGAAAATATGGGAGGTTTTAAACAGGATTCTGAGATATGTAAAATGAAATGGAAGTGACTATAATATCATATACACTGACTAAAACTTCGTGGACAGTAATTTGAACTGCTAAAATACTAACTTCAACTTCAGATTAAAGAAAATTCCAGAGCAATGACATGTCAGAGTAGTAAAAACTCAAGATGACACTCACCATCAACATCCCACTTGCGGGTAACACCACAAGTTCTTGGATCTTTGCTAAGATCTAGTACCTTTCACATATTTGTAAATATTTCTGCCCATGTCCTCCTTCATTCTGATTTCTTATGATTCCATAGCAAGAATGTTTAGAAACCCAGTCCATTTCTTTCTCTTCAAAGCTAACAAAGGGTGTCAGTTTCAGTCATCAGACAGCTTTAAGCAGCAGAACAGCCTACTGCTGTTGTGATTCATCAGTTGTACAAGCTGTTGAACAAAGCAAATAAGCTGTTCTTGTTCCTGGTGTTGTTCCCACGATTTTGTTAACCAAGACCCCCTTGTTATTTTTCCTGTACTGGAAGTTAGAATATGATATGCTATAACATAGGTGTCAACAACACTCAAATGTTTATAACAATAGCCTGCAATGTCACATTTCAGGCATGTAATGAAGAGTTCCAGGACCCCTTGCTTCACCTTGTGTGAATCAAACAAGAATGCAGCATTCCTTTTTAGTCACTTAACACCTACCACAAGTAGATCCAGATTTGTTTCCAAGTTCATTACTGAATAACACAGTAGACTTCCTACAGGCATGATGTAAGAGGGGGCAGGGGAAGAAGGGGTTTGCATTCATATTTAAATCTCCCTGTCCGCATGCAAAATGGAGTAAATTTGATTTAATTTCAACATAAGCAGTAAAGCCGACTATAGAATGAACTCTGTAGATTACAGGAAGCTGCCTATCAGATGAGCATTGAAATCCCAGAACACGGATTTCTCCCCAGTCCTAGAAGAGGGTGTGTGACTTACCTTCCCACAAGGCCCAGACTTGCTTCCATTGAAGTAAGCAACATATATCTGTCATTTTTAATGGAAGTTGAAGGCACCAAGCCTCTTGTAGGGAGCAGGACTGTAACCTCTTTCTAGGAAAGGGGATTGCCAAACCTCTGTGGGGCATTTGTTCACTTCACAAAGTGTTTCCATCCCCAGTTCCCAAGGGCTCTTTCTAAGAAACTTCTCCCACAGCACTGAGCAATGGATGATTTATGTCAGTGTCATTCTATATCATATTTCTTCTAAGTACAGGAGAATGTATTTTAAGAAGGGGACCCTTTCTCACTCTTACTGCATCAAATTGCACAGTTAGAAGTGTATTCTGCTTATCCGCAGGGCTGCATCAAAAGTACAAGTGGAAATCCTCCCTCCACTCCGCCTCACAGCAAGATCCCATCTTCCCATTAACTGTACAGTACCACCTCTGGTCTTCCTTGTTATCCCTGTCTTTAACAGAGTTACTATTTTCTCTCACTCCAAACAAGATTCCCAAAGAAATTTTAGAGCTAGCCTGAGGACTCTTCTTTAAAGTATATGGCAGGTGTCTGTATAGATTCTATTCTCGCTTTCATTTGATTGGAGCTCACCTGCTGTCACCCTCCCTCTTGGGGAGGCTCACATTGTGCCTTTGAATCCTCACAGTCCCCTTGTTCCCATTTTCCAAATCAGTCTCAATGAGTGCAATATCAGCTTACGCCCCAGGTTTTGGTAATCCTTTTACTGACTGCCTGAGACATCACTGGCATGGGGAACTGGCACAACAAGCTTCCACCATTTGCTGAAGAGCATGGCAGAAAGCTGGGTCAGTCCCTGGGACAACTAACTGTCATTAACTACTCCAAGAATTATAGCCAGAGTTGTTCTCTCTCTCACTTCAGGAGCTTATGAAGCTGCAAGAGATAAAAACAGTATCATAAATAACTTCTCCGATACGTTTTCAGAACTAGGAGGGAGTTGGTTCTCCCCCTCTACTTCACCCTTGTGAGACCCCACCTGGAGTACTGTATCCAGCCCTGGGGCCCCCAGCACAAGAAAGACATGGACCTGTTGGAGCCAGACCAGAGGAGGGCCACAAAGTTATCAGAGAAGGCTGGAATGCCTGTCCTATTAAGAAAGGCTGAGAGAGCTGGGGTTGTTTAGGCTAGAGAAGAGAAGGTTCCAGGGAGACCTTTTTGCAGCCTTTCAATCTTAGAATCACAGAATCACAAAATTGGACAGGACCCAAAAGGATCATCCAGTCCAACTCCTGGTTCCACACAGGACCACCCAAAAATCAGACCCTATGTCTGAGAGCGTTGTCCAAACACTTCTTGAACTCTGGCAGGCTCGGTGCTGTGACCCCTGCCCTGGGCAGCCTGTTCTAGTGCCCGACCACCCTCTCGGTGAAGAACCTTTTCCTGACACCCAGCCTGAACCTCCCCTGTCACAGCTCCATGCCGTTCCCTCAGGTCCTGTCGCTGTCCCCAGAGAGCAGAGCTCAGCGCCTGCCCCTCCGCTCCCCTCGTGAGGAAGCTGTAGACTGTGATGAGGTTGTCCCTCAGTCTCCTCTAAGGTGAAAAAAACAAGTGACTTCAGCTGCTCCTCATATGTCTTCCCCTCCAGACCCTTCACCATCTTTGTAGCCCTCCTTTTGACACTCTCTAATAGCTTTATGTCCTTCTCACAATGTGGTGCCCAGAACTGCACACAGTGCTCGAGGTGAGGCCGCACCAGCACAGAGCAGAGCAGGACAATCCCTTCCCTCGACCGACTAGCAATGCCGTGCTTGATGCACCCCAGGATACGGTTGGCCCTCCTGGCTGCCAGGACACACTGCTGGCTCATATTGAACTCGTCATCAACCAGAACCCCCAGATCCCTTTCTGCAGAGCTGCTCTCCAGCCTCTCGTCCCCCAGCCTGTATGTATAGCCAGGGTTGCCCATCCCAGATGTAGAATCCAGCATTTGCTCTTGTTAAACTTCATAATGTTGGTGATTGCCCAGCCCTCTAATTTGACAAGATCTCTCTGAAAGGCCTCTCTATCCTCAAGGGAGTCAACAGCTCCTCCCAATTTAGCGTTGCCTGCAACCTTACTTAGTATGCATTCAAGTCCTGCATCCAGATCGTTTATAAAAACATTAAAGAAAACTGTCCCTAAAATGGAGCTCTGCAGAACCCCACTAGTAACTGGCCGACAGCCTGATGTAACCCCATATGCTATAGCCCTTTGAGCCTGACTGGTTAGCCAATTGTTCGCCCCTTGTATTATGTATTTGTCTAGCTGTATGCTGGACATTTTATCCAGAAGGATACTGCGAAAAACTATACCAAAGGCTTTGCTGAAATCCAAAAAGATTTCATCAACTGGCTTCCCTTGGTCAGCTAGGTGGATAACCGTGTCATAAAAGGAAAGTAAGTTCCTTAAACAGGACTTTCCTCTCGTGAACCCATGTTGGCTATGGCCAATGACTGTGTTGCCTTTCAAGGTTTTTCAGTAATACCCAGAATAATCTTCTCCGTAATTTTACCAGGCACCGAAGTGGGACTGACGGGCCTGTAATTACCAGGGTCTTTTTTATTGCCCTTCTTGAAAATTAGGACAACACTTGCCAGCTTCCAGTTGACTGAGAGCTCTCCAGATTCCCAAGACCATTGAAAAATAATTGACAGAGGTCTTGTGATGACATCAGCCAGCTCTCTGAGTACCTTGGGATGCATCCCATTGGGCCCCATAGACTTATGTACATTCAGCTGGAGCAGCAAATCCTGCACAGGCTTGTCGTTGACTGGGATTTTATCATTACCGCAGTCACGGTTCTCCAACTGAGGGCTCCAGGGGTCCCAGGGCCCATCATCAGTGTTAAAGACAGAGGTGAAGAAGGCCTCTCTGCTTTAACTACGTCCTTATTTGTGAGGTGACCATACTCATCAAGAAATGGACCAATGTTATGTCTGGTCGTCCTTCTGTTGTTAGCATATTTTAAGGAGCCTTTTTTATTGTTCCCTACAGTACTAGCCAGCTTCAACTCTACTTGAGCTTTGGCTGCATGAATTATCTCCCTACAATGGCAAACAGCACCTCTGCAGTCCTCCCATGTCACCTGACGTCGCTTACAGTGTCCTTACAGTTTCTTTTTCCACCTAAGCTCTAGGAGAAGATCCCTGCTCAGCCAAGCCGACCTTCTGCCTCACCTGCTTGACTTCTGACATTTTGGAATTGCCTGTTCCTGTGCTCTTAAGAGGTGGTACTTAAAAAGTGACCAGCACTGATGGACTCCAACACCTTCAAAAGCAGAATCCCAGGCGACCTTATTAACTAGTTCCCTGAACAGCCTGAAGTCTGCTCTCCACATACCCCGGGTTGAAGTTTTGGTGGCAATTTTCCTCCTATCACCAAAGATTTTAAACTTGGTGCTCACTGCGGCCAAGACAGCTGCCAATTGCCACTTCACCCACAACACCTTAATCCTTACCCAGAGGCTCTCAACCGTGTCATTGCCACCTGCAAGCTCCGTACAGTCCAGCCCATCCATTACATACAGTGCCAGCCCCAAACCTCGCCTGCCCTGCCTGCCCCTTCTGAAGAGCCTGTAACCATCCATCGTAACACACCAGTCACAGGACTCTTCCCACCAAGCGTCACTTACGTCAGTGATGTCGTAGCTCTTGGACTGAGCCAAGGCATCTAGCTACTCTTGCTTATTCCTCAAGCTGCGTGCATTGGTGTAGAAACATTTCAAATGTGCTCCAGTGTACCAAGCACCTCATGAAGCAGACTGAAGGATGTTGCTAGCACACAGTCCCTAAAATGTTGGTGTGATGTCACATAGCTTATCACTGGTGTTTTTATCCCTTTCCCTCTTCAAATCTTGTTTGAAACTCTTTAAGTCAGCCTGCTAACTGCAGCAAAAAAGTCCTTTTCACCCTCTGAGAAAGGTGCATCCTGTCAGGCACCAGCAGGCCTGGTGTTGTATAGACCATCCCATAATCAAAAAAAAAAAACAAAATTCTGCCAGTGACACCAGCCTTGGAGCCATGTATTGATCAGCTGGGTCTGCCTGTTTCTTCCAATATCATTCCCTGCTAGGATAGAGGAAAACACCACCTGTGCCCCTGATCCTTTAACCAATCGTCCCAAGGCCCTGAAGTCTCATTGGTTGCCCTTGGACTTCTCTTCACTACTTCATTGCTGCCGACATGAAAAAACGATAGTGGATAATAATCTGAGGGCTGTACCAGGCTACTGAGTTTTCTAGTAACATCTTTTATCCAGGTCCCAGGGAGACAGCAGACTTCCTTATGGGTTGGGAACATCATCACAATGACGTCAAAGAAAATTACTGGTTTTGCTTGTTGCTGCTTTTTTTTCAAAGAAAGTGCACAGATGCCTCCCTACCTTCCGTAAGTTCAGGACTGCAGGCATTGATGTAGATATAGGGGAAGGAGGCATAGGACAGAGGAATAGGGGAATCTGTCCTTGTCCTCAGCATGTCCTATCTGCCAGCCCTAGATGCTTCACAGCAGACCGGCCTGTCTGTTGTGGACTTCATGAGTCAGCAGATAACCCTTTCTGCTCATGATACAGGTACCTGAAACATCTGATACAGGACTGTTACTTCTGCCCAGAGAGGCAGGCACCTAAAAACTAGGTCTTTCATTGAGGTGCTTAAGTCTTCTTGGACTAGAGCTAATGTGTTAATAAAAGCCATCTCCTAATAAAGCCAGACATCATTTTGTTAAAATAAATGGCTACCTGATTTTTTTTTCTCGCCTCAGACAAGGCTTATTTTGACAGCAAAGCAGCTGCTCACTGGACTTCAGCTTTAACAGCCCAAGTCAAAGTTTATTAGGTCTATGATGATTTAATGGTTGCTTAGGAGTTTTCAAACCTATCACGGTGAATCCTGGGGAGTTTTTCAGCAATAATAATGAAGTTATAGATTATGCTTTCAGGATGAACAGCCTCATTTCCCTTCATAACTTAAACACTGTTAATTGATAATATGTTAAAAATAAAGAGAAAAAAAACTGGAAAGTATTCCACCCTTACCTGTAGCTCACAGAAAATGTGAAGGTGTGCAGAGAAACCATTAGTGCAAACAAAGGGCCCAAGGTCTTAAATGTTTCAGAAAATAAATGCTTTTTGGTATCTTGGGGAGGGAAATGGAAAGAAAATTAAAATAACTAGTATTATACTCTGTTATTTTCAGAGTACTATTTCCAGATATTGCACATATTCACACAGGTGCTTGGCTTTCCAAACATGTAATAAAGCCAATGAAGGCCCAATCATTTGCATTTCAGTGAAATGCAAAATAAAGTCATAATTTGTAACAATGAAAGATAGTCTGTGCCCAAAAGAATTTACAAATTATGGTACCATGACTATATACCTAACTATGGCCTGTGAATCTATGTTAAGTGCTGCTAAATTTAGCAAGGCTCCACAAATCCAGAGGCTTGCTTTAGCAGACTGAGAATAAAAAGTAAGGTGAAGATGACGTGTCACATAGCCAGTGGGGGATATCATCCAAATATGTATTTATTTATTTTTTAAATATCCATTGTATGATTTTAAAACAAAAGACTTTGGAAAAACAAAAAACAAATTTCACTTGTGCTTACCTGATTTTTACAGATGAAAAAGTGAATTTTGAGATGGCATTTATGGACAATGATTTATTTGGCAAGTTTTGTCATTTACTATACAACAGTACTTACTAGTCTGAATGTAAATATCAGACTTATACCGGTAAAAGAGATCCTCTCTGTCTTCTATTTTCAGTGTGGCAAAATCCCACTAAGAAGTATCCTCCAGCCATCTACCCTTGTTTTCATCAAGCCTCATTGTTTCCATTTACTTAAAACATTTATTTAGCAATTACTGAAACCGGGAGTATTTGTCCCCAGTTTCCTCCCCGTTTCCTCTCTTGTATTTATGGAATGCATTCACTTAAGACAATGGAAATACATCACTTTCCTCACTGTTACTAGTCACTGGCTGCTGTGCTCTGCCAAATTGCTACAACAAATGACTTGCAGGGGATTGTTTCAGTCCAAATGATTAGCTTTTGGTATTAGCAAAGAAAAAGCGCACACAAACTAGAACTCTTTCTGCTAGCATCAGGCAACATGCAGTGATGTTTTGAAACAAAAACCGTAACTGTGATTTCTATACTGCCTAATGAATTCTGCCCTCATATTCTTTGCCCTTCTGTTTAAGTTCTTTGACTGCAATGATGACAGTAGTCACTAAGTGACTACTTAATGCCCCAGGAGTGCATTAAGCAGTGCAACTAGCATCTGTCATGGGTAAATTCACTCTCATTCTCTTGGATCTCCTCCCAGACAGAACACTGAGGTCCAGTCTTTATGTATTTGCTTAATTTCACAACTAGGGTTAGTTCTGTGAAACTACTCAATGGCTATCAGTAAGCATGTGCAGATATGTTTGGATTGGTGGCATATACAAACATTTACTGACAACAGTAATTCCATTGACTACAAATTATGTATTTATTTGTCTATCTATGTATACAGGTTTTCAGAGTCAGATTCCAGAATTCCATCAAAAACTCAGCCGAGCAGCCTTTAATAAATGATAGAGAGCAACAACAGAAGTGGACAATTTCTTTGATTTTAATTGTGAGGGCTTTTTTTCCTTTGCCTATAGAATAGCACATGGAATGCACATTAAAATAAAGCCTGCCAAATCTATCAAAGGTGTGTTTGCTCTGTAAACATAAGAATATTTCATAGCTATCTTGAATTAAATTTTTCATTGAATGAAAGGATATTTTAATAGGTAGTTTATTTGACCACATTTTGTTAAAGGAGACTCAAAATTGACATCAATGCTGCAAGTGAGATTTATTTTTTGATTTTTTTAATTAAAATATATTCAAGCAAATTTATTGATACCTCATTGTATAATACAGGTAGTAATGTCACCTTTACAGTATCTTATACCATAAACTAATATAAAAAATGTCTTAATTACAGTTTAAATGTCCCATTTGAATATATTATCAGAAATTGATTGTACCATACATTTCCAAATACAGGATACCACTGTCTCTGGAAAGATAATTTAATGAGATATTTAAATTCAGTGTTATAATAATTGGACCTCAAACTGTAATAGGCCATATTTAGATCTGTATTTTGAAGGAGCCTGTCTAACAGTTCAGCAGAAAAGCATTGTTCTTATTCTGCAAAGCACGTGTTATCCCATCTCTTTCTACACGTAGTTTTGGGATGTTAGACAAATATTTTTGCCTGATCTTTGTTCATCTTCATGGTATCGAGTGAAGAAGGCCAAGGCCCATACGGCTGCCTAATTCACCTCTTTCCACAGGCAAAGCGTGCTTGTTAGAGGTGCTGTTACGAGCCAGAAAGATGTCTCTGCAGCCACCTGCGTGAAGGGCCAGGCAGCAGCACCTTTGTCCCCCACCTCTCCGGCAAATATCCCCACTGATAGCCTCTCTCCAGCTGTCATACCCCAAAACACTTCTTGCCATGCTGGGGTTACCCATCACCAGCTCGCCTTTCAGCTCCCAACTACATCCCAAACCACCGCCCTCCATTTTTGGACGTATGAATTCCTGCTAAATATAGACAGCTTAGGCCTCATCCTGAATATCAGTGTCCTACGTCAAAGAGTCAAAATGCACGACCTAGAGCTCAGAAAAACACATACCCCTGACGTGGGCACACACAGTGCCATGCATTGTTGTTTATTACCCACCCTTCTTCAATGCATCCTGCAATTCACTGTACAAAGAACATTATATACAAATTCTTGTTGTATTGTGTTGCACAGAACAGCAGAGAGAGCCAGCTGCCTGCCTTGCGGCAGATCCTTGAGATGATGGCAGAAAAAGCCCAGTGCTGGTGTGTCTCCATCCATCACCACCACAACACTGTGTCACCCCGTCACATACAGCCCTGCTCACCACTTTGGGGTGGTGGCCTGAAACAGCAGGTAGAAAGACTTCCGCTAGCTTTCCCTGCCCGCCTTAGCCGTCTCTCTGCCTTTGGGTAGAGAGCCCTATCTCTGCCCAGGGAAGGGAGGGTAGAAAGAAACCAGCTAAGCACTGGCTGCTTCACAGGCTCAGCCGCTCCCCTCTCCCAGCACACGCGCAAATTCCACGCTCCCCCGCAGGCCGCAATCCCAGCTAAAGCTGACCTCCCAACACTGACTGCCCGGGGAGGTCGGCCACCGTGGCAGCTGAGCAGCCCCACGTCCTCCCACTGGCGTCTGCCCGCTGTGCCCGGACATCTGTGCCCTGCTCAGACACTTATCCGTGCCACTCTCAGGGGCACATCCATTCGCAGCTTTTGCTTGCATTCTCTGTCTGCTTTCTGCCCTCCCTTTCCCAGCCTGTTAAGGCTCCTGCCAGGGAATGATGGGAGTGAGCAGGGCAAAATAATAGATTTATGACAGAGCGACTCAGGAATGAAAAATAATAATTCAAAGAGCTTAAAAGAAAACACTTGCAGCCCAACACCACCCACACACTCTTCCCTCTTGTGTTATGGTATCACTGAGCTAATTCTCTGGAAATTATGACCATTGCAGCCCTTCGCTGCACATTCCCCTGCCACTTCCCAGCTGCACATGCTCCTTCCCTACTTAGAAAAATGTAATTTCAGCTCTTATCATAAAGCCCGGGGGTGGTTTTCTTTCCCTCAGTAGCACAATAGCTACTTTCAGATCGATGGAACTCCTCCACTCCCCCGAGAAAGCTGCTTCACGTAACTGATGCGGCACAAAGCAAACATACCTGATCTCTTTGATGCTCTCAAGTTTGCACATAATTTCTTGCTCATCTGCCATGCTTTTCACTGCCGATTTAAACCTCCCGTGAAACGTACAAAATGCCAGGGAAAAAAGAAAAAACATACAATAGACACAATGTAGTCACCCCCTCCGAGCATATGGTCTCTGAGCCTGTGCAGTAGGCTCTAGTGGGAGCTATGGGACTTAGAGTCCAGCTTCCTATTCCTGCCTAGGCAGATAGTCAGCAGAAAGACTACAATACCCACAAGGCAGAGCAGAGCTTTCCTGCCCTTCTTCCTGCAACTACATTTTAAATTCATTTGTCACACCTCATTATGTCAAAGGTTGTTAGCAGTACAAAGAGAGTAGAGGGTGTCCTCCTAAGGTCTGTGCAATGTTTACCATTTATTAAAATTATGGAATAGGCACTAAGAGAACATTAGATGTGTTTGTGATTTTGCTGTAAAACTTTTTTTTTTTTTTTTTCCACAAAGGCATGCTGTAGCCATGATTACTACCATGCTGTTTTCTCCTAGGAGCTCTGGGTGATGAGTGGACCTGGAGTTCAGAAGAGACACATTTTGTTCTTTAGGATTTTCTTTTTTATTTCTGCCACTGTATATAGGACTTCTAGTATTGAAAAGAGAAACAGAATGCAAATAAAACAGCTAAATTGAGAAAAGTGACCATTTGCCTTTCTAAGGACATTCTAGCCATGAATATCAGAGCACTTTACAGAGATTGGTGAATAGTCTCAGTCATTCCTCAGACAAATAATTATTTTTCTTCAGCTTCTGTAGTGTACTAAGCATTATGTTTTAAGTTATGAAGATAACAGTTATATCTCAACGCTTTGGAAGGCCTCTTCCAGGAGCTGTCCTGAGGGAGGGATCCACCATGTAAGTTCTTGACCCTTCATCTGTATACCCAAGCAATTACCCAGGGGCTTACCAGCTTTGATGGTCACAGTGGGTTGAAAGGTCAGCACCTTAGAATGAATGTTAAGCTCGAGGTCTAGAGAGTCAGTGGGGAAACTGAATTCTGCAGGCATCGGCTTCTGTGTGTAGACATGTACAAGCAGCAGTACCACAGTCTAGTGAATATAGTGGACCACTCATCAGTCAGTAGCATGAGGCTGATGAGAACAAGGCAATTATTCTGGAATATATTACAGAACGGTTATATATGGAAGGTACTGGAACCACTTAGTATCTATCTACTCAGCACTGATCAAACCTACTGGTGTCTGGTCCAGGGCTCTAAAAAGGTGGTGAAAAATAAAAATGGACAGAACGCAGAGGAGAGCAATGAGAATGATAGGAGTTTGGGGGAATGCGAAAGATGGCTGAATGCAAGACAGTGTGGCCATAGTAACATTTGGTTGATCTTTTTGACTTAGGGCTTGTGGTCATAGAATTAAATTTCTTGAGTCAGTTGCATCCACAGTTGCAGACTAAAGGACAAGTGGTCTTCCTCATGTATGAATATCTGTGCCTGGAATGCTAGCAGACTAGAATATGAGGTAATAAACAACGTGGGCCACTGGGGAGTTGTGCTCTGGCTCCAGCACTGAGCAATTGGGATGGAATAGATGTAGCTCATCATAATAATAGTCTTCCACTGTGTAAAAGCTGCTAAAAGGGCCATCACAGCAAATACTCCACTAGGTCAGCTGAGAGAACAGTCTCAAAAGTATCTTATTTAATGAGCAAAACAAAAGGTTAGGGCAGATTTCAGTAAAATGTCTGACCACAGTGTTTCACTAGGAAAGGACATCTGGGAGGTGGAGGAGTCTCCATGTCATTCTTAAGAACTACTTAGATGAAGTTGCTTCCATACTAATCCAAGTACTGCAGATCCTTGCTTTGAGGCAGCGGTGTTGACTTGATCAGGGGTAAGTTCCCCTGACACATGTGGCATGGGGGCCTGGGAACTGGGTGAGTTGTCATACATGAGCATGAATTTGAGTGTCTGCAGTAGGCTCTCACACCAGAGAGGGCACTCTTAACAGGGGTTGGAAATGAAAGAATGTACCCTGGAAGAGGAGAACCCATCATCAGGAATCACTGAAAACCAGGAGGGTTTGTCTGGAGAAGGGATGGGGCGTGAGATTGGAGTGGCAGCTTGGAGGGCTGGGAAACAGGTCTGAAAAAAAAGGCTAATCTGGAATTTTTGTCTACTCAGAGCTTCAGAGGGGTAACTCCTACTTATCTGTAAATATTTCTATTCCTCATTTAATTTAAAGAAACTGAGCTGTGTTCTCATTCAGTTTCTGTTGCATTTATATCAAATACTGTCAAGAACTTTGCCATTTATGAAGTGTCATGTTGAGGAATTATACAGTTTTCTCTTATGCACTTGGCTGAGCTAAAATTAAAACTACAAAAGAAATATCATTTGCTACCTTTGGAAATTACATGCATTGTCTGAAGCAAATACAGAGAACATAATGAGAAACTAGCCATGAAAATGAAAGTAAACAAGAAAACTCCAAAATGTTCTGTGTAACAAAAGAGATTTAGGCTTGTAGAAGGGAATGTGACAGGCTAACATTCCCTCTACCTTCTCCTAAATTCTTGTAGGGAAGGAAGAACAGGCTTAGATTCCTGAATTCTGCTACCCAGCCAGTCTCCAAAGAATTTATGCTAGTATATACCTCCTCTGCCCTGCCTTGCACTGCTTAACAATGATGTTTAAGCAAATCTTTTGTAACTGAGGCAGCAAATGTTTATCAGTGGGATTTTCTTTTTCTTATGCAAATTACATCGAATAATCAATGTTATGTGATGCAGATCAGACCCTGTTCCGGGCAGTGTGAGAAGCTAAAACTCTTCACTGGAGATAGTTTGGCCTTTTTTTTT
>VXAA01003597.1:342982-391126 GCA_013399115.1 Anseranas semipalmata | reverse complement strand
AAAAATATATAAACATAAACATTGGCAAATGCAGTGAAGAAAGAGCGCTGACCCCACTGTGTGAACTAGCACTTGATGCTGTCTGCCATTGTTGAGTCTCAGTTTGACTATAAAGATGAGTTCATTTGGTTTTAATTTGAGGAAGTTTTATATTTCAATAAAATCAAAATGAAATTCCCTTTGTTCAGATTAGTAAATTGTGGCAGTTGAGTTTTACATAGATTTGCTGACAGTTAACCATGACTTTGTCATTGTTTTCATTTTTTTCTTAGTATTTAAAGGAATATAGGTAACTTTGTTAAGAATATGCAAACAAAAAGTAAAGAAAATGGGGAAAATCTATAGCACAATAAATCAACACTGTGTAATTTTCTCTAGCTTGTGTACAATGGGAGAATCAAATTTAAGGTCATATTCAGGGCTGTAGGCAGCTAGTTGTATGAGACGAGGTGACAGATTTAGTCTTAGAAAACCTTGGCCTCCTGGTATTGTGGCTGCGGTTGCTATTTGGCTAAGCTGTGGTGTTGGCAGTGAGAACAGATTTATGCACATAAAGCTGCCATTCTATTAGGGCTTTTATAACACGAAATGCACTTCTCAAGTTGTACCTTGGTCTGAAAGAGTTGAAAGAAAGAAGCAATTGAGTACCAAGAGAATGGTACCAGATGCTGGCCTTTTGACACCAACCAGCGGGCCATGGCTGAGCACTTCCTCAGCTTACTGTGCTTTCAGCCACCTCAGCTACCTTAAGAAACCCTCATAATAAAAAACACTATCAAATCAAAGAGTTTCATGAGCTCCATGTGAAAAATAAATAAACAAAATTAAAAATGTATGCTGCTGTTTTTAATTCCCAAGTTAGATGTAGGTTTATGAAGGACTATTTCTTACCTTTCTAATGCCGGTAAAATCAGTAATCATACTTCATGGTGGGACAGTGGTGAGACTGTAGAGGGACTGTGCTAACCAGAAAATCCTCTACATGAAGCACTTGGGATGGTATTCAGGAGATCTGCCTTCACATTCCTGCATCCACTGCTCTTTGTGCATCCAGAAACAAACACATTAAGCTGCTTGTGTTTCAGTTCTCACTCTGTAAAATGGGGATGACAAGTTTTAACTTGTTCTGCCCTTTTATCTCTACTTTCTGTTGGGATTTAAGGGTCTTTGGGGCTGAGTGTGTTTTTTACATCTTCAGATTCCACAAGGGCAAGGTGAAAAGTCTGCTCATAAACACAGACAGATACATTAGGAATTGACTCCTGTAGTTTCAATTAACTCCTTTGCACTTTTACAGTACCTTTTAGCCCAAAATCTCCAAGCAGTTTGCAAACAATGCACGATGTTATGTTCAACCTCACAATACTCTTATAAGTTCATCAAATATTATTGCAGTTTTGTAGATGGAAAGAAACAGAGACAGAAAAAGTCTATGACAGAAAGATCAGAAGGCCACAGATTTTTAAGAGTGCCTGTCCTCTGTCTTAACAAATAGTCCATCCCTCCTCACTTGACCTGTGCCAAAATATTTGCAAAGTAATTGTACAGGGAGAGAGTAGGGACTTGTCAAACCATAAGTGCTGTTCCCTCTCTAATGAAAGCCACAGGCACATATTGCTAAGTTATTGCAACACCAAAATGTGAATAATATGAGTGAAGAAATATATGGAAATCAATTTAAATGGTAGAAGCTAAGCACGCCTTTCTGTGGTTTGGATACAGAGAGAGGTAGTCTTTGTTAATACCGTAAAGTTGCCTCTTACTGAGCTATGAAAACTTCAGCTTTAGATTTAGCAGGGTAGAATAAAGTCGAAAGGGGCTGCTGTGGGGCAGAAAGAGAGTGATGGTCGAGACACCCATTTATCCCTGCTGAATGAGTCATCACCACTACCTGCTCATCAGGTGACAGACACAATATTGTGTTGACTCCTAGCCAGTAATATTCTTAGTACTTTCTTTTCCATGGAAATTTCTTTTCAGGTATGAGATTATATTGTTATATCTCTTTGTTATATTATATATCCTTCATTATATATTCTTCATTATGTTCCATACATCTATATCCTTGTTATATATTCTTCATTGTATTACATAACATTTCTTCAGGGAAAGAAATGATGTCATGCTGAAAGCTGAAATCTTGAGACCTGGGTTAAGTTCCCACTTCTGCCATAGGCATCTTATGTCACTTAATTAAACCCTTTCAGGTTTTGTTCTTTTTTGTTTTGCATATTACATAGTCCTTTAGAAAATGTTATAGCTAGTCCAAGCTGAAAAATACTTCCTTCTGCTGGAAATACTGTCCCAGGACAACTCTAAGTGTGTGTGTCAATCCATATATACAAGCAATTAGTACAAATAAATGGACACATACATGTGTATGTCTGTATATACCTACCAATATGGATGATTTCCTCCATTATGGAAATTGAGTTATTTCCAAAGTAGAGGTATTATACTAGTGGTGTTTCTCAAGGACTTCTTGGATCAGAAAGTGAAGAACCAGAAAGTGAAGAATTGCTTCTGCAGTTGGAACATCTTGGAGAATTCAAGCAAGCATAATATAATTACGTAAACTGGAATTAAGCCAGGACACTGGGGTTAACACCCCCGCTCAGGTGAAAGGAACCAGGGGATCATTCACAGCTATAAAAGCGGTCAAAAGCTGTGGTTTTAGGTTATATCCAAAATACAGGTAACTCAAGGACATTGCTAAATGTGTTGCATTGAGTGAAAACTTCACTTGTTTAGAAAGGCCTAGCATATTTTTAATATTTATTAATTTTTGAAGCAAGTTTTTCAGTTGTTGCTATTTATGATACAGAGAGGTGAAGAAGTTAGAAGGAAAAAATATATTCAGTTAAAAACGGTGTTCAGTTCTGATCTGAGCGAAACCACAGGGACATGTGTCCCTGTTATTGAAAGAAGCATCAAACTTGTTTTCAATTTTATTGTGCACTGTTAGGTGCCTAACAAATAAAATGTGAGCCCTTTCATAGGTACTTGGTGTTATAGAGAGATTCCTACAAGGTGAATATGTTTTGGTTTTGTTTTCTGTGACTGCATTTGGAAGAACAACTTGTTATTCTAAAAGGGAAGTGACTGTACCATAAAACTTTTAAACGCTTAAAAGGTTTTTTCTTTGTTTTGTATTGTTTTGTTTTTTAAAGTGTAGGGAGGAGATCAGTTATGCCTTCATTAACTTTCTTGCATTTGCTCAGCTGAACTAGGACTGTGTGTGGTTCAGAAAGTGCACACCGCAAATGAAGTACACAAGTGGACTTGACTTGCTAGACACCCTTAGATCACACCTAACTTAACTTGTACTAAATTGATTTAGAGAAGTATTAGGCTCTTTCAGAGAGGAGAGGACTGCTTGTGCAGAATAGTGTGAATCTTAGGAAGACATTAGTGAGAACTGCTTGTCTTCCACTGATGTGAACCATTCTGTATTTTGCTGTCTTTCCCTTCTTTCCCAACCAGACACAGGCAGCAGTCTTGCATGTACATCCCAAGCTTCTACAGCAGACTGTGTACAGCTGGGCTCAGCAGGCACACAGGTGTTTCTGCATGTACTTTCTGTCTTGCTAACGCTGGCATTTTTTTTTAGGGGCAGACAGGATCTTTGGCAATCCCACTCGGATGTTTTGCAGATACAGGGTGAGTGGAGCCCACCCAGCGAGAACAAATGAACTCATCCCTGTTCCTCATTGACTTCCTGGTCATTTCTCAGCCTTTGAGGAAGAAGTCAAAGGGGACAGGTGAATCATTTAGGAAATGTTTCCATTTTAGCATGCTTATTTTACTGTTTTATAGCTTAGCCTGAAAGGGTTGGACATGGGATCTGGTGTTCAGCAAGGTCCCACCTTTCCCCCAGCTCTACTGCTGGCTTGCTGAGGCACACGGAGGTCAAGCAACTGTCTGCAAGGTCATCCAGTGAGTCAATGCCTCAATTCAAACTCAGTCCCAGCATCTGCTTGACTCTTGATTTTTTGTTCTAACCACAAGACCCACCCAAAATTAATTGGTGAGGAATTCAAAGCTGGTTGGATTAAGTAGGTCCTTTTATGTTTGTGACAATAGCATGTCAGTGTTCTCATGATGAATAGAGAAAATCTGGTCCACAACATCAATCCTTACAGAAGAATTCAGTCCTTATAGGATGAACAAGCTTTAGAAACTCAAACAACCCCATACAAACAAACAAATGAGAGACAGTCTTGAGGCCATTCACTGGTTCAGTCAAAGACAAGTTTTCTTTGCTAATAGCTCTTGTGCTTCTGAGGCATTTTCTTCTGTAACCAAGGTCAGCATAACATGTCAGAAATCACTCTGTGGTAGGAAAGGGCACAGTTAGTTCTGTTTTATATCTTCCTTTCTCCTTTCTAAAACTTGCTTTTTAACTTTTTTCATTTTTAAAAGTAAAGGTTACACTGACTGTATGCCTAAAGTCCCTGTTAAAGTCCTGAAAATGTGAATATTCAGAGTTTGAGAACATGATGCCTCCTCTTAAAAAAAAAAAAAAGTCTTTGATGAACAGAAGATACTCACCTTGATTTTATGTTTTACAAATTCCTTTAAGACAGTATGTGGTTCCGATAAATGTTTTTCCGCTATTCCACCAATAAGCTGATATCATCTAGAACTACTCAAGAGGTGGAGATAAAGGTGAAATATTGTTTTATGAATGGAGTTTCTTAAGTCTGCCTTTTAGGCCACTAGTCTCTTGAAGAAACCAGGACCACACCCACTCCAGTCTTATCAAAAGAGATGTATACTGTTGTTAGATATTTACTTTTTTATTTAAGAAATGTTTTCAGACTGCTAGTGTCACAATTGGATACACATAGGAAAGACTGTTGAGGGATGGGAGCTCAGAAGAAGATGGATTGTTCTGAAGTCACGGGATCTTTTTAGATCAGCTAATTGTCGTAAAAGAAAGCTGCACAGGTTCATCATATTTTGTCAGGGAGACGATAGTTTAAACTGAGAATATTTGTTTCTCTTTTAGGAGGCATAGGTAATCTTCCTCTTCATCTGTTACTGTCAGATATCACCTTTTCCTTCCCCCTTTGCTGGAGTCAGGAAACTGGGCTCTTCCACATGCCAGGGTGTGAAATGAAACCTCCTTAAATGTGAACCCAGAGGAATCTCACTGCTTTCCATTCCAAGTGGAAATACCTTTTCTGCCTACCTTCCTTCATAGGTTTTGAACACTGTGGACATTTAAAATTCTGTCATAGCAAAACACTACACAAAATAGATAGATCTGAAAAGCGGGTAAGAGATATAATATCTTTGTAATGATAAGGGTGTCAAGAGCCTAGGCAGGCTATAGCAGAGCTTCTTGGCCTTTGTAGCTTGCTTTGACCAATATACCATTTTGATCATCTCTTTACAATATTTCTTTTCTGTTTTATTTTTCATTGGAACCAGGCCTTAAAATCCTTTATTATCTTCCTGTCTTCTAAGGAGATTAATTTTGGAGGTATGACTAAGTTTTGAGAAGTTAGAAACATCTGAACTTTGCATATTCTTACACAATTCTTTTTTCCTCTTTAGAAAAGTATTTTTAAACAGTTTCTCATGTAACACTTTACTAACTGTTTTAAAATGCTTGGGAATGGAATAGTCTGCTTGCAACTAAGTGGCAGCACTTGTCCTGGAAATGAAATTCACATTGCTAAAGTGTTTATGGAATACGTGGAATGAGAGCATATAAATCACAGTCTCTCTCTACATACAGTTCAAAACAGTAATTTCAAATGTTGCAGGCATTATAATAAGTTGTGCTGAAAAATAATGCACCAGTTCATGAGGGCAGGTGGGATGGCACTGACAAAACTTTTACCACATGTAAAAAAAGGTCTAGCTTTATGTGCACCTAAATAAGGAATACACATGATTAAACTTCACTTGTGATCCTCTTTTAAAAACTTCAAAGATATCACTTAAAACAGCACTGAGATATTGGTGGTCCATAGGTCATACACTCGTGACTAGCTCTTCTTTAAATAAAACAGTAAAAGAAACGGGAAATGCAACACCATAGTTACAGTAATAAAAATAACAAGACCTCCACAAAAAATGACCCAGAGTGGGACATTTTTTTCTGTTCCTACTTTGGCAAAATCATCAATTAGATCTGATCTTCTAATAAATTAGCTTTTATACAGGAAGATGCAAGCAGTCAGATGAATGTATTATGATGTTTGTCCTACTGAATGTATAAATGAATTATAGCAATTTTTGCCATTTCTGTTTGCTAGAAATGGCGTAGAAAGGCTGGCTTTGTGAATGCATTCTTGGCAGCAATAACCAGATGGAAAGAAATTACAACTTCAACTAAGCCAATCCAGTGGGTAGAAATAGGAAATTATTTGTCATGAACTTCATATTTAAGACTCTAAAAGAATAAACACCTTTGTTGCCATAAATATATCTTGTTGTGGTATTGCTTTGAATAGAATAATTAATTTATACTTTCAAAGTAGAAGTTTTTATGTTCTGGTTTTTGTGTTGCCCTTATCTTCCATTGTTTTTTAAAAATGAACTGCAATGTAAAGTCAAGAATACCTGAAGTCATTTTCCACATGCTGTTCCCAATTGCTGTTAGATAACTGCGTTCAACAGGAGAGTATTTGGCTTCTCACAGTACAGTACATAAATCTTATGCAATTGCTGTTTCAATTTTTCTCTTTCCTTTGAACTCTTGAATGGAGGGAAAGAATTTCTTAAAGAGTTCAGTAGGAATGTCCCATTACGAAACATCAATCATCAAATGCCCATTGTACATGGAAAGTGAGGTGACTGTAATAAAATTGACATAACTAAGCAAGCAGCATCTGACCTTTAGGATCCAGTGCTTATGATCAGAAGACGCAGTATTCCAAACCTTTAGGAGTTAAGAGTTATCATCTCCCCCAAAAAATACCTCAGTAAATGAAGTGCTACATATGAATGTACGTGATAAAAGAGGTGGAATAAATTCTTCCCTGACCCTTAGTAGGGGAGTGTTGACAGAACAGAGGTAGAGAGTGACTTTTGAAAGGAAGGGAAATAAGGAATGTATCTTTGGGTCTAGATGGGAGCAGCTGCTCCCCTTATCTTGCATCAGTGTTAAAATAGTTGGTCTTCCTGCCATGTCAGCCAAGTCACAACACAGCATGCAATGCTGCCTTCAGTTGTTGCAAAGAAAAGGCGCAACAGGTACCGTCAAAATGTTGTATCCACAATGTGAACATAAATCTTCCTTATGCTTTGTCAACCTGTTTGCTTTTGTCTACGCTCTGTTTTCCATGTAACGTGCTGTCACTACCATATTATTCTTTCTGAGCTTGCCAGGCCTTCAAGTATTTCCAGGGCTGGTTAGAGGAGGAACAGCTACTGTATGTTCTGACTCAGTATCAGACTGTTGAGTTAATGTTTTGCACTGTTCTTTCTTTCTTTCTTTCTTTCTTTAGTTGCTCCCTCCTGCTTTTCTGTTTTATTTAAGATGAGTCAACAAAACTGTTGCAACTGATCAGTGCAAACCAAAACATTCAGTATTTTTAATCTTAGTGGAAGGCCTCAAATCATCCATTGAAGGGATTACTCTTCCCATTCAGGTAGTGCATACTTTTACAAAAATGTGTGACCATAAAGTGGGATGCAATAGACTTCTGCATGCATACTTTGCCAAGAACATCAATGATACAGGGTTATACCAGTCCATTCCCATATGGAGTTCATAATATTGACCAACAGAAAATTACTGGAATTTTGAATGTAATATTTCTAGAATTCCTTGAGAAATTTCTCTCCTCCCATTAAAGAGGCCTTACTTAACTAATCCCTTGGTTGAAGGTGTAAGTTTTCAAATAAATAGCGCGTTAACGGTATAAAATAAAGTTGAGCAGCATATGAACTATTCACAGAAAAAAAAAAATTTAAAATTCAAGTCTTATGAAAAAGAATAAAAAGGGAAAGGGAAAGGGAAAGGGAAAGGGAAAGGGAAAGGGAAAGGGAAAGGGAAAGGGAAAAGGAAAGGGAAAAGGAAAGGGAAAAGGAAAAGGAAGGAAAGGAAAGGAAAGGAATGTTTTTAATGTGTGCTTGACATTTATTGCTTCCTTTAGGTTTTTCTATTAGAAACACTTTGATGATTTAGGATGCCGATTACTGGTTTCTGGGGCTTAACAATGGACTTAGGCAGAAAATGATATCCCCTTATTACTGAATTACTTATTACATGAATACCCTGGATTCATGAAAGAGTATGGAGATATCAGAGTGGGAAGAAAGTATCTAGTAAGAGTTAAATCTTCTTATTCGTCTATCCTGATCTTTGAGATACCAGTGCTCTGACAAATATATGAAAAGGAAGAAAAAAGATAGATTGCCTTGTTTGTGTCTTTATCTCCATATCTCTATCTCCATGCTTACATGTTCTCCATTCCCAAGGTACTACAATATCTGACAATTTACATAACAGATTCAGAGAGCAATTTGAGGCAGACAGTTACTATGGTCTCCGTTTTACAAACAGGAAACCAACACACTGAGGAACTAAGCTGCATGGAAGGTCATCCAAGTAAACCACGAACACAGCAGTGCGTCATGTTCTTCCTTGGTCCATCAGTAAAGTCCTACTTGTGAAAGCACTTCAGGATGTGTATCTAGCCCTCTCTCTCCTTTTTTTTTCCTGCAGCACACTTTTTTATTATTTATTTATTTATTTATTTATTTTTACTATTGTTCTCCTGAGCACAAGATTTTAGGGAGGATCTTTTGCTTGGCCTGGCTTGCTAGTGTTTCTGTTCAGGGGCAGATTTCTAGGGTTCAGAATTAAGTACATTTATATCTCACAAACAAGTTTATAAATAAAACAAAAAGAGGTGCTAACCATATGCCCTCTCCCAGTTTTTGATTTCAAGGAATATAGTTCCAAGTGTTCTTTGAACTTGAGAGCAAACCTGCATTTTGTACTCTGCAGATGTTACAGCAAACTATAACCCATCATTGCTTCTCTGGAGTACAGTATACTGTGGCTTTAATTCAGCAAAGTGCAACATGTCAAATGTCAGGTTGTTATGACAGCAATAAACTTGTGATTCCCTTGAAGCAGATGTTTTAATTTGTTAGGTGTTTTCTTTCGGGGTGGGGGGGGGTGGAAATCTGCTTGCATTTAAATAGATGTTCAGACCAAGAAAGGAATTTGCTTTAAAACATCTTTTCCACCTGTATAAAAACTGTATCAGAGAGGCCTAAGACACATGTGTGAAGGGGTGAAAGAAATAATCACAAAGATGGCCAAATTACAGAAATCTCCCTCACACCTGAAATATGACCTTTCTGGAGTAAGCGTTGTCACTTCAGCATAGGAGCTGGATCACGGAGGGACTGTGTTTAATATATCTGATATTGCAAGAATAACATTGAAACCAAGTGTCTGCTGAGTGACCTTCCTCCCTGGGTGGAATTCTGGTGCATTGATGGTCCTTGCCACTGCAAATTACCACCACACTCCAGATCCTCCACTCCTTGGTATGCTGTTGCTTTTACCCTTGTTTGTAGTGATCAGTGAGGACTACAGTTTTAAAGCATGCGCTCAGAGTGGAAACCTTTGATGGTTTTCAAAGATAGGGAAGAATTATGTACCTGTCTGAATTGCAGGTAAAGAATGTTACAGCTGTGGGAACACTAATTCAAGTAATTAATTGATCTCACTTTGCAGTGGAATACTTATTAGACCTTACCCTGTCCTCAGAAGACGGCAAGGTTGTCCCCAGGCATGAGTCTGATTTGAAAGTTCATAACTTGCTGGATCCACATGGGAGGCAAAAGCTTAGCCCAGTGAACAGCATGCACAGAAAAACTGAGCTCAAAAGATAACTCTAGGGTTCCTTTTGTGCTGGAATTGCATATCTCAAGTTTAGCCATTATTATATCATACGTGTTGGTTGTTTAATTGTTTTTCTGTAGTTATTATATGAGCTGGTGAAGCCCCAGTTGCTGAGGAACACGTGCTGATGAAATTTCACACTTTTCACCATCCTAAAGTTTAGTAACTCCAAAAGACATAAGAAAATGTAAACCTAAAAGCAGGTGTGGACATTTCTAGAGTTTCCTTGTAAGGAAAAGGGAAGAAAAGGGAAGAAAAGAAAGGAAGAGGAGAGGAGAGGAGAGGAGAGGAGAGGANATCTATAAGTGTGGAGCTAGAGATGGTTATAAAATAGATACAGATTATTTAAAGTAGAAATGACCTTTTCATTATTTTTTTAATGGTCAATTTAAAAAGAAAAATATTGATAAAACAGTTCAGGATTTTTCTCCACCACAACTCAGTAAAGATTCATTGGTTATATTTATCTTTTCCTGTTCAGTTTTCTCTCCTTTGTCCTTTTCTGTCTCTTGCATACCCTTTCTTCTGCTGTTTTTCTAGAGAAGACTGGGGAGAAGAAGAAATAATGAAGGAAAGGCAGAATGGAAAAATGAAAGAAAAAGGCTAAGGGAAGGAAGGAAGGAAGGAAGGAAGGAAGGAAGGAAGGAAGGAAAGAAGAGAGGAAGGAAGGAAGGAAGGAAGGAAGGAAGGAAGGAAGGAAGGAAGGAAGGAAAGAAAACCCTGCTTTCTTCTGTCTCTGAGAATGTTTTTAGGAGTAAACTGAAGTTCATCTGTAATCAAAGTGATTCAGCAGAAGCAACTATGCAGAGTTACAGACCCAAAGACTAACATAATTCCAAGTAGTGTAGACCAATCCCAAAATCAGCTACTCAGCTGTATTGTAGGGGCAATGTGGATCCATCAGCAGTGGGAGTATAAGTATTTTTCTATGCCGTTTTAAATGGCTTATGTGTTGGTAGGACTGTTTACTAGATCTCTCTCATGACTAAATAGGGGAGCAAGTTAGATGATTTAACAGCAGATTTTTTTTCCGTTAGTATAGTAGTCTATGAAAAAATCTTGCATGTTTCTTTCATCTTAAAACTTACCACCATTTGTATCTTAAAGCAGTGGATATATCCTGCAGCAGCAGAGAAGCAGGCAGAATGGCAGAAGCCTTTGAAATGTAACCTACCTGTTCCCAGTTTTGAAATATATTGAAATAAGAATTTGGGTCATCTGTAGCACTATTAACTTAATGGGAGTTTACTTTGGAAACTTCATTCTCATCACACAATACAGCTAATAATATGTTTTCAGACACAGCAAACTTGATGTAACATGGTCTGTAAGTCGCAGGGACTCTCTCACTCCTACCCTCTCTCCGCTCCCACGCACACACAGCTGTGGTCAGTCTGAGGATTTTAAAGCTTTACTAAATGGATATGGTTTTCCAGATCTGTACACCAGTGCTGGTTTGCTGGTAGTGTGTTTGTAATTAAAAATCATGACATTTGACCTTTAGTCCATGGCCACAGTATAATTACATTCACCATACCTCATTTATGAATGCAAATCAGGTCAATTTAACTCCACATTATGTTTACTCTGCATATTTTTAAAAGTCTTCTCTTGCCACAGCATGTCTTTCTCCTAGACTCCTTCAGTTTGTGGTAATTGCAGAGCATGCTGTCACACTGGAATTGCAGGTATGGATGGTTTGAGTGGTGATAGAGTTTGAGTGGTCTGGAGATGCCTTGGATCTGTCAGCAGCCAAAAGTGATGAGATAATTTGAATGGGACAGCTTTGTCTTTGAATGGTTAACAGCACCCCAGAACAAGCTTTAATAAAACCAATATACCTTGACAATAAAACTAATATGTCTTCATTGAAGTTATTTATGCTAGCTGAGGATCTAACTCCCAGCTTGTTATACCAGCAAAGAGGCTGCAGGTTTCAGAAGGCTCTGCCCCCAGACCTTGTCCACAGAAAGCCATTCTTCATTGTGCCTTTGAACCCTCACCATGCCTTGAGGTAAACTCCTCCCAAGTGCCAGTGGATTAAATCACCCTTGTATAGAGGTACGCAGGGAGAAGCCAGGGGAATTTCAACTGGTCATTATCAATCACACAGCACAAACAGTTTGGAGGAGTAATCAGTCTCTCTGTCCTTAGCACAAAGAGGTTTACAGCACCAGAGGAGTTTATTATTATTGCTGGTCTAAGATCATCAAAGTCATTTTGTTTCATCTTGAACAGTAGTCAGAGGGGTTAAAGCGAGGTTAAACTGCCTAAACAAAATGGAAGCAATTACACAGTGGGATCATGGTGGACTGTTTGCTTTAACCCTCACTGACAAAAAAGGTACTATAAGAAAAAAGATCCCCAGCTCTTTACAATCATCTGTCTGTTTAAGTTCACGCCAAACTTCTTCACCTAAATCTTTTTGGGAGTGTCACAAGTTTAGACACTATCAGTTTCTTCACAGTTCCCAACACAGCCCCTATTCAGTGTCTGATCTGTGCGGTGTTGTCATCACTTTGCAAGCTGCTTTGCAGGACAGTACTTACACTGCACTGGAGACATGCCCGTAAAAGTTATACATTAGATTTTTCTACTTAGTGACTTGGCAGGAAAAGACAGGGCAATGTGGAAGAGCAGTATGATCAGGAATGCAGAGCTGGCCTTTTCCAAGCTTTAAATTGCAAGATGGGGAATTGATTCTTCTACTTCATTCAAGGTTATATCACAGCTGAATTGTCAAACTTGGCCTTCCAGTGACCTCAATCATGTGATGGGGTGAGATCTGCCCTTTACTAGTTTTGTTTTTCTGTTCCTCAAAAATGGAAGGCAGTAGCATAAACAGCTTTAACTTACAGTGTGAACAGTGCTGTATTATGGGTCTAAACGGAGTCTGCTGAATTCCCTGCAGGTTCATTGTTGTTAAGCAGAAAAACACATCAGAGTCCTAGATGGTGAGTTTAAAGAAAATATAGGAAAAGGTTCTTTTAATTCTACAAACAAGCACTGACACAGGGTTTATTGAAACTTGTCTGTCTGAAAGAGGACTGGGGCTTCTATAGATAATCCAAACGGAGAATTGCATGCCTAATTTTATCATTATGTAAGATGTTTGCAAAATGGTTCCTCTGTACCCTGAAGGAATGTTACTGAAATAGCTTCTGTATAGATTTGAATCTTCACAAAGTTAATGGTGAAATATTTTTGTGATCCTGTGTCACACCTCCAAACAAGAGGTGACTCTTTCAAAGAGTTTTCTGTATCCTGTGAAGTGTTTATCTTGTTCAAGCTTGTTGCAAGGCTTAAGGACAAAACAGCAGGGAATAGGATAGGAGGAGAACACTGTGCTTTTACAATTTGTAAAAAAGCTTGCAATTATGTGGTGTATCTTCTGCTGAGGAAAAAAAAAAAAGATTTCTTTAAGCAGAGAAAGTAATAAAAACAGCTTGTCAACAGAGCCAACATTTTCAAATACAAAATAAGATTTAATGGATTCCCAGTGATAGAAGTGGGGTTGCACAGTGATGAATCAGGCTCTTACTTCTCAAAACATTACTGTAAATGGTAAAGACTAAATAATATTCAAACAAATATCTGTGCATCTCTGATAATTAACCACAGCCAGTGCATGAAGGAACATATTTTGATCTGTCTTGCTCCAAGTTTGAAGCAATGGAAATCTGTCAGCTTCAATGGGCCTGGTCTTCATTTAAAAATGTAAAGTTGCAGCACTTCAACAGAACTTATTGTTTATGAGGAGCTGTTTGGAAAATGTTGATTCTATAGATGAAAATGCAAGTAAGCCCATGTAAAGGGGCAATGATTTGACTGAGGTTCTGAGTGGGTGGAGGGTAAAACTGGCACTTGTCACAGCTTACATATTGAAAGAAAATAAGAGTCTATATTTTTCTGATTTGTCTGAGAGAAGAAAGCAAGAAGGCTTGGCAGAAATATGTGTTCTGTTATAATTTAGGGGGATTTGAATCTGAATAGCTAATACTAAGGTGCCAGCTGACCATGTAACAGCAGTGCAGTATGCCACTCGGTTAATTAAATAAATTTCCTTTCCCTTCCCCATATGAATGGACCACTGGACTGTGGCATGATTTATGTATCCTCTAATACTGCCTCCTTAAATACAAGGAGGATGTAGATGTGAGACCACAGACACTATTTTATTAGCAAGTAGACAGCTAGATACGAGAACAGAAATAGGCAATACTTCCATCCCACAATGATCACAATGGCAAGATCCCTGACCTTGTACCATGTCAGTGTAGCACAGGGAGAACCTTATTTGTTTGGCCTCTAAAAGCAGGATATCCAAAATATGTGTGAAGCTGCACCTCAGTCAGGGCACCCGCACAAGCTCAGATTAAGCACCTTGTTTAGTCACACCTTACACAGGAGGTTTATATCATGTTCTATCAATGCTTTCACTTTTTGCAGTCCTAAAATATAAATTATATGAACCTGAATGTAACTGGAGGTTAGCCTGGAAGGTAATATAGCCTGGAAGGGGCCAGTGTTGTTTAGTGAAGTTGAGACTGTAACTAATTGTCACTGGCTCACTGCTGACAACAGAGGAAATAGCTCCTGAAGTGCCCTGCAAGCTTTCTCTCACTGATGCACCTCCTCTTACTGAACCCATCTTACAGATACTTCCTCTTACAGGTAAAAGGCCACTGCAAATTGCTATACTATACAAAATAAACTTTGTTCAGAATAGGATGCACCAGGAAATGCTTTTGCACAGGATAAAGTTATTTGAGCAACAGAAGTATTTGCTCTCTAATTAGACTCCTTTCTTGCAACAATGCGCATCTCTGAGAACCGGGCATAGATTTTGCACTCGGGTCTCCCAAAGAAGAAATTTCACACATTTTCACTGAAGATGTCTGTTGGATGTCTGATATGTGAGCTGAGAAACCAAGTTGTCCTCAGTAAGCACCAAGACTGAGTGTCACTAATTTCCCCGCACCAGGCAGTGAGCTGGACACCCCTCTCCTGTAAATATGAGATCAGAGTAAGATGCTGCTGTCAGGAGAAGGGACAGACTTTTTGTCTTTGATTCTAGCACAAAGAGGAGGACTTACTTAGCACAGAAAAAGAAAGAGTCAATTTGCCATTTGAAGTCTTTATTCCTGATGAATACTAGCTCATGCAGAGAGGAGAGATGAGACTTTTGGAATCCTCCCCAGTAATCCCTTGGGATTTCATTCTTTCCCCTTAAATGGGCAGGGAGGATAAGACTGATAGATATTTTCAGGACACTGCTTTGAATTAACAGTTTCAGTAGCGGGCACTGTAAACAGCCAGTCTAGGTTGTGCCTTCTGATCTCACCCTCCATTTAGAAGCTCTGAAGCCAGCCGATCCTTTTCTTTTTCTTCGTTTTTTATTTCCATTCACAGAACAATTCCAAAGTATTCTTAAACTATAAAAATGAAATTGCTCCCTATAAAATATAATTGGAGCTGCATTGTAGTTCAAGTGACAACCAGATGCTAGAAAAAAATCCCAAACTGTTGGTCCAATTATGTAAGTTTCTCAGTACTCTCACTGCATGAAGTCTTGTCCAAAGGAGACTTGCTTCTGCTAAGTTCTTGCTGGTAATTTTTGTTCACTCTTAAAGGCCTTTTTGATAGCTTTTCTCTTTCTGTATCTACACGTTTTCTCAATATACTGACACTAAACACGTGTGTTCTGTAGTCTGGAAAGCAAATCCATAAGTGTAATAGGCATTAGAACAGGCTATATAAAACATACAGTGGCCATTACAGTGGCTGTATTTTTACCATACCTTTGAAAGCACAAGTCACCTCACCAAGTCAATGGATTTCCATCAGTGCCTAATAAATGAAAATTAAAGATCAAGCTGCTTATATGTGCAAACCTGGATTTTTTTCACTGTGTAAAAAAAAAAAAAAAAAAAAAAAGATGTTTTGTGCTAATTAAGTACTCTGTGTTTAAATTTGGTTTTGGTGGAGAACTCCAGTGCCTGGGTTTGAGTGGCTGCCTGATCCACCAGAACTCTGCCAGACACAGTTCTGTCTAATCTAGTTATCAAAGCTGAAAATAGTGTTAGTGCGTAAGTTTACTTTCAGATGATTGCAACAAGCTGAGTAAAGTTGTTGTCCTGTCATTGTCAGCATGACTGAGATGGTGGAACAATTTTTTTTACAAATTTGGAGTTTGCATGTTCAACTCCATGTTGGACTCGATGATCCTTATGGGTCCCTTCCAACTCGGGATATTCTGTGATTCTGTGATCCCTGTGGGTCCCTTCCAACTCGGATATTCTATGATTCTATGATTCTAACTCCTGCTTTGGGTGCAGTTCTCCGAGGATGCAGCTGAAAAGGGGATTTTTTTTACTTCCCACTGTTTAACTTTACAGGCATCTTTATGTTCTTTTCATTGGGTGGTTGCATGAATTAGTAGCTTGAGCAAGGTTAGTGAAACAGGCTGTAAAAACAAGGCTCAGCTGCAGTGCTGGGGAATGCTGAATTGAGAGGAAACATTGCACACACATGGAATGTTGTATTAGGCTCTTGCTGTCCAAATCCAATGACAGTCCAAGTGAAATTAAAAGTCCTTTTATCAAGTGATAACTTCAAAGTCATATTCTTCCAAAGCTCAGTGGACCATATCTTTGTTTTCAAATGTCTGAACTGTACAGTAGTTACTTTTTTTTTATTTATATGAAAAACTGCTTTTTAGAGTTCTTGTTTAATTGGTGAAACCTGTTCATGACAACAGTGGTGAATTATGGCTTTTGGGGCTTCAATACTAGAATCATTAACACACTTCACATAAGAAAGCACATTTACTTGTTTTGAACCTGAATACCTCCTTCTGTTCCTCACAGGAGAGCACTGCATAAATGTCTAGGCTTCTCTAACAATGTGCATTGGTCAAAAATATTGTCAAAATTTAGCCTGGACTGCACCAGTTTGTACTTAGTGGATATCAAAGACAAAGCTGTGTCTGTATTAAATATTTCTTGTAACACTGCACTAGCAGCAGTTTCAGAGTGGTTTACAGGCAAAGTCAGAGATGGAGGGCTGAGCAATAATTCAGCTTCAAGGTGATAAAGACGTGAATATCCATTAGATGGTGGGAATCCAAAAGTGAGTGTCGTAGCCCAGGCCTGTGCAATAGGATGTGTGTGCTCTTCACAACAGTTATTTAAATACTACAGTGTAGTGTGCTATGATCGATGGAAAAATTCTTAGTGCTTTGGAGAGCTGAGGTTTCCCTCCTTCTCATTAACTGACTGTTCAAATAACTGTTGTGCTTCTTTAAGTGCTCAAAGATGGCCAGAGTGTGTTTTCAGTCCTTGTAGAGCTGGGGTGAAATGTTTTACTGAGAGAGGAGAAAATGTGAGAGTAGGAGAATGTAAAGCAGCCTTTGGATTTTTACCTTCAGCTCCTTTTGAATGACCTTTAACAACCACAGCTGGAAAACCACAAGCATCTAGCTAACAATGAAGAAAAATCAGAACCACTTGTTTTCTGATGACTGAGGTGCCTTCGTACCAGCTGTCAAAGCAGCATTATAGCAGAAAGAATGGCTATTACAAATAATAAAAATAATAAATAGAAGAAAACAAAGAAAATGAATTTGCTTTGAATGGCCAACAGAGTATGTGACATTTCTTTGCAAGTGGTAATCATCTAAATGATATACATCATCTGCAGCACAAAGCATAAACAACCAAAAGCAAAATCAGGCAAATATTTCCAATGTTTCTAACAGGACTTCTTGAGTATTTTTTTCATTACATAGTTCTTAATCTTTTGAACAGAGCAACTTGTAACTAGAAGTGCAGATAAGCCTATCTCCATCAGATACCGGCAATGGAAATTCATTGTGCATTCATACCTTTGATAGTTGGTCTGTCTTTCTATATATCCATCCAAAACTGTATGGATTTTGGAGCTTTAGAGCTCCATTAAGCAATGCAACATACTGTTCATGTCCCTGCATAATTGTCCTGTGTCTTCCTGGGAATATATCTTTAAAACAAAATGAGGGAGGTCAGAGTATTCAAAGCAGATTTTTTCTTTCGGGATAACACCATATGAATCTGAGCTGGGCTGGAAAGTTGAAATTCAGATTTGAAGAAGGATTTTGAATGACTAGATTTAATGATCACTCTGTTTACATACATAAAATCTGTGAATAGTGGTTATTCTTTTGTTTGTCTTGTCTGGTTTCAAACACTGCTAGTGTTTTCAGCTTTCAGGCGCTTGCAACTATGTGATGTTTGTAAGTCTATAAAGTGTGTTTATGGTTCAGAGGTCTGGATAGTAAATTTCTGGGGGCAGGTATTGTGTCTTACTTGGTGCATGTAACATCCAAGTCACTGAGGACCCTGGGTCCCAGTGTTCAGTGAATGCAATTGGAGTATAACATTTTGCTTTAGTGGGCTTTGGATCAGGCAGTCTTACTACCTGAAATGCCAAATACAAATAATTTCTTTTTCCCTTTCCCCAAAGAAGTGCTTATAATCCAACTGTTCTTTGTCTTAAAGTCAGGCTTTGAATTTTATGATAGCATACATGACAGAGAGCTTTGCACATAGCCAGGTTTCTCTGTGTTGTCAATAAAAGTTTGTGAAATGTTGGGGAAGTTTGACTGCTGTCTTCAACACTCAAATATAAGTGCAGAAACACCGTTCACAGTCACAATTTCATGCACAAATTTACTTTTTGTTCAGATCTCAGGGAAATTATTTATTTCCTTTGGACTGAGCTTTGAGCACCTGCTCATTGGGATTGTTCATATTCAAATTCAAGTCAGTTCATTCATTCACAAATATTGTGCCGGGGGCAAGTGGAACAGACTGGCCTCGTACTGGCCTCGTACATTGCTGCACAAAGACTGTGTGGAGGTCCTTCAGTAAATGCACTACATTGGTCTGTGAAGGGCAATCACGGTGCTCCATAGGGAGGCCATGTTTCCATTCATATTCAATAAAAGTGCTCCTGTGGCACCTGGTTCAGCTGTGGGCATGCCACTGTCCCACCTACAGAATAGTTCCATCCTTCCCTGCCTTATTCTGATGTACCATGAACTGAGTGGCAACCCTTCACGTTTGTCATTCTGAAAGAAACAGATCCATCCAGCCACACCCTTGCCCTGCCCATCCCATGAACTGGTAATGTAGCTAAAACCTAGAGCAATGGAAGCATAAGATGTCCCCAAGACTTGTGATTGCCATATCACATGTGATTGTTATAACAAGATCTCAATATGAATCTACCCAGGATCTATCTTTTTTTTCACCTGAACATTCATGAATGGCTCAGATAGAAACTCCTTCAAGCATTTGCCAAGAGAATATAAATATGAACAGTTGGGGCCAGGGAGGGAATCTTTCCTTTTTTCTGTTACACATCAACAAGTAATTGGTTTGTTTAGTTGGTTTGAGCTTTTTGTTTTGTTCATTTGTAGATGTATGATTTTTAATGAAAAGAGATCCCTAGTATGAATAAAACACCTGCTGAGAACACAGACTACTGATTCAAAGGCAATGTTGGTATTCAGGATATTTACAGCCCATCTCAGGTTCTCTCACCATTGGAAAATCTCTACATTCAGTTCTAAGCACATGCCCATCACCTGTCTTTCTCTCACCTTCGCTTGTGCTTATACTGTTTTTGACAATTCTTTTTTTCCCTATTTTTGTTCCATCTTGCTTCACTATTTGTTTTTTTCTCACCACACCTTGCTTAAGTTTTTAAAAACAGAAGGGTATAGGACATGTCAAAGGTGCTTCACCATTTCCCATAACAGTGGAATTAAGAGACAATAAAAAATTACCAGGTGATATACTTTTATTTTAAAGAAATATCTTTTTGCACAGCAAGAAGTATAATCTGAAGCCAATTGCTGCAGGATTTTGAGAAAGCCAAATAAGTGAAGTGAAAATTAGTTAAAAAAGCCTTAGAGGAGAGCTTCACCAGCTGCACACTGCAGCTCAGAAGATCTGATTACAGTATGCTGGGAGGATGGTTCCCTTCATTCTTTCCATTTTTCTTGTATTATTTCCATAAATGTCTATCCATATCTTCCACAGCTAGGAACTGGGCTCTTGATCTGAACGGCTATGGCAGTTTTAAAATTTTTAAGTGCAGAAAGGTTAGAGTGAAAAATGCACTGATCAAGGTGAGGAAGACATTCTATCTTCATTAAATAACTACATTAGGAATAGGAAAAAATCTTTCAAGAAAAACAAAACAAGGGGAAGAAAAATTACAGGGCTCAACCAAAAATATTCCAGTTGTCTTGTCACATAGAAGGAGTAATACCCGGACAAGGCTTTAGACTTACTCCTGCCAATAAATTTCTTGTAAAGAGACAAAACTGAAACACAGATGTCCCATCTCATCAAATGTATATCATGACTGGCCTTAAGCCATGCTGGCCAACTCATAACTGATTGGGCATTTCAGAAATCCCTGTCTCTCAACTGGAAGAAGCAGCTTTAGGAGCAAGAATGTGCATGACCGGGAGCTGCCCTTCAAGTACACATGCAGAACCAGCCATAACCTGAACAAAATGGCAAAGTACAGTTAAAACCCAAAGTTAAAACCAGCACAGCCCTGACAAAGTTGTGCCTGAACTGTGGAGTTTGATTTCACAGCACTTTTTTCAATGTTAACAGAAAAATATATTGCTTGGTTTTCCCTGTCTATGCTGAAGAGTATTTGAGAGATCTTGTTCTCACTCCCACTCTTTGGATAGGCTCAGCCTGCATTATACAGCTGATTCAGTGGCACCTATGACTTCAAATGTCTTACAAGAGGTTGTACAGGAGCAGAAAATCTTTTTTTTTTTTTTTTTCTGTAGTAACATGATTATCAGGGTAAACTTTTACAGCACAAATAGAGCTTTTGTGGGGATAGAAAATGCCCCAGTTGGTTTCTCTAATCCTTCTTGAGAGAGACATCCTGGGGCAATCAACCCATTTATACATTCTCTACATTTTTTTCCCCCTTTTTGTTAAAGAAAAGGACTGGTTAGCTGCCAAGACCTGTTTAAATGGTAACCTATGCAATTCTTTCTAAAAACAATCATTTATCATTCCCAAATTAATCTTGTAACAGGATAGCTGCTCTTATTTTCATTGTCATTTCGCCCTTTGGATAAGAGATCACAAACACATAAGTATCCAATCCAAAGATTCTAAAAAGCATATATAAAAGATGGAAAATAGGAATGGCATTGCTATAATTATAAACAGAAACAAGTAGCCATATATCTTCATTTCTCACATATCACATCTATTAATAATAGAATGAAATGTAATTTGTGCTGAATATTGTTCAGAGTCTTGTGCCAGAAGCATAATTGTTTTCAATCAGTTTGGTAGTTGGGAGGAAAAGGCTTATTTTAAACCTGCAGTAAACACTCACAATTTATTCAAAATGATTAAAATATGATATATTCCATTTTTCTGGCACACAGAATGCATTTTGACATGAAAAATTATATAAACAATGAACAGTTTGGTATGAAACTACTGTGCAGAATTTTAAAACCATGTGTACATACACGCTGTTTTGAGGGTAGAAAATAATATCTTGGCACTGGCAAGAACAGCTTGCTACAATGAAAAAGTTATAGATGTAACTTTTTTACTGCAAGCATGCAGCCCTTTTCAAGCTATGTCTTGTAAAAGCATTGCAGACATTGAAACGAAGGGTCGAAGTTTCTGTGGCAGGTTTGGACTCTCGATTCTTCCCTTTTTTGGGGGGGTGGGTGTAAAATTTTATGGGTTCTGCTCACACACTTAGAGGCTTTTCTCTCAAAGGACTTTCTTGTAGAGGAACACACTGCAAAATGTGTGATTTCTGACACCTCTCCTGTTCCCAGCAGCACAGGCCTAAATTTATGTTCTCTGTCCTGCATCCCACTCTGCAGGGACACGAGGAAAATAATGTCTTATTTTTCCTTCATTTCCCCCACACACACCCTTTTCTTTCATGTGCTGACATATCTCTTCAAACTGACTTTCCTTGTCCTTGGATAGCGCTTATCTCTGTTTTGAAAAGACAGTCACTTTCCTTGTACAGTTGGGAAAGCTAGAAATTATGTTTGTTCAAATGCACTTGAAAGCAGGATACTCCCCAAACCCGCTAAACAGTAAGTCTTTCCATTGACTGCGTCGAGCTTCAGGCTGAGACCTTGATCTTCACTTCTGTTTGTTAATTGTTTAAAAACTGAGTTTCTTTGCTAATCTGCAAGTTATTCTTTCCTGTTCATACAAAGAAATTTAAGCTCTTGGAGTTTTTATTTAAATGAGAATTTTCTTCCTTTATCCATCACTGGCTGCTCACTGGTTTGTCTGTAGTGGGTTGCTGAGGTCAGTGGTACTCTTTCTGCTCCATGAATAGAATGACTCAAGTGTTTGAAAGAGACTAATGACTCTAATAGCCAACAAAGGATGAATTTGCTTATGTATAAACATCCTTGTTTGTATGCCAGTTAGGACATTTATGCACAGTACATCTATTCTTCAAGCATAGGTGTATGCAAATTTCAATAAAGCTTGAGGGGGAAATGGCAAATGGAGCTTACATCTCAGAAGGAGAGACTTGGGAGCAACCCAACTCCCTGGTGGGAGAGATGGCATGGTACAGCAAGCGTCTCCAGTTGTCCCCGTCTCTGCCCTGGGTTTCCCACAGAAGAAAATGGCTGCAGGTCCCATCCGGCCTGCGTGTCCCAGCAAGTCCTTAGTTAGGATGTTCGGAGCAGTAGGACTCCGGGGCACAGCACTGCAGAGGCCCACAGGTCATGTTATAATGAGCTCGAGATGATCAGAGAGATGTAATGGACAACTCCAATTCCTGAAAACAGCTTGAGAGGGTTTTTTGGTGTGCATTAGAGAAACAAAAGTAAGCATAACAGCAAAAACCTTTCAGAATTATCCCCCATCCCCCATAGTTGGCAATGTTGTAAAACATGTTTTCCTATCATAAAAGTCTGTTTTTCAGTATTTCTTTCTTCTTCATCTTATTTTTTTCTTCTTCTCTCATTGCAAAATGACCTCAGAAACCTTCTCTTTTAAAAATATCATCACTATTGAGATGCTTCTGTGAAACATTTTAGCTTAAATAAGCCAGCATATACTGACTACATTCTTTGGGTAGAAGTGTTCCAAATATCTGTAAAGGCAACCTTCTTTCAAAAATTGTTTTTTAATTGAAAACATTAAAATGTTCATTTTTCAATCTTGTGTTTTTTTCTTTTCTTCTGTCTTTGCATAGTTTGTCTTGGTTTGTTTGTTTTCTTAAACATCTGATTTCTTTTAATAAGTGTATCCATGAAAATATTACATTAAAAAAAAAAAAAGAGAAAAGAGGAAAAAAAGAGGAAGTATCTTACATTAGAACAGTGGATATGTGTGGAGAAAAAAATAATTATAATTTTAATATTTGACGCACATATGAAACACTAGCAGAAAATCAAAAATCAAACATTTTCCACTGAGAAAATACTTGCATTATTCTGTCTTTTTTTCCCTTTTCAATGTATCTTCCAAATGTATATATATCTTCAGCCTTGACTACAGTATTTTTTTTTGTCCTAACTCGTTTCCTTGGTAAACCATGAAGCAGAAGCTGGAACTCCACAGATCACATCTTAAAACCTTCTAGAGCTCCGAAAGTCAGAGAGAGATTTCAAGGAGCAGCAGTAGCAGCACAGGACCTGCTTGGGCAAGACCATCACTGACCCCAGCCCCACCTTCTGCCTTCAGCTGGGGACATCACTGTTGAGTGCCACTTTCTCATAGAGACAAGCTGATGTCCATAAGTGTTTTAAGTTAAACCTGCCCCCTGTTAAGGTCTGTCTCGAGTCAAATAGCTCAGTTTTCAGAGGAAGGTGTGAGTGTCAGCAGCTGGGACCATCATTTCACATTGCCCACCAGAATGACATCTGCCAGACTTCCTAGCACATCCAAACAAGCAAGCTCAACACATTAGAGCCCAGAGCTCTGGTGCAGGGCAAATGCGTAACATAGATATTGCCATAGCATGTCTTTTCTCACTGCAATAATGGTGATTCCAAGCTTCCACCCACAGCTTGCTTTAATGACAGTATTGTGGAGGACAGTGACGCCCACAGCTTCGTACTAAGTCTGTTGTCAGCTCTCAAAGTTTCTCACAGAGTTTAGCTCAGCTATTTAGGGCTGATGAGATCATGCTGTTTAATAGACCAGAGACCACATACGGATGATTTACCAGCACTTTGGGGAACCATGGTTTCAAAATCGTTGAGCAAAGCTAATCCCCGGACTTGATTCTGGCAGGTAAGATTGGTCACTGGAATTGCTCCTGTCTAAGAGGTGCAAAAAGCCTTGACTAAAGCAGTATTTTCTGGATTTTCTTCTGCAAGGTTGTTATGACTTCACCGATGCTTACAGTAATATATGGGAATGAGAGAAAAAAACACCATCACGATTAGTGCAGGTCTCAGCTTTGGTGGTAGCACTTTCAGAAACCTACAGTTTGTTCTTGTTTGGTACCTGCTTTAAGTATATCTAAAGCTGCCTCTTTTCTCCCAGCCTATGCTGAGTTTTGTCTGTAAATCTGAGCTTGCAAGAAGGGGTCTGTCCCTTCTGGGTGTGTGGGTGTTGGTGGCATTGCATCAATAATGAGCTATAGGAGCCATTATGGTATAGGGGATTTCTCACAGAGGGTTGTTAGTCATGCTGGATATTGAGAGGAGTGGATCTGGTCTGCGTAATTCTGCCTTCTCGGCTCTTGGTGGGACCCCTGCATGTTTCTGCAGGAATACTGGGGCAAGTACCTGTACTCCAGAGTTTCCTTGCAGAGGCATCAGGGCTGGGTGTATATAAAGCTGTATAGCCGCTGTATTTGCCTAATGCTGTGCAGTGTAGATCCCAGCCAGGGCTCGGATTTGTGGTTGGGCTCAGAGCCTGCAAAGTGAAGGATTCAGGATTTGGCCTGGGTCTGCCTGTGTATTTATGTAATGACAGAAAAAGCAAATTCCTTACAAGCAAATATGAGTCAAAACAAAAACATTGTGAAGGTCAGCTGAGCACAGCAGTGAGATGATGTTATCCCAGCCACACATTCAACTCTTGAGCTGCCAGGCCGGCCAGAAGGACTCGCAGCCAAAAGTCATGAGAAGATGCCAGCTGGGAAGCCACCCACCGACACCCCAGCTGGCTTCTCAAAACAACTGGAGCCTCAGTGTTTGACACTCAGCTTCAGGCACAGCTGCAGGGCATAGCCCAGCCACAGAGCAATACCAAGAGCTTCTCATAAGGGTTTCCAACAGAAATACTGTATATGAGCAACACAGCCATAAATCCTAATTTGTAAGGATTTCCTTTTTTTCATTAGAGGAACAGTGATGCATTTAAGGCTAATTTTTTTTTTTTTTTTTTTTTTTTTTGGAACCTAACTGGCATAACATTAATTCAGCAAATCAAACTCTATTTTAGTGATTTTTTTTTAATATTGGTTAGCTTCTTGCTTTCAGCCAAGATATTGTAAACAATTCACAGACACAGATGTGATGCAGAGTTAATTAAGGTTGATCAAAGCTTACGGGCAGTCCTCAGCTCCTAGCGCTGAAGATAAAAGCACTGAGGTCTAAGTTAAGGATGTAGAGTCCTTGGAAATGTATATTCCTCCTTCTTGGTTTGAATTTCATTTAATTTCATTACAACCTCATGTCTATATATGCCCTTCGATTAAGTAATAACAATCTCTGTGAAACACTTCTTCGAAAAGTTTTGAAACTATCTGGAGGCATTTGCTATAAATGTGTATTTCGTTTTTAGAGATGTGATAATGTGTTTGCTATACTCATTTTGAGAAGTTCCATAGCATTGTGATCACTTTTCTTGTAGGAATGCTCCAGCTTTGACCAGTTCTATTATGTTAGGCACTGTACTTAGGGAGATACAGTCAAAACCTGGAAATGTTTCCAGGCCAGATGAACAAGGAAATCCTGTCCACAGCTAAATCTAGAATTAAAATCTAAAATCCTGACAGGAGAGCTGTCTGTCTGAGCTCCTTGTCCACCTCTCCCTCACCCATTCTGGGGCAAAGCCTGCATTTGCACCAGCCGTCCAAACCTGCACTTCTATATGAAAGACAACTGAACCCGCTGGGTGGACAAGAGTTTGGCAAACAGCAGCTGGCTATCTCTAGAAAAAAAAAAAAAAAAGAAAAAAAAGAAAAAAAAAAAAGACGCAATTTGCACACTGCATATTTGTTATTCGGTTTAGAGAAAGCTGAAGAAACTTAAATCTTCACTTTTAGGAATAGCTTGGTTTGTTCCATGTCATGCAGAATAAGTAAGGTGGCCAATGCCTTCAGTGTGTATCAGTTTTGTCTCTAAACCAGGTTGCCTTTACTAGCTACAAGCTCTTATTGCAGATGATATGGCACTTTGAACTCCCAGGTAACATTTTCAAGTTGTTCTACTTCCTCGCACCTGCAGGAAGCACTACCCAGAGGCGTTACCTTCTGCATACTGCCTAGCAGCTCCTAAACCATGCTCGTCTTTACAACCTTCAAACTGTTCTGTGCCTAGAACGTCTTTGTTCCTGAAAGATTATACACAGAGTAAACATGCCCTCTATTCAGGGGAGTAATTTTGTCTGTCAGGGTAGAATCTGGCATGGAAAGGCCCTGTGTCTCACCCTTTGTCAAACTGTCATGTGCAATACCCCACAAAAGAGCTCTTTCAGGTTATTTACAGCCATGGACCAGATGCTTTACCCTGATCAGAGCCACCTCCCGATTTTGTTTATAAGCTTACTCTCTTTAGGACAACTAGTCATGAAATCGCTGTAATACAAAATTAATAATGCTAGCTGAGTATGGCCCTATCACAGAAATGGGAGATGGAGAATCTTAGATGCAACCTGCCTTATTCCTCCTGAAAGTAGCAGGAAACCTCTCTGAAGACAGCCAAATTGGCCCATTTTCCTTTTATGCCATAATGCCAAATATTTTGCTTTTCTTTTTCTTTGCTCTTCTGTGTGTGTGAATTTTGCAGATCTGGTAGTCTTCAGGACAAAAGTTTCTCCTTATGATATAGCACTTGTAGTTCCTCACAGAGCCTACACTGTGTGTGAAAGCAGCTACCCACTCTTTTCCTACTACTGAGATTGCAAGTGAAAGTGGAGATTTTGCAATATACCCTTGAGGGCTTAATAAACGTCATTGGACTTATTCCAATGAACCATTGAATATTTTCTATACCAAAGCAGTGTTTGTGTTTGCTAAAGTTGGGATATGATTTTGAATTGGGAACCCAGAAACAGAAGGATTTCAATTTCTGTTGTTCTGAGCCATTCACTGTTATTCAATTGGTTTTACTATCAGGAGTAAAAAAGATTATAGTGAAGTATAAAGCAAAATGTCAATATTTATTGTTTGCCTGTTTTTCTTGTTGTAATGGGAGTTGATCAAACTGGCGAGGGGTACGAAATCTTGTGCTCACCATTATTACAGAGTCAAAAATCTTGTGTGAACTTTGTGTTCTGTTTAGAAAAACACTCTGGGCTACTTGGTTAATATTTTCTGCTCCTCCATAGAAGTGAAATTTCTTTGCCTTAAATGTTGCAAAAATATTCTCATCTGCCATGAAAAAATAAAGAAATAAACAAATAATGCATGTCATTGCTTTGTTGACAGCATTTCTTAAGTAGTAAAGAGATTGTAAACATTTCAAATAGGCTACACAAGAAAAAAAAATCGCTTCCTTAGGGTTGGATAAGTTTGCAGTTAGAAACAGGGATTCAGTGATTATATAGTGTGAAAAAAACAGAGATAAATGAAAAATCACCAGTGGAAGCATAAGAGGATGAAATGTCATGTCAAGTCGCAAGTTTAAAATAGGAGAAAATTACATTTTTTTCATTAGAATTTTTCCATTCAGATCTTAAAAAGAGGATGGTTTCTGCTGCCGTTAAAATGAATTTCTGGTTCTGTGTTTCTTTCTAAATGGCTTACTATCTATTATTCTTCTTTTCATTGTAATCTGTGAGGACAGCACTTACATACATCTGAATTCTTCTGGTCTTTTAATTGGATGTGTCTCCAGTGTGGTACTGTAAGTATCTCATTTAGCATCAGTGGTTTAACATCCTCCAGAGCAAAGTGAACCAATGACTTAATTAACTTCCACTTGGGCAGTTATCTGCACTGGGAACCTGCAGGAAGTATTATTCTATTTGAGGGTGACAAATGAACGTACATGAGGTACCACACGCCACCCAGTGGGAGATCTGACAAGAAACATAATTTATTTCATTAGTGGTGCCAAAATGGGCTTTCAAGCTGAAAATCTAAATATGTAGCAGTCTTAGGAGAAGAGGAAACAGCATGGGCTTTGTCTGAAATAATTGATTGTGTACAGTTCATAACATATATTTCCATGGGAAAGTTTAAGTTTAAGTGTCACTCTACATCCATCATATTGTAGTTTGTTAGGTGTTAGCCTAAGTGGTAGAAAAGAATAAACAGTCAAAAAGACTTTTGAATTAGATAATATTTATTAAATGCATTATGAAAAATAAATAAAAAAAATAGCTAGCCTTGAGTCAGAAATAGCTTTGGTGTTTCAAGACATATTTATAATTGTTCTGGGTACTGTAGGTATTGAAACATGGCTAGAGTCTCAAAGATCTTTGGCTTTCTTCAGATTTATTGTAATTTATAGAGCAACAGTTAGTGGCAGCCTCTAATTACCCACAGAACTGAAGTTTCCTGAGTGAAAACTTGAGATCAAAGGGCATGAATAATAGCCTTAAAGGCATCTCCCCTTACACAGGCTACTCTTAGCCCCTCTGCTGTCCTTTGGTATAAATTAAGCACCTTAAGATGAATAAAACATGAAGCACAGAAGGTTTAGATTTCACAGAAGATGAATGGTTGGGTTATTGATGGGAAAAGGAGCATGGGAAAGTATAAACCATGTAGATCTGAAAATTTAAAGCTCTGTAAGCAATCACCTTTCCTTTAGTCATTTTTATTTTATTTTATTTTACTTTATTTTATTTAGTCATTTTGTCCAAATCCTTTTCGTTGATAAGGCTGCTGGATTGCTCTGTGTCACTGAGCTGCACTTTTAAGCAAGCTCAGAAGCCTTTCACAGTTCATTCTGTTGATTTCAGTGGGCATACAACCAGGCCATAAAACCACAAGAGCAATCACTGGTTGTTAAAAACCATACAAGCACTTACATTCAATTATAATGAAAAAAGGTGCATACCTCTTGTGTCTCATGAAACTCAAACTTGAAGGCTGTTTGCTTCCTCATATATATAACGTGAATCCAGTTCCTTCCTGATGTAAATTTCATTGCTTTTCACTAGTGTTACACTCGCTGAATTTAATTCTTCTCATATCCCGTCATGGTATGGATGCATGCAGCCAGAGGAATTAGGTAAGCAGGACCAAAACCCTTTCTACTGCAGGCGTTCGCTCGTAGAATAAGATTTATCAGAATGAATGGGTGCGAGAGACAAAAACTGTGTATTTGTTTTAAACAAAATTCTGTATTTGCTTTCAACGGAGAATGTTTTCTTTGACAAAGAAACAGGCAAAAAGAACAAAAAGACAAATTAGTTACTGTTCTGGGAAATAGGAAAATGAAGTGTTTCTCCATGAGCTGTGAAAAAGGCTGACTATTCATCCTGGCCACTTTTGTTAGAAATCAAAATGTTAACTTTTTGAAATGTTAATGGTTGAAAAAAAATATTGTTTTAAGTTCACTTGTATTGAAAACAATTGGCCTAGTCTCTCTCTGCCAATGGTCAGACTCCCAAATCAGCTTCCTCTGCAAACCAGAGAGAGGTACTGTTATCATTGCATCTCATTAAATCCTATTGCCCAGCTATCAGGTCAGTCACACATGGGAAAAAGGGGTTTTCATGCTCCTTCTGCTTGATTAACATTAGGGTTTTGAATGAAGGTCATCTGCTTTTCCAGGAAGTTGAGTCAGTCTTTGTCTCTCCTCTTAAAGCTGTTCCACTTTTTATAATACAATTAAAAATTCATTGGACTTGGAAAGGGAACCCAGGTGTCTCTCATCCCTTGGGACTGGTCTAACCACTGTCTTATAGAGTCATTTTCACACTCTCTCCCTGGCTTGATAAATATTAAAGTATTTTATGCAAAGTGAAAAACCTTCTGTAGGAGAAATGGAGAAAAAGTGCATTCAAAGAATATTGTATATTGCAAAGATTACAGCAGTCTCAAGGGTGGTGAGAGTCCTGCCTTTAATCCTTGCTCTGAACCAGGAAAAAAAAGAGTTTGAATCTCTCTTTCCTCATGTGGAATTGTATTTATTTTTTGAAATCGGATAAAAATAATAATAATAAAAAAATAAGTGCACAGAAAAGCCCTACCACTGTCTGTCTGAATGGGTTTCCTGACTTTAAGTACAGAAAGAATATAATTTCGAAACTGGCAATGGTAAGGTTGGAGGATGTCTTTTTTTATGGTATTTGGCAAAAACTTTTCATTCAGTTCAGTTTATTTGTGCAAAAAGTTTTAAAGTGACCTAGACAGCATTTTTAAAATATTTCTCTCTCTCTCTCTTTTTTTTTTTTTTTTTTAAGGGAGGAAATAATAAATTCAACTAAAGAAATATAACAAAAACATTTCCATACCTTTCTAAGCTTTTGTATTTTTTTTTTTTACTTGTGCCCATTTATTTGAAGGAAGCGCTGTGAGCCAAAATCTTTTGACTACATTATAGACAAAAGGTCAAAATTACTTTTTTTCCCCAGTGAAGTGTGACAGTAAAAAGTGCCATTTTTCAAGCAGTTTTAATCTTATCTCTGAATAGGCATAGCTATGCTTAAACTGTCAGGTTTCAGGAAAACTTTGAGCTCCCAAAGCTGATCCAAAGCCCTCTCTGAGTAGGTGGCAGTCTCTCTGTTGACTTAAGCTGTCTATGGAGGGGACGCTATCAGAGTTAAACCCAACTGACTGAGAAATTGTTGCTGTCTAATCTAGTATATTGAGACAGAGTTTTACAGAAAGGAGAGATACCTCAAAGTTATCTCAATATTACAGAAATTTAATTAATTATGCTTTTGAAGTAAGGATATTTTTATTTATTTTATTCCTCCCCCCGCTACATTATGGACATAACATATTGACATAAGGATACCGTAGAGGCTAATGAATTCCGATCAATACAAGCAAAATGAGCCAGGCGATATGCACACTCTGAAACCCTCATCGGTGAAACACCTCTAGCAAACAAAGCCTTTTTCTAATATATGGGCACGTTCTTTATATTATTCAGCAGAATAAAATTGGCGGTTAGTTTAGGTGATCATGAAAAAAATAAAGTATTTGCTCATGGAGCAAATATTCTCACAACAGTCTTCTAATAATAAGAATGGTTCAAAGAGAAAGGGAGTTCACAGGTCATTCTTATTAAGTGCTTGACTGATTTATTTTTGCACAGTTCTCCCTTCTGCTGGAGTTTGGAGAACCAAGATGTATTTTTCCTCCAAAGAGGCTTGCTAGTGCTGTGCCAGGCTGCTGGACTGGCAGGGTGGGCACAGCTATACCATTGCATTTGTTGCATTAGTCCATACTGCTCCAGGAGGCAGAATTCACTGGATTTAATCCGTTCCCTCTCTGCCTCTTCCTGACCTCCAGAGTCTGCCATATGCCCTTTATGGAGCAGTTAGGTGGTGGTTTTGCTTGTCCTTGCAAACCGGTTAAGCTGTTTGCTCTCTCCACTGCCCTTTCCTATGATATTTATTTAAGGAACAGCCCATTTCTGCTTCTGGAAAGCTGGATTTTTTTTATCTGCTTTAAAGCATTTGTGATGTGTAGCAAAGTCAAACTGTACAGAATATTAAAAATATAATATGGAATATAATTCCTCACCCCATCATAAACTGTATCTTTTGGGACTCCAGCTTCTTTTTTAATTACATCATTACCCTAATTATCTTATTAGCATCCTCTGGTGTAGACAGCCCTTTACAGAAGAATAAAATAAAGATTTTTTTTCTTTGCCCTTGTGGCAGGCTCACAATCAAATGTTCGGAAACTATTACACTAATCATAACCATTTCACTATTATCTTCCGCTTTCCCCATCTGTTTGCCCATACCCACTTGTCTCCTGCCATATCCTTAGACTATAAACTCTCTGAGGCAGGGTGTCTTGCAGGGCTTTGCACAGCATTTGTTCTTAATTGGGGTACATGGGTGATGGAACAGTTATAATGATAGATTTGTTTTCCAGATTATCAATAACATAATTATGTTATATTAAGCAGTAACATTTTTGCCAATCTTCTTTCTTACCTCATAATTTTGTAGTACTGTGAAACATTACGAAGACAATTGGGAACAGCAATTCATTTATTAATTAAAAGGACTGATAAATAGCAACTGAAGCAGTTTGAGTACAATACAGGCAAATGTTTCTCCCTTAGTGATTGCCGTTCATCAGCTCAACACACTTTGCAGAAGTGAGATATGAAAAATTAAAAAGAGAATTTGATTATGTGTTGTCATCCCAATTCATACTTCTCATTTGTCACAATTAGCTCATGCCCTTCATTTATTCATATCATCCACACTGCACTTATACAACTGTTGTTTATCACCTTCTTCATTTATTCCTGCTTTGCAAATGTGACATTTTAACAATATTGCTTAGGAGGAAATTATAGATCAGAATAACTGGTCACATTTTTTTTCCTTCATTTTATTTAAAGCAAAAGGATATATTAATTGAAACCTGTGTTCATCAAAGAGAGCATTGGTTTGAGAACATTGGATGTTGGTTTCAGTAGTAAAGAGTACAAGCTGAAAATATGATACAGCTGTGCTGACCTCTTTGCGATTATTTTGAAAAGCTGGCTATCTGCCCCATCTGACAGTCTGTGAACATGGCAAATAATTTAACATTCATGCTACTCCTGTTTTGGCATAATATATATGAATCATGTGGTCACCACTTTCCAAATTGGTAGTAGATCAGAAAAGAGTTAATGACTAAAGTTTTGGTCATGACTGTTCCATTGTTCCATAATAAAAAGCGTTGTGAAAAGAAATATCAAGGCATAAAGGACATTTTGTGTCATGACTCATAAGTCATGGGGGAAATCTTTTTTAGTACATCTTAAGGAGTTTCCTTCTAATTTTGGAAGTTTCCTGGTGAGTTGATCAACTCAGTATCCCTGAGTGCCAGGCATGGTCCAAGTATTCATGGCTTCTTCTTTGAGACCAGAGGCTTCTACGCCACTGAGTAATCAGCCATTTGCGATCACTTTGAGTGAGTCTTAAGAGAATATGCTAGATCATATTTCATCTGTGCTTCAAAATTATGTAATTAGAAGGAAGGTTTGCAATTAGATTTTTCTTAAGTCACAAAACATCCACTTCTTAGTTGTCTGGATTTTTTAAATTATTGTTATTACTAATGTGAGCAGAATACATGAGAAGGGTAGCCCTGGTTAGGTTAAATGGTGAAACACATAAAAATCTTGAACATTGCTCCAACAAAGACTGTATGACCTGCCCAGAGGCCTGGGATCATTTCTAGGTGTGTGTCTTCCTTACACTTACACCATTTGTGTTAAGAAAGTTTGAGTGTGAAAATTCCACAGGGGAGCAGCACTCTTGATCCTAAGTCCACGTAGGCATTGTGCTCATCTGTGTGTCTTTTCAGAGCAAAGCTGATAACCTAATTAGATGACATGCTGGGGCGATTCTGAACACAGCAGTGAGCCATATCACCTCACCAGTTCTTCTCCATGAGCTGTCATTATTTCCGAGCATGTGTGTGACCCCAATAGCTGGCTCGAGAGAAGCTTTGTATCTGCATCGCAAATTGGCCCTGTCAGAGAATCACGAGCTTGAGCTTATCTGAGTTTTAGCTTTTGTCCTTTTTTTTTTTTTTTTTCTGGCTGAACCAGCACAAATTAAAAGCAGGGATTTGTGTGGAGATGGAACTAAAGCTAGACTTGATGTCAAGTAAACTCAGAGTTTTCAGATCAGGGAAAGTACAAAGGGGCAGTGAATGCTAATCCAGCCGTGGAAGACACGGCCTGTATATCTGCAATGTGCAAGGACATAGGTCATGCAGCATGAGTTGTGCAGTCCTTTTGCTTGTGTGTGAGAACCCGTTTAAGTATGACATAATATGATGACGTTTACAAACAGGGACAGAAAGTGGTTGCCTCTATACAAACTAGCATAGCATCAAATTTCTTCCCTTATCTGTCCTCCTAAGCAGCAACCATAGTCTTTGTTCTTGTTTTTACAGAGAACAAGAAGGGAGGAAATAGTGTCACCAGCCTTCCTCCACTCCATGAAAGAGCCACACCATGTTTCACACTAACAGCGACAAGCTTGCTAGGTGACATGCACCAGATTTCTCAAGAGCATTGTGGGAGTTCAAGCAAACGTTGTCTCATCTCTACCCCAACAGTAATCTGCTTGTTTCATCAAATAAGGCCTCTAGCTTGCTCACTGTTGTGCAGAACACATGCATACACCTGCCATACATTTGGCATCAAAGGCATCGTACAGCTTATGTTGCAAAGCAAACACGCAACTGATAGCAAAACACAGCAATCAAAAGCAGTCAGCGCTTCAACTTGATTTAATGCGAGAAACATGAATTTGTAACAAATACACTGCTTTTATTTTTGTCTTCTAGTGCCGTACAAGAACATTCTTTGATGATAATTTGAGCACAGAAGAAGTCTGTCTAGCTAGTCTGTAGCTCAAACAAGAGGAGTAGGGTAACGTTTTTGACTTGTGGGCTTTTTTGTATGTCTGTCTGTGTTACTGGTGCCACTGGAAATGCTCATGTTACCCCAGATGATGTGCAAAACTGCCAGTGTCCAAGTGCTACATGCTGCCCTCCTCACTGAAGGAAAACACTCTTCTTATCCATCTGTGACCTTGCAAACACCTACAGCCCTGGTTTTAGATCTGCAAAGTCAGATCTTTAATAGTGTTGCTAAGATTTGGAGAGGCTTAAAATCCTTGACTCAGACTTTATACATCTAATACCCAATCTGTTTTACACACCTAATCTACTGCTCTCTAATCTGCATTCACCTGTCATAAGTAGGATAAAAGAAGCTCCTAGGAAGAAACACAGTCATAAAGTAAATATTAGAGAGATATGAACATAGATGGGAGCAGCCTAAAATTTAAGGGGTCGTTCTAGCTTCCCACTCCAACAAAAGCTATGACTGGAAGGTTAATAAAAAGAGGCAATGATTTGCAGCTGTCACTGAACAATTCTTTGAAGTTGTCTTTACATCTAGATTTTTAATATTCAGTAGTTAGCTTTGTTAGCATTTCCATTCCAAAATATCTTAATAGAGTGAATGTAGAAAAGAAATAATTGCAATAAAGCAAAGATATTATATTTGTGAAATTGATCCACATGGAAAATGACATGCCCAGCTGAACTACGTGAGAAATCAATAACAGTACTGAAGCAATAAACCAGTGTTGTCAGGGCAGGGGGTCTTGAAGTACATCCTGCACACAAATGCCATTGAAAGACTGTAGTGTTTTGTTTTTTTGTCTCCAGATAGTAATTAGATGACTCAGATTGTTGTCCAATAGTCCAATAGATTAAATGCAATTGATTTCATCTTCAATATACTACTTGGTAAATCATTATCACGTATGGTGTTTTGCACACACACATGCACAAACACATTAAACTGTGATCAGATCAACAGCAAATACACTTTGGAAACCCTGGTTATACAGTAGAAGAATGAAGGAAAATTGTTAGTTAATGATCTGAAAAAAAAGCAAAGATAAGAGATCATCAGTGATTTTTAACAGCAGGATAAAAGCTCCAGCTACGTGAACTGCAGAAAATACTACCTGAATAATTACTTTTGCCATGTTTGTAACACAGCTGATCCTCTTCTGGTGATAGAAGTAGCATACTAGCATATTTTAGACCTTTGGTTTAAGAAACATTGATTAGAGACACAGCCTGATATGAGAGACTGTATCAAAGATCTGTAAGTAATATATGAATCAACAGTACCATTTTGGGGAAGATGCTTGTTCAAAAAGTTGGTGGCTTGAACATTCATTCTCAGGAATATGACCAGCAAAGTCTACCCAACCAGCCCTACCTGTGAGTGGCAATATCCACCAGTGGGATTCATAGAAGCAGGAGCTGTTTCATTCTGCAGAAAGCAGCTTTCCTGATGATGTTAACGCTACAGAAAGATAACTGGGAACACAAAGTATAGAAGGACTTGGAAAAGCAAGTCAGACTAGCATTTTTAGAAAGCAGCAGCTGCAATAAGTTTTTCTAGTGTTAACAAAGGCATAGGAAATTTATTCAGATAAATGTTTTAAAATAAAGATCAAGTAGTTCCTCTGGGTGGCTTTTACATTTTATTTTATTTTATTTTCATGTTACTCTGGCTCCACTACATTTTATATTTTAGCCATTATACTCAGTATGTTCTTCTTTTTTTTTCTTTTCTTACCCAATTTCAGATGGGCAAGTAATGAGAATGAGATTATTGCCCCAGCTCCTTTACAATTTTTAGTGCTGTATTCCTCCAAAAATGCTGAGTCCAGAAATTCAAGTAAATTGTACATCATTAAGTTTCTGAGTTTTCTAACTGAGCAGTACTATTCATATGAGACACTAAATACTGTTAGCACCAGTTTAACAGACATGTGATGAGTCTTATGAAAAATATAGAATCCCATGTCTTCTTTTCACAGCCAAACATCAAAAAAAAAAAAAAAAAAAAAAAAGACTCATCATCATCTTAATACAGAATTTAAAATACTCATAATCTTCTTTCCAGTTATGTTTTATTCATTAGTTTTAACTGCGCTACAGTGACCAGCAGCCTTTGACATGCTGTCCCAGATATCTTCATACCTTCCCATTGAGACCCTCAGTCCCATTTGTTTTGGTTATGCCATGCCCACAGATTTTACTGTGTCAACTTACTGCAACTCTTACCCAAGTGATACTTCCTTAGGGGAAGTGACGTTTATGTCTCCCCATGATATGTAAAGAAATTACCCCTTCTTCAAAGTATGTGTTAGTTTGGAGTGACAGTTTCATCCAAACTATGTCACTTGTGGCCATCTATTCCCACAACATATTCTCACTTCACTTTGTAAAAGGGTGACTTCTCTTGGTCATGTCAAATTAAGTCTTTGGAATTTTTTCGCCCTAAGTGTTGGGTCTCACATTCCACTCATGTTTTTTTTTTTTATTTTCTGTAGAACAAGCACTACCCCACATCAGATTCATTGGTAGCATTCCACAAGTCAGTCATGTTTAGCATCATTAAGAGTGACTCCACTTTTTTTATTATTATTTTTTATTATATTTTAGTTTATTTTTATTTCTTTGGCACCATTTTCTTGCTAACCTATATAGCACTAGAGGTAATATCAATTAATGGTTGCATTCTAAACCTGTACTAAAACTGCCTAAAACAACACCAGCAAATCTGTGGCAGAATTTACTATGTAATAGGCTTCTATTAGAGTTAGAGTTGTTTTAGAGCAGGAAAAGATTTAATACATATGGCTACATGTTTAGCTGAAGTATTTTCTGCTAAAGTCATCTCTAGGGAGTCAGCATTATATCCTAATGCAAGCCTATTTGTCCTTGCCAATTTAAACAATATCATCTATGTCTGCTTTCCTTCAAGGTGCCGATTTTCCTTTATCATTAGAATGACTTTATCACTCTTTCACTTAGCTTTGGCTCATGTGGGAAGCCCAGCCAGTGTTCATTTTGGGTTGTTATAAAATATTTTTGCCCTTCCTCTAAGGTGTTTTTGGACCATAAAATGACTTTTACATATCCTTTCGAATATATATTCCTGTAACACCTTAGCAATTGCCAGGTTGTTTCCTTTAAATAAAACCCTATCTAAGACTGAACTGTCTCCCATGAAAAGCTCTTGGAAAATTCTGTTCCTACCATCCCATGCTGGTAACTTTGATGATTTCCCACAGTCTTATCTCAGCTGTAGCTCTGGCAGTCTCAGTCCACATCTAACCCAAGACCTGATAAGTTTGTTACTGTGTTGACAACTCCATAATACAGTAATAGACATTGTTCTACTGAATGTATGTCCATACAGTGTTACTGTAGTTATTAAATCTTTCCTACTTTTTTATCAGTTTGAAAGTATAGGTTTCTATCTGAAAAAAAAGTAATCATTTCCAGGTCCTCAAACACTGGAATGGTTTGACAGGCCCCCTTATGTTAGCAGTGAATAATGTCTCACCAACTTCATTTAAGATGGGAATAAAAAGAGTTTGAAAGAAGGACATGAAGCTTCTTATTTCCATTGGTTAAGGTCAAAGCCTCCTTCTGAACAGACTGAAACCCATTTTTGGTTAGTGGTTAGTGTGGTCAGAGTGATGCATGAACCAGTGCTGATCATTTTCAATCACACTACTGTAAGTAGTCTCTGCCAGAGCCTCTGTTCCATAGAAAAAAATAGATTTTTGCTTACTGGCATAGTAGCTATGCATTACTAGTTTTTTAAATAAGCCCATCAGTTTCAAAGCTCCTTAAGCTTCTCTATGATTCCCATTTAGACCTTTTTGCACTGTTTAACTTAGGCAGCATGATTTATCACAAATATCCCTGTATAATTTAGCATTTAGGCGATCTTGAGAAACTTTTTGTTGCATCAGGCATTTTAGTGATGATTTCAGCTTTATTATAATCTGCATAAATACCTAGTAGTGTTAAGGTCCCCAGCAGATATGTTATGTCTATTATACTGAACTTGTGTTATGCTTATTCAGATCTGGAGCACAATCTCTGTTCCTTTTCAAAATTCCTACAGCTCAGAGTCCTTGGTCATGGATGTCTAATGTTTTATTTTGTTTTTCTAAAGCAAAATATTACTTGGGCAGGTCTTAGTATTGTCTATAATATAGATATACAACTTGTGTTATATAAACCAGCCACATGCAGCCTAAAGAGATATACTATTTAGTCCCTGGTTGCTTTGTATGTTTTCTTTTTTCCTGAGTAAGCTGGAAACAGTCTGTGAGCCTGAAAGATTTCCCAGTCCAGACCTCTGCCTTCCTCAAGAGTCGCTTAGGTCTTTCTCTCTGTCATGTCATTCAATCTGTGTATAATGAATGCAACTATTATTTTAGAAGGTTTTTAGAAGGTTTCTGTAAATCCGTTTTTCTCAAAAATGGCAGTTTTATTGAGTGTGTATTGTACTTCGGTTCTATACTTGCATAAAAATTCTGATATTCCTGGGATGAGTGTACAGTGTGTCCAGAGAATGTTTGTAGTGCACCGATGCCTCTTATTGCCCACCTTTTAGTTGTTGGTACTACATCAGCTCAGTGGTAGCAGGAACATACATTCAGACATATCCAAGAAGAAAGTAGAAATAGGCAGAGAGAGGCATGAATGCCACCTTCTTGAAAAATGTATTTTGCTTGGCATTATTCTTAGAAGGGCGCTGAGGGAGTCACTCTCATTTCACTGCAAAGTTGATTTTTACTACTACAAGACAATGTTGTGAGAAAAAAATTAGCCAAGATTTAGGCAATCAAAATATATTTTAGACCTGTTACTGTATATGAGCTCAGATGTCACAGATCATTATTCTGCCAAAGTTAGAAATTCTGTTTTTCTTCTATGTTTATATAAAAAATCCTTCCCCACCTTTAAAAATGTTGTGCTCTTGCTCAGATATAGGTGTTCAAATGACTTGTGAGTCTCTCTGTGAGGAACTGAAACATGTTATGTGAAGCCACATTAAAAACCCCTCCTTCATGAGCTTACCTACATATTCAGCTCCTTTATTCAACTGTAACTGTACTGGCTCACAGTTATTCCAGATTTCTTTGGCTCCAGTACTGCATGTGGTTCCTTTATGTTCACAGGATTTGGAGTGCACATACATGCAAGATGCAGATTGTTCCTGGCAACATCAGAAGCTTCTTGGTGGCTGGGAGGAGGCCTCTACCTCTACCCTTAAAAATTAGAAGTGATGGGATTTTTTTTTCCATCTATTGATGGCATTATTTATATACACTTTGATCAGTTTTCTGAAGATGTGATGTCTTCTTTTCAGGTATCTCAGTTCCTTATAAAGGCTACTGCTCCTGCATATGTCAGGTGTATTATTTGTCTTGAACATAAATAGGATCAGCCTTCCATTTTTTTTTTTAATGCCCTTATGTCAGAGCCATCTCCACAAGCAAAATGGACAGAGTATTTGTTTTTCAAAGTGAAGTCATAAGACAACTTTTACTCAAGCAATCGGATTTCCATGTTATACATTATTAATGACTTATTTATTGCATTAAGGTGATATTTAGAAATGTCACCTAACAGTAGTATTCCATCTTGTCATGTCCCCATTGAATCAACAAACAGTTCTCATAACTTTTGATCTGTGTCTAAAAAGATGTCACAGAGAGAAAACATCATACATTTTAAACATAGATAGTTAATAACAAGCTGAAATTTATCCAAAACTCTGATAACCCTTCTCTAGTGAAAAACATTATTAAATTTCTATCTTTATTGAAATAATTTTGTTGTGAAACTCAGCTCAGCTTCCAAAGGGTATAGATACAAGAAAAAGATATTTTATTAATTCTCATTTTTTTTAACCATCTCCTTCCCAGCCCTGGTTGTTGCTCATCTGTGGTCAGTAGGAACAGGATAGAAATACAGAACTGTAGAAACAGAGCATCTAGATATGATTTTCTTTTCCCCTGTCATGAACAGCCTCCTCATGTTTCAGAAACATTGGAGAAATATCTTTACCTATAAAAATTAGGTGAAATGTTGTGTGTGAAATGTTCTTTAAAAAAAAAAAAATTCTCAAGTGAAGCTAATTTTTGAAAAGCAATTTATTACTCACTGAAGAAAGACACCCTTTTACATAGAAAGAATCAGCATAAATATAGCAGTATGTACAACAAATCTTGTCCCATTCTCTAAGCTTTGCTGTGGATGGATCACTTTCTGGTAATATATCCTAAGAAATCCTCTATGCTTGTCCATTTTTTGTGTCTCCTTTGACAATCAGCATTATGACAGAATTTTTTGTAGTGTGACCTGTTTTCCCAGATAAAGTAATAGAAAATCCTTTAAATGGTAAATGCCATCTGCCTCGGCTAGATGTCTTAGCTGGCCAATGCATTTGTAACCCATATTATTGCCTATTCTGAGTTGAAGTTTGCATTACTTATTTACCAGCATTATAACATTAACCTGTACTGTTGTAGACACTGCTGACATTCTGGTTTACATGCACATAACAAAGAGTTTCTTCTGACTGAGAGGTGTCCTAACAGACATTGCTGAAATTAAGTTACCGCATTTCTACCAACTCCTCACTGCCGTAAAGGAGGCAGAACCCTGCTGTTCTCTCTAACACAATTTTCTTGGTTCCTGAAAACAGCTTTTATCTGATACTAGCTGTGGCAGTAAAAAATCAAAATCGGAAGTGGATCACAGCCAACTCTTCCACTTGTGCGCAGGATAAGTATGCCATTAACCATGTCTCTTAAAGTTATTTATCTCATACAAGCAAATTAGTTCAGAGCCCTCCATTTACTGTTATATGAATTTAGATATCTGCTATCAGGTCTTTGCTGACTAAAGTTGGGCAGTCAACAGGGACAGAAGTGGAGTTTGCAGTGCAATAGGCTCCATGCATATAGGATGTTTGTAAAATAATATCTTACAGCTAATAAAAATATATACCCCCTCTCTCTGTCCCTCCCACCCCCCACCCTCCCAGAGTATATATGTAAAAATACGGAATGAAGCACAATATTGTCATCAGCCCTTACCTTTAAACATATGTATCCTGACATTGTGCCTTCCTCGGTGAACTTGAGACCTCTCATGGACACAAGATGGTCTACTATACATAATACATTGAATTGAATTTCATAACGTTTTATGGGGAAGTGCCTTCATCTCTGTAGCTCTGTGACTGTCATAGTTTTGACTATTTCAGATTTTTTTTTCTTAGAGAATATACAAGATATCATACAAATATCAGTGTGAACATTACTGCCATTACTAATCATAATGTTTCCCAGAAATAGCTTTTATTTCTTTCCCACAATGTAAAGAGTCTCTGAACTCAGAGAATATTACTAGATTTGGGGTTTATTTAATCATCCCTGTCTCAACTCTTTTCCCTCCTACCTCTACTGAGACTTCCAACTACAAATATCAATGTTAGGTGTAATTGCTTCTGCAATGTGCTGCATTGAAGAGAGACAAGAAGCGTACCTCACAGGTGTTTTTTGCATTGATGACAGAGATCACAGGTTGAGTGTTTGCACAGTCAAAAGATGCATAACAACTCACAGTAACCCAGTTCTATATCTCAGGTTTACTTCATGAGTCTTAAAACTCATAGTCTGATGATGTTTCTTATTTCAGAAAAAAAATACATATATTTACCTATCCAAGTGCTAAGCTACCTATTCTGCTCCCCGGGCTGTTTCCATACATCCAGAACTGTTTCTAGACAGGTAGTATTAGTGCCACTAAATCCTGAAGCTCAAAGGAACTTACTACATCCAGTATGAACTACCACTGCTGATGGCCTTGAAGGTAACTCTGTTCCCTAGATACTTCCACATCTTGATTCTACATCAAACCTGCTTGAATAGGCCTTTGGTACTCTAGTTTACATGAATGAAAAGAAAACCACTTCACAGAAGATACCAAAAGTTTGCACAGAATAAATGTTCCCTATAATTTCAGGCACTGGAAAGAAAACCTTTCCTGATTTGTCTGCTTGCATAGAGAGAGTCAATAGCACAGAATTTTAAATAGTTTATTCCCCCACCTTAAAACCCACAAACAATGTTTTCCAAGAGATTTTCAGAAACGGTAGCTAACTTTACTTGCCTCCAAATGAGATGTTCTGTGAAAGATACTTTTCAGGAGACCCATTATTTGAAATTCAGGTTGTTTAATTTGATTCAGATGGAGGCTCTCAAAATCAATACACACTTATGAAGATGGTGGTCCACATTGCACAAAAGCAAATGTGTCAGAGGGAGCTATGTAACACATTTTTCAGCTGCCAGCATGAGTATGTTAATGACATGATTGTGTGTGACTTCAGTGTTTTAACTTAGCTGGTCAGGGATTATGCCTGTAACATGCCAGGTACAACCATTATAATGTGGAAGCAAGAAAAATGCTTTAAATAATGATAATAACAATGGCAACAATAATAGTATCACTTTAGGTGTCTTCATTCCTAATGTTAACAAAAAATAAGGAAGAACTACACACAGAAAGGGATATAGAATGTTTTATAATACAACAGATAATCAGAGAGAAAAAATAAAAATAAAAGGTCAGACGAGTGAGGATGAAATAGCTTGCACAGAAAGCCTGCAAACTATTTCCTAGTCTCCAGACTTGAAAATGACAGAGAAGAACATGTGGCAATTACAGAACCATTTTTATTGCTTTAAAATAACACAGTTTAATTGCTTTGATATAAACGTTGAAGCATATCTCAACTAGGAGCAAAGCAGTGTACTCAATCATGTTACTTTTAATGGAAACAGTCTTGAAAATAGGTTGGGCAAAGAACGTTTGTCATAACTGCTGGCCTAGCAAGTCATGCAAGCACAACTAGATAAATAAGGTAATGTGTCCTGCCACTTGTAACTTTATCCTCCAGTATATTTCATTAGAAGGTTCTTAATTTTAATCTGAATGTCTCCATCTTAATGAGAATGTGACTTGTATTTGGCTAGAGCCCAGATCAATTTCACGTAATAACAACAGTAACCATCTCAAACTTATCCTTTCCAGTAATTGAACTATATAGCATGTTAAAAACAACAACAACAAAAACACATAAACAAGCAAACAAGTTAACAGTCTCTATCAAAATGTGCTTTATAAGATTTGCTTTAGGGGTCTTGAAAATGTGATCAGTGAAGAAATACAGCTTTTGAGGAAGTGGCTGTTGCAGATACAAAATGTTGGAAGAGATTAGTGAAATAGGTTTTGCATTTTTCATGCTGTTTCCACAGGAGATGTGCTGAAAGCCATAAAGATATGCTTCTTTCTCCAACTAATTTATTTCACATATACAATAATTTGCGGTCAATAAATCTAGGATGGATTTCCATGGTAAGGCATTGGTGTGGCAAACAGAATGGATAACTTTATTCATAATGTGGTTGTGGTATTTTTATAATCAGTTTTGTAATGTGATATCACTGGAGAGTATCATCAACCAGTGTTCAATATTAAACAAAGTTTTCCAAAACAACACATGCTATATACTAATTCATGTCATCAGGGATCCATCTTATGGTGTAAGAGACTCATCTTGTGTGCACATGGCTTTCGATGAGATGATAGCACTGAGAAATTTACTTGTACAGTTTTATAGCTGGGCACTCCAGATGGAACATTTTACCATAGTAGGACATTTTAGCAAGAGGAAAATAACTCCCTCACCAGCCAGACTTCTCTTGACTTATGAAAACAAAACTTGTGGAAGGGTGGGAACTACTGAGCTCTTTAATGAGAAATAATGGCCTTAAAATAACAATCTCAGTAGGGAATATTCACAAAACCTTTGTTTATTTCTTCCACCTGTCTGCTTGTATGTTTGGCATCTTATAAAAAGCAAAATATTTAATTTGAGAAAATAAGTTCCTTAGAAATATCTATTAAAGAGGGAAACGTTGAAATCCGGTCATTTAAACAATCCAGAGTTTAATATTTGTGAAAAATAATTTATAGTTTAAATCTACCCTAAACTTTGAGAGACTAGAAATCTTGGTCCTGAATCTGGCTTGGTTAGTCATCAGACTTAAGTTTAGTCATAATCTGACATTTTTCAAGTGTTTTCAGCTGTTAGGAAGAAAAAATTCAGGCTACACACCATATGATAACCTGTTCCCCCAGATTCCTGTCTTTCCTGGAGGGCCTTCTTTTAAGTCCAAAGTGTGCTAAAGGAAAAAAAAAAAAAGAAGAAGAAAAAAAAAAAAACGGCCCTCCCTGATTCTGGATTGTGCTGGATGTACTACTTATAACAACATTTCAACACACATGGGCACAGATCCAGCAAAGCATGTGCAAACTTTGAAACCCATGAGTAACTCTTGTTGAAGCTGCCAAAGATGGTAGGATGAACAGAGAAACCACTGAATTTCAGGGCAAAAATATAGATGAAACTATATCCTCAAACAGAAGAATGTAAACTTTAGAAAGATTCTCATTCAGCACATGTCAAGAAGGATGAGAAGGATGATGCTTTTCAGGTTATTCTCATAAATCATTATGGTGTCTAAAATTCATTGAATGATTCCCGAGAAATATATTTGCACTCAATTTTCCTTTTCTTAGGTTTTTGCTTATTGTGACTTTACACGCCAGTGGGAGACTGGACTGAATTGTATATGTATTTTTCTGCTTTGGCAAAATCATTAGACTTACATAACCAAGCATTGAGTAGTGAGTGGAAATATTTTTAAAGGTCAAATCATAAAACTGTAAACTCCAGAGGGAATTATCTCTAGGGAGTTATATCAAGTGTACCACTCCCCTGTATGAAAACTTAATTGATGTCACTTGGTTGAAATTATTATCTCTTGAGCTGTAAGTTGATATGACGTTATGTAAGATATCAGAGTAAAATGCATTTTTCGGATCAGATTTTAAGCCCAGCTTGTGGTATCACAATTGGTCATTGTAAAAAATGATTATTATGTCACAAACAGAGGATTATGATGTCAGGTGGGGAATAAGTGCAGAAGCAGATAAATTCTTAAGAAACAACAGTGATTCTGTTTTCATGCACTGTCTTCAGAAAGAAAGAATGAGAGAAAAGAAGTGCAGGGAAATATACTGCACAGAAGAACACTTGTTTCCAAATAAGATATTTCATAAAGCTTTCCATAAGGTGACAGCTGTTTTTCAAGCACCATATTCTGTTCCCTGCTACATCAGTGCAAATCCAGAGGAATTGCATTTGAATTGTTGTTGCTTAGGATTGACATCAGGGTAACTGAGAGTAAAATTTGGCTTTAATACATTTTCTCAGAAACAGAAACCATTTATTCCCCTCAAAATAGAGAAGGGGGAATTACCACACATCATATGACATCATGTATCGTTCAACACTTTGGAAGAAAAATGGAGAGTAAGATTTGTTTGAAGTCTGGGATTTTTTTTTCCTCTTCTCCTCCTTCCAATTTTCACAATTTATTGGGAAACCCCCCTTTACTGAATCACAATATAGACCTTTTGGGCACAGGGGAGCTCTCCTAACAGTTGGTTTTGCCATCATAATAAAGTCTTTAAGGACACTAATTCTAGGCTTCAGCACACCTCCCTGTCGTTAGCAAAATAACGCAAGTAGTTTCAGGGCTCCTTAACAGCAACTAAAAGGGACTGTATGGAACAAAATTAGATTTGGTAAACTTAGGTCTGAGGTGGAACGTTGCTTTAAACGGATAAATACTGGGCTTATATCATCTTTGTCTGCAGTGTCATGTAAAGTCACCTTCCTGAAGCCACCAGGCTTTTCATACCTTTGTCCTGTGGTGGGGGAGGAGGAAAGTGAGGTTTCAGCCTCTAAAAGCAAATGACAAGTAGCTTCAGCACCTACATACTAACACACCAACCTGCTGGCTTCATTTGTATTCAACAGATGCCTCGCTTTTTCCCCCTCGCTGCCTAGTCTGTACCGATCAGTATAAACAATGGATTTTTTGTCTTTTTGAACATATTCTTGTTCTGTTTCACTTGAAGGTAGAGATAAACATGCAAGGAAGAAAAAGAAAAAAAAAAAAAGAAAAGAAAAAGGAAACAAATAAGGAGAAAAGCAACCTTCATAGACACATACTTATAGTTTTTAAGATTACTATGTAAAGCTTCAAGAAATACTCTGGAATTTGGCTGAGAGATTCATGAAATCAGTATAAAAGGCATATAAGCTTTACACAGAAAGAAAAAAAAAAGAAAAAAAAGAAAACCTGAGGGATCCATCTGTGAGATATTTTGAAATGCCAGGGAAAATGAAGAAGGCTAATTACACTAATTTTATGCTAACACTTGTATACAACATGTATTGTCTCTCCCTATGTATGTATATAACATAGGGTGTGCCGGTTTGAGTCCAATCTTTTTCCATGACTGTTTTGGTATAACATAAAGTATGCTCTAATTACACTATTTTGCTTGTACAGAACACCTGGCTTATTCATATATGTATATATATATATTTCCTTTCTAGCCTGATCACAAGACACTAAGGTGTTAATAAGTAGCTAATTCTGGTCCAGAATAAAGAATTTCTATTGTCAGGAGAAATATTTATTGGCAGTACCTGCATCTTTGTCTTTCCTTCTCTTCCGGTACAGGGAATGGGCCTGGCTCTGAATGAGCAGAAAGATGTTATACAGTGTCAGCAGATCTCCATTATCGTGTGATCTCCAACAGGGTGTCAGGCTGCACTCCTCCCCACATCTGGCCATATGTTTCCTTTATCACCTTTACCACTGCCGTTAGTGCTCAGTCACTGGGCGAACTGCTCCAGGAAGCTCTGAGTGCTGAAACTGCAGCTTCAGCTACTTGGAGAGAAGAGAGGGAAGACAGACTACAACGGCTCAGACTTAGGTTTAACTGCACTTTCACCAAGCCCAAGTGCTAATGGCAAAAGCTCATTAGAGAGTCAAGGATGTGTGTTTTATTACCTGATGCTCCTTCTAGTTATGCTCTCTGTATGCATATACAAATGTTAAAATAGCAAAATATTGCATATTTGAAGTATTTCTAGAATGCCTGAGAAGGAAAAAACAAGCTGAATTTTCAGTTATTTTCCTATAGAATTGCTCCAATGGTATATGTGTGTGCATGTGTTCAAACTACGTTTGAATTTCCACAGGCAAGATTTACATGACTGACTGGTCCAGCTCCATCCTAACTTTGTTTTGGATTTCAAGACTTCATTAGACAGGAGAAATGTCTCTTTCCTGTGTCTGTATTTACCTGCCTAAAATGTCATGGACTATGATGTCAGAGAACAAATAGGAAAATAATGTAGTGGAAAGCTTTTCTGAAATGGTTACAAATTCAAACCAGAGAAGGGATAAAGTTCCCCTCCCCTTCTGAAACCCCTATTCACTGGGGATTCAGAGAGGGAAAGAGAGAGTTAGTTAATGCTTTCTTAGAGTCTGTTTTCCTTTGAATCCCTC
>VXAA01003597.1:319229-334436 GCA_013399115.1 Anseranas semipalmata | reverse complement strand
AAAAAAAAAAAAAAATTAAACACCTGCAAAACTTGGATGCATTGTGTGAAATAAATACATGCACAGGGTTTTATTAAAGAACATATATATGCATATTTGTGTGTGTTTAGACTTGATAAGATATATATGAAAAGAACAGTTTAAGGGGTTCAGAATGCGTTCGTTTGGTTTTCATAAGAAAAGCCATTCATATTTATATTTTACACAAAATTGATTATTTTGAATAATGTAGTCTGAAGAAAGCTTCTACCATAACTACATGCCATGTCAAAAAAATCATTAAAAACCTCTTAATTGCTTCCAAACTTTCACAATCATACTGAAACTCATATTAGTATATAGAAACATAAATGCTATAAAAATATCCTGTAAAGGGGTTTAATGGCTAATTAATTATTGTTTATTATTTTTCACCTTTTAAAGTTTATTGATGGCTCAAGTCTGCTACCCCTGCTTGCACTGGTTAATCTCACAGAAACTAATTTCAAAGGATGGCCAAATCCATCTGACAGTTGTTTTTTTTCTGATGCTACTGCATCCATATGCAGTTTAGCAACATTTTGCTACTCTGCTTATCTGTTGTTTTCCAGTTCAGCTCTTGCTGGGAGAAAGGATTTAACTTTCATTTTTTAAATGTATCAGGCACCAAATTTTAATATATAGTCAGTCCTATATGCGCAAAACAGGAAACAGAAAGGAGCATTGACACTGTTTTTATGACTGGTGGGTCACTGTAAAAAGATAATGAGTTCAAATGCTGAGCAACCCTGTTTCCTATCTAGCAAAGGCAGTAAATGCATACTTAATTCAAAGCAAGTTAAAGTAAAGTCTGAAGACTTACAGGAATTCACACTCTGGCCTTTGATTTGTACGTGTACTTAATCACATATTTGACTTAAAACATGTGTAACCCTAAAAATCAAATCGGACTATTCACGTGCTTAATGTTAAGTACCAGTGTAAATGCTTGGCCAGGTCAAGAGGAGCATGTTGCATGTGCTGCTACATTGATCCCTAAGTATGGGGATATCATTATTAGTCAGGGGAAACTAAACCTTATCAGCTGGTGCTTTTCAAGACAAATTTTCCTTCCAGCATAGTGCACAGATAAATGTTAACAGTTTGCGTAGGAACATCCTTAAGAGCTGTGGGTATTAAAAATGTGTCTTTTAGGCACTGCCTGAATACCTTACATGCTAATACACATCTCTCAGGATATACCTCACTGCTGTATGATTGTGTGATACTACATGATTCATCTCTATTCAAACTGTTTGCAATTAGGAGAAGCTACCCAGTTATTTACCCGTTCTGCCTCTCCGTAAAGAGCTGTGGTTGAATAAAATAATCTTATGACATTGAAAAGAATATGCGGAGCAAAAAGAATGACCCAAGTGACTTCTCTTTTCAGTAGCTGTCATTGTGCTTTGTTTTAACATGCATGCCTGTTTTTTTGCCTAAACAAATACCTTGGAGCTAATTGTCGGTGCTTTATTTCAAAAGAAAAGCAAGGATGTATTTTAACTTCTTGTTTTTCTCGACTAATTAGATGTCAAACATGGTTAAAAAGCTCAGACATTTGCTTTAAAAGTTAGCGAAATGAGTCATGAAGGGTTAAAACCCTGCCAACCTTGATTTCCTATGGTCACTTGTTTTCAAAGGTCCAGTATTAGCTCTGCCATTTCCCAGGTTGCTGGACAGAAGTTTTGGTGAACTCCCATTTTTGCTTCCCCTTAACTTCTTGTCACTCAGTCTTGCAGCAGATTAGAAGCATCCTACAGGGCACATTGTGGATAGGAAGAGGAAGGGAAAGTGTATAAATACATACATTAAGGCCACATCCGTGGTCTGAAAAGGTTTTTTCTGTTTATTGCAATACAGAGCTCTGGTTATTTGGTTTATATCACTTTGATTTTGGTGGCATATTAAAGGAAGGAAATTTGAGGAGAACATTAGGAAATCCTTGTCCAGATGAGATCTGTGGTGACACTCCGGTTCGGTAGCATCAGGGCATTTTGCTTTGTGCATTTTAAAGTTTCCAAATATTCCTCTTAGAGCACAGATTGGAAAGGTTTTATATAGGTGATATCTATCTCCTTATTTTAAGTCAAAGAGAATTAATATGATTAAGGGCCTGATCCAAAGTTTATTGAAGTCAATAAGTTCTGGATCATAGACTCAGCATGGTAAAAAAACAGATATAAAACTGAAAGCTCAGCCAGGCTCTTCAACCTCCAAGCTTCTCTTTTGTGTCCTTCAAAGATTTTGTGTCTTTAGTATAAAATAACAAGAAATGTCATTGTTGATATGTCAAAAGTGAAAGAATCTTTCCTTAAAGAATGTGTTTTTTTTGTTTTGTTTTGTTTTGTTTTGTTTTGTTTTAATCTCACTGGCTTGACTTTCAGTGTCAGCTGTAAGTCTCTACATTGTGTCACCAGGTCACAGATTCTGTTCAGGAAACTTCTATTGAGCACGGAGTTCTCAGAAAGATGGTGATCAAGTTGAGTGTGCAAAGTTTAAAACAATAAATACAGCCTTAACTCCAGATGGATTTCTTGTATCATCTATTGTTTCCTATTTTCTTTTGCTCTCCTCTGTATGGAGGCGTAACGTCACAAACAGAAACAGAACCAGTGACAGTAACCTTTAAATATAAACATATAAGCCCAAAGAAAGAGTGAGTTTCCATTAACAATTCCTTGATTTATAGATTTTTCCTAAGGCAACCCCAATTTTTGTCTCCACGTGAGTAAATCTTGTAAACCCAACTTTCTCAAATCCATCTGTCGCGTCCTATTTCTCTATTGAAAATTACTAAATGCTGTAAGTATGTTTTGTAAGAGTACATGTGTGGTTCTTCTTTGTTATTGTTGCTCAATTGGATACATATTACTTGAGAACAAGTAAGTGGAAAAGCATTGCACACAGATTTAGCTCTATTACTCCCTGGCTCCAATTCAAGCCATATTAAAAATAAGTGTTTTGTTTAAAGTTGGAGTGATAGTGAGAACTACTCCGTCCTTGATGTGCAGTTGATTTACAATTTTATGTGATGGATTTTTATACGGATGAAATCCTGGCCCTAGCGAGAGCAATGGCAAAGCTTCTGTCTGATTCAATCAGTCCAACATGCCGTGACGAGGGAGGAATGACACTGCACTGAATTACCTGTATGTATGTTAGTGTAAATATGATACTCGGTTTGTAGTTTGTTGACCTAGTTGGGTTGTAGCTGATGACCTGCTGGCAGGTTTGATTGTGGTTTTTCCTTTCAATCAAACTCTATAACTCACAATTCAATAACTCCACAAATATTGGGAAAGCAGGCCAGACTAGGAGAAGGAAAGGGGAGAGAAATCTCAGCAATACAGGCTGTCTTTCTAGAGCTGGGACTGCTACTAGAGTTTGTCTAAGATTTCAAGGTATCTGCTTAAAAAGCCTTTTGCTTAAACTTTAAGGGAAAAGCCTCTCTAAGATGCCTGAAAAGGAGAGGAAAGGCAGCCCAGATTTGGGAAGAAGGCTGGGAAGAAAGGCAAGCAGGTGATGTTGGCAGTCGAGGCGCAGGCTTGTCATGTTCCTCAGCTTCCACCACTCCTGCGCGCTCCCCAGCGCTCTCTGTCCTTGCCATTGGCTCAGTGCATTTTGGAGGCAATGAAGACATCAGATGCAGCCACAAATTCTTCAGCCTTTTTTTTTTTTTTTCCTGTAAATGTAGAGTATTTCGGAGAAGTTCTGTGTGTTGCTCTTCGTAATTTTCATTGAGTGGGGTCTTCATGAGACCTGAGGACTGTCAGGAGAGACCACAGGACAACCCAAATGCATCCCGCCTGCCTCTGTCATGCCCCACATGCTGACAGAAGGGAGAAGCTGATAAAGAAAGTGCCTAAGCTCAGAGCTTGCCTATATAGGGAAATTTTCAGCTTGCTAATTAGGGCCTGAGACATGCGGAGTAATTGGAACAAGGAGGTTGAAAACCTAGCCCAACATTTTCATTTTGTGTTTCCAACTTTCCCATTTAATTCAAGTGGAAAAAGTGGTTTCTGAATTACAGAGCCTCCCTTTTCTGAAAAGCTGAAGTTCTCTGTAATTATTTGTGCTGTATGGACTGCAAATGACTGACTTATTCATGGAAGGTGCTGTATTGACAGCAATGGAAACTCTGTTCTTCAGCTGTGTACAAGGTGTGCAGCGCTTACCCCTGCTTTTTGTTGCAGCTTCTTTAAAACTCTCAGCTAGCAAACAATTTAAACATCCGTAGTTTCACTGAGCTCAATGGATCTACTGATAAGTGAAGTCCACCTTAAAATCTGCTTCTTTTCTTGAAGTCTTTTAGATCAGGACTGAAGTATCTATCTGTTTGCTCAGGGCTTATTTAGGTGTGTATTTATTCCCTAAGACTTAGCAAAACAATATTTAAAATAAGAAACCCAGTCCTTGCAGGTTGCTACAATGTAAATGGATTATTTATGACAATCTCTCCCGCGTGTGCATCTGTATGTACAAAAAGCATTAACATAGCGCTCCATCCAAGAAGAAACCACTAAACGATTCGCATTTTCAATTCTTTCTTTTTGGTTGGAAGTGTTTTTCAGGTTTTATTTAATGCATTGCTGTACTCTGATCCTTTTAATATGGTTCTGGTTTGACTAATCACTGATTCAGCATATGAACTTTAATGCCCACAGCTGCTATTAGGGAGACATCATTTTACTTACTTCTGGGCCACAGGCTTTTTCTTTTACATGCACACCTGGAAGATTGCAATGGAAGCACAAGTAATACAAAATTGCTCCAATATTTTGAACATTTTCTACATCACCTGGAGCCTGGCTTGACCCTAAATCAGTCTGAAGGACAATCAGATCTTTACCTGGGGCAGTGCCTAAGTGACTGAGAAGAAAACAAATCCTTCTAAGTGGTGTCAATGATTGTGACATTTTCCAGTTGTTTGAAAGCTAAAAAGGATAGAATTGTCTCCAGGCTCCCACACACTTATTTTTTAAGCAAATGTGTGGGGTGGACCTGGCAGCTCTATGTCAAAATTTTAAATGGAAGTTCTGTAGCTTGTCCTGGTGCACTTGTTAATTAAGGTTACATGCGAAATTTGCTGCTGGTGTTGTGCTGGGTCTGGTGGGCGATTCAGCGAATTCCTTCCCTTGCAGGATTAAAGCTCCCTTCAGGAATGTCTGCAAGTTCACGGTCCTCCCACATAAAGCCTTCATATAGGTTAGCTGCTCTCTTGCAGTAACAGCTGTGAATGGTGAGAATAACTGTGGGGATAGTACATTTACTTGACTTTTCCTATTTTTTTTTCCAAGTGGGACAGTGCCCCAATGTACAAGAGAAAGGGATGGCCACAGCTGTTGAGAACATCAGAAATCTTAAGAGCACTGTAGCCTTTCTCCTGCACGGTAGGAGGTTCTCTGCAGTGTCTTTCTCTTTCTTTTTGACTGACTATGTCAGTCACATTAGGCTCTTGTTACTGTCAATGGGAGGAGAGGGGTACCTCCAGAGAGCTAATCTTGGGTTAGGCAGGCTGAATGAGACTTTAAGGGCGCTCATCGCTCTTCAGTGACTGGAAAAGGAATTAAGCTCCTTGTTCATTCATTTAGATTCTTTCTTTCTGTGAGGGTATCAAAAGAAGGTGCCAATTAAATGCTATGGAAGAATTTAGGCTGTGTCCCAATCTCAAAACTACCTAATTTAAGAGTCTGTCTCTGTCTAAATAAACATTTAAAGTTGTGTAAAAATCCAGCTGCTAAAACCTATGTATGCCCTCAGTGTCTGTGACCTGGAGATCACCTGTGACTCTATCTAAATTTGCATCAAACCTTCGGTCATAGCAAGAAATATACAGTACTACTAAATTCTTCATTGTTCTTAAAACAATTCCTTAACTTACATCTCACATTTCCCATGTCTCTCCTCCTTAATAAGCTCATTCCAAATCCAGTGACACATGCTGGAAGTGACTGTCTGGGGCTTCAGAGCTTTACTAATTTAATAGCTTAATCATTCAGAGCTTTCAATATGCTGTCCCCTGACCAGCTCTGTTACTTTCTGAAGGTTTCTACTTTTTAAATAAAAAATGTTTCCAAGACCCAATTTTGTATAGGATGGTTTGTACATAAATATACACATGCATATGTACAACCCAAAGGACAGGTGCCTGGACCCACAGTCTTCCCTTTTTCAGTTGACCTATTTCATTAGTGAGAGCAGGATGAAACCTAATTTAGGTTCATTTCTAAAAATTCTAAATAGTCAACTTACATTCTGGGGGATTCATTTCTCACCCTGGTGATTACAGATTCCCCTTGAGCTAGACACATCTACAGCAATCTCTGCAACGTGTGAGCACTAGTCTACTTTGTGTCACATCTAGTTTTCATCCTTTGCTGTTTGATAGCCAAACATGGTAAAGTCAGATTTTTTTGTCATTCTTCTAACGTTTTAAAATTGTTTGACATTTGTTGGGCCGCCTGCTTATCTCTCCAGCTGAATGTTGCAGAAACTTTAGAAGCAAGCAGTCAAATAAAATTCTTGTCTCTTATAAATATTTTCGTGCAAAGTTGGATCTTATGGGGAACAATCCGAGGAATGAAGTAGTTATTTGCTTTCATCTAACTTGTGGAAGAAGGAAAAAGAAAACTCTCCTTTACTCTCCAATCTAATGAAGCAAGCTCATGTTGGTTCTGACGGCCCCTCTTGGCTCCTTTTGAAATTCCAGCCTTGTGTGAGAAAAGGACACAAAAAAGCTCTGTGAGATAATTTAAAGGATTTAGAGCTGCCTTTCAAGGGGGAGGAGTTGGTGGCCTTTTCTAGAGGCAACAGATGATAAATACAGCTCACAAGCATCCAAAAGAGCTGCAGAGAGTGCAGGGTACAGCTTTCATCAGCAGCTGACACTGGAACGGCAATAGCTATCCTTTGCTATACACAGGATCCCATGCTTGGCAAGGAACAGAGTGAGGTCTCTTTAGATGAAGTGAAGAAGTTAATATTGTGTTTACTTACTTTATGGATTTCCCAGTGCAACTTTACAACTTTTGCATGAATATATAGTCTGAAATGGCTCTGACTGCTGGTGGAGCTCTTCTTCTCCAAACAAAAGGGTCACATTTGCAATGATGAGTGTTGCTCTGTAGTACCTGTAGGTCAGCTTGGTCTCATTTCCATCATGCAAGGTCCTGTACAAGCGCTCTGCTCTGCTAGGCCTATGTGATAAATGTCAGTTCCTTTCAAGTGAGGGGAAGGACAGCAGAAATGATTTTTTGTGGATCTCAGAAAGAAAGCTCTATCTTCCAGATTACTTTTTTTTTTTTCTTATATACTACAGCAAATGAACAGCTGTATCAAGACTTCTTGCTCTGACAGCCCTGCAAACAACAATATGAATGGATTCCTGAGGTACCTGCAAATTGCATAGTCAGGAAATTGCTTTATTTCTAAATTGCTGCTCTTCCAGGATGTGTCAGAGTCCATCCACCAAGAGCAAATGTAAATTCAGACATACAGGAAGATATGATAACATTTTCAAAGAACCCTTGTTGGCACTTATCTGAAATGTCCTAAACATCAGCAAGGCAGTATTTGCAGAATGTTGGCTGTGCAGTTATCAGTATGGTAACCCTCCCCACATAATGCTGTTCAAAATATGTATCCTCAGTCGTGCTACTGTACTCTAGTCATAATAGTTGACCTCCAAGAAATAGGCAGACAAGTTTTCATCTCATGAGAAAAGATTTAGGGATTTCTTAAATTTGAAAGAAAAATCTACATAGCTCTTTTTAAAGGAATGTTGTAAAATTAAAAATAAGTATATAAGTTGGAAATTTTGTTTTTCTCTGCAGCCTGGAGTATAGAAATCAAAATTTACATAAATTTATCATTCTAACTTTTCAGATTTTTTGTGATTTGATTTTCCCTCTGTGTGTTTTTTGTTGTTGTTGTTGTTGTTGTTGTTGTTGTTTTGTTGTTGTTTTTTTTGTTTACTATGTCCAGGGAACTGTAGCCTACTGAGTCTTCTACTTCCTTTTCTGGCATTCCTTTCCAATTTTGTGTCTTTCATCATTCTTCTAATACCCATCACAACTCATACTCTTTGCTGGACAACAGTCAAGCAAATTAGGAAAGCTTTGTTATCCTCACCCACAAGTGGAAGTTGGGGGTTAACAGAAGCCCAGCACCGTGGATGAAGGTACGCAGGAAATCTGTGCTGTAATGGGAATCAAAGAAAACACCATAAATGTGCAATCATATTAATTCTTTGGCTCTTCTGTGTCAGCTTCTTCACCTGTAAAGTGGTATTAAGTGATCTCATGAGGAATTGCTCGAGGTCAGAAACTTGACATGCTTATTCAGAGCTGTATCCACTCTCAGAATAATCCCATTAATGTGTATATTCAAAGTTCAGTCAGAACTTAGTTTTGATCAACATACAAAGGCCTTACAGGTACTTAAAAGTGATTACAAAAATTATATTCACAGCTGTGTATGTGTGTGACATGAAACACATGCCTATTATCCAGAAAGCCCATCTAATTTAATGCGATTTGGATATTCCAGATGGTTCTATGCAGGAACACTTCACAATGTTTTTTGGAGTCTCCACCTCTATTTCACACTAAATACACTGTGAAGGTGATTACAGATGGCTCTGTCTGAAGAAAAGGAGTCTTTGTGTTTAGTCTTTGCAGTACTGTCTACCAAAGCTATGTGAGAGCTTGCAAGACCCTGGCCTGGTTCTCTGAGTTTCAGCTAGGCTTCTCCTTTTTTTGTTACCATAGCAGATAATCAAATTTAAAAACAAAGAGGGAGTAAGATAACGCTTTGTGTATGTGTATGTGTATGTGTATGTGTATGTGTATGTGTATGTGTATGTGTATGTGTGTGCTTATCAGACAAAACTAGAAAACTCACTTCAAACACTTCCTCCCCTTTCCTCTCCGTCTGAACATATCTTACCAGGCCACTGGTGTTTATTATTCCTCTGCCCCTACATGCATATGTGCTTTCCTTCCCAACAGATTCTGGATACTAAACTTCTGTTTCTTCCTATATACAGCCCTTTTTCTGACTTTCCATACCCGAAATGCTTTCCAATCTTCTCCAGGAGGAAGGCAGCCTTTCTCTGCCACTTGGGGAAATATTCGGTAATCAGCTCAGTCAGTTATAGTTGCATGTCATTTGTAACTCAGTCAGTGGAAAACTGTCACTTAGCAGCCCTAGTTCAAACCTAATAATGAGGATTAACTGCTACAATAAATTCAGAAGGGGAATTCTGCATCTCTGTAAGACTCCTAGAATAAATAAGAAATCACCTGTTCCCCCTTATCATCCTGGCCTCTATGAAAATAAAATTGGTTGTTCATATTTTCCACATACCTTATAGACAACATGTATATATTACCTTTAGTGAATTAATTCAAGTAATTTCTTTGCTTTTATACTTTCATGATGTAATGTTAGTTTTGAATATCATTCTTTTTCCACAATAAATACCATTTTTCATGTTATTAATTAAGAAATACAGAACAAATACATTTATTTTTATGATTTTGGTTAGACACAAGTCTGTAGTTTGACTTGTTAGATGAAGATATCTTACTGAACCTCTTGGTACCAGTTTTTTCTGATGGTTTTGCTGGTGCTAGAAAAGCTAAGACCAATTCCTGAGGTTGGCAAACAGATCACCAGAGACCAACACAAAAGATTCAGTTTACTGAAGTAAAGAAACTTTTGCGTTTGCTTTCAAAGTATCATGTCTCATGTGTATCATTATTCTATATTAGAAATTTTAAGCTATCAGCAATTATCCTGGTGTAAATCAAATATAACTTCATTAAATGGCTGTTTGCAGTGGTGCAAGAGAGAAGGGAATTAGAGTGCTGATACTGTTAATTGACATTGCACCAAAGGGACTGAGGACAAGAGTGAACAATGCACCTTCTAGTTTTTGAATACAATTTCCATAGCTGAAACCAAACAGCTTTTTAAAGGACATTTCTCCTAACTGCCATTCTCTTAAAAACTTTTTCTATCAGTATGTAGGAATATGACAAACACCTAATTTTGTTTCACTGTAGGTTCACCACCATTACTATGCATACAAACTATTTTACCTTATGCCAGACATATGGAAGTGATCAATGTATGTAAATTATATGAGAGGAGGTGAAATATAGCTTTTTAGGCTAGGAAACATGTATTTGTTTCTTGTCATAAGACACTGGAACCACACCATAAAAGGAGACTTTAGGTCTTGAAACAAGTTTTCTTTGAAATTAATGACTGGTGAGTGGGTAGAATAGCAATGATGTTTGATAATCACCATGAAAGGACAATATTGTCCTGAGCAGAGCAACTTGGTTAGGTTTTTTGGACATTAGGGTTTAAGAGAGGATTGCTTGCATGGGCAGGGCCAGACAGTGAACCCGTTGTGTGCAGAGATGAACTGTTCTGGGACCATTTTTGAGTGAGTCCATCCTGTGAGCAAGTGCTCAGTAGTACTACTAAAGTTTCCTCAAGCATGGAGTTTAACAGACAGGGCCAGTTTAATTATCTGCTGTTCACTTTCCTCCACAGATGTCATGTTGGTGTGTCCACCATGCAGTGAACTGAACCTACTGTAAAAATCAGGGTTTTTGAGGGGTTGAGTTATTTTGTTGGATTCTGACTTACCAAGGCGGTAATAAAATAATAAAAAAGCAATAACTTAAGTCAGCTCTGCCTTTCAAATAGTTTGTAAAACTAGTCTCCATTATCCCAACCCTAAGAAACTGATGCTTATACTGTGACCAAAGTGCATTCATTGTGTTCCCAAGATTTTCCATTCCAATAAAGTCTTTTTTTTTTTTTTTCTTTCATATTCAGTACTGCAGAGTAAGAAACTAATCTAGAGTCTGGCAGGGCTTTATTCTAAGGCATTGTCATATCCTTCATTCTGAGTTGAAAAATTGACAGATCACTGGGCTTCATAAATGTGTGGAGAAGCTGTCAAAGCTCCTATTTGCATGTGAATGGTCAGCCGAGGTAGGAAGAGAGATATGTAAATAATTCTGCAGCTAGCTCCTAGCAAAGATCATTGCATTTCAAAGTGCTGTGAAAAGCAGCACCATAAAACTTTAACCTATTCACAGGTATGGAAACTCCCATGCCTTAAATAGATTTGCTGCAATAATGACCACTTGGGGAAAAGTGAATCTTAAAAAGCAATATCAAGTCTCCCACAAATATACATTTTCTGCTTCTTTTAATATTTTTATATATATATATATATATAAACTAAAAAAAACCACCCTCTCTTCCTCTCTTCCTCCTCAGGAAAAAAAAAAAAAAGCACAAGATCTAAGGGGTAATAAGCAGATGTAGACCGTTCACTGTAAACCTGGCATTCAAGTGTCATAGAAGTGGAAGAAACACAAAGGATTCAAGTATTATTCTAAATTGTGTCAGTCAGTATCTGACTCAGGAAGCACTCAAAATAATTTAAATAAAATAAATAAATAAATAATATAATTACTTGAATCTTGCTTACATACTGCTCAACATTTCACTGTTCTCTTCTGTTGCACTTCAATACTTGTTTAACTAGGTAGAATGGGTGGATGGTTTAGTTTAAAACTACATGTATCTTTCAAAAGATACATACAGTTCTTCATGCCTCCAAAAAGGCAAAAAAAGTGAAAGTAAACAGTAGAAAAATGAGGAATACAGAGTAAAATAAAAATCCTAATAGGCTCCAAGCCAGACGGTTTTCTACATGTTTTATTGTACTTTTTGTCTGCTTAGATAGAATTGGCATGTGTATATATGGAGAGAGAAAGATTTACTAAGCCATTCATGCCTGAAACAGCTCCAAAAACTGTGATTAGGGAGGCGAAAGGACTAGAAAATGTTTCCAAAGTAAAGTTCATCTTGAAAGGTGATGTGAATTATGTTCCTATCTGTTAATCATAGGATAACATGGGTCTGTTGCTGTAGTTTACCAAGCAGTAATCATTTCCCCTGATATTATTTTGTAGTTTCTATCTACTTACCTCAAAATACCATGATGTACTTCATTCAAGCTCCATAATTCAGTAAATTCAGCTCGTGTCACCCCTGTAATCATTTATAGCACACATTTTCTTTCTCAAAAAGCTCCTGTGCACTAATTTGATCTGGTTAAATTATGCTGAAAAGGACTCACAGAGACAAAGTTTAATGCAATTTCATTCACTGAATTTATAAAGGGCAATTATTCAAAGGCTCTGGGATTTGCTCAATCACGCTAATATTCCTATAATGAAATGTGATTTGTCAATTTGTCTCAGTTACCAGGAGATTAAAAACAAAAGATAAGAAAAGAAAACAAACAAACAAACAAACAAACAAACAAAAAGGACTGATCTTACAAACTCCTACTCATATGAGTAGTCCCATTGATTTCAATGTACAAGGCACTTGTGGTGTGAAGTGCCTTTTTGGGATGTCATATAAGTTCTTCTTCACTTGTGAAATAATAATCCAACAAAACCAAGCAATTGTTGGGAATGCTTGAAATTGTTGAGCTTTGCCCAGTTAATGGGAAGAAATGATGCAAAAACTGTTCCAAATATTGTTCTGTTTCCAAATTACACAGTTTTCATCCAGTAACAATCTCTCTTGATCCTGCTTATCCCACAGCTCCACCACGCTCTAAAATAACACAAAAAGAGCTGTGTTTCAGTGCATCCTCATGTCTAGTAGGACACAACAATGTCAACTGAAGTCACCACAGCAGACCCTGGCTCAGTCTGGTGGATCTTTGAGTCCTTCTTTGGGATGTCAGTATCAAAAATTTCAGATTTTTTTAAATGCCAAAGCAAGTTTAAACTGAGTTTTTGAGCAAAGGAATACATCATATTTTATTTCCTGTTTTCCCTGCTAACAATTCTTTCCATTAAAACCTTCTATGTAGAAGATAATCTGTGTGCATAACATAGAGCACACATTAAACACAAATCAGCCTTGAAGCTGTTCCACTCATTTTAGCATAGTAACTTTAGATAGGTAAGTAATCAATCTTGGAGTGGAGTTTCCATAAAGAAATTGTTCTGTTTCAATAACCATTCCCATATCTATCCAAAAAGGGCACAGCATCGTTGAAACTTTTGTCCTTTACTGGAGTATTACTTACTCACTATACTTATAGCTCCAGGCATTTTGAGTGAAAGTTGCTACTGCCTGCTTCTCACATGAGCTCATCTGAGAGGGCCCAGGAGCTCTCCCCACAGCAGGAGACTCCAGAGCTGCTTTCCTGCCACTCCAAATAGCTGCTAACACTAGCAGATGGGTGAGGAGTCCCTGCTCCTTTTCAAACATCAGTCTGACAAAATGGGACAGCCAGCACGGGGCCATGTGCTCCCTCACTCCAGACATCTTGTCAGTGGTCTCTCAGTGCTCCTCACAAAACAGCAAGAGAAATCTCAAATTGCAGCCACTCAGATGTAGCCACTTGTGGAGACACTTCTATTATCCTAAAATTTATTGTGGCCTATGTCACATGTTAAGAAAACGCAGAAAGTCTCAAATGCAGTAGAGGGTGGTGGGGCAATAACAGTTTTCATGCTTTATGATAGGTATACATTTAAAGAAGGAAACAGAAAGAATATTTTCTATGAAAAATGTGAGCAGAAACCAATTGTGGCATAAAATCTAATAGGAAAGACATTTACTCTACTGATCTCTGGCAAAGCTGGCTGTGAAGTCCTTCACTAGGCTGGACGGGGACATCAGTTGAATTAATCGGAGTAGTTAAACTGCATTAGCAATCAGAGAACAACCCACAAAGTAACTTGTTAGTAAACAGATCTATGATGCCTTGGAACGGAAGTGTCCTAACACTTCTTATAGTGCTGGTCAGGGATGATATTAAAAGGTAGAAAATGCATTATATAATAACATATATACAAAAGATTCTTATATGTCAAGAAGGTCACTTACTGAAAAAAGGCTCTGAGCCTGTTCACATGATAACTAGAGGACATGCAGACATCTGTGTAAAATTGCCAACCAGCAGCAGGGTACATGGGGTATAAATGCAACATAGGAAACTCCTTCCCCTGCTTTGCCCTACTGAGACAAGTTCTTTCCCACCCAAGTACTCTTCCAATGGGGTTTTGGTGCATATCTGAGCTGAGCCTCTCCCTCTGTGGAACTGAGTTGAGAGAACAAACTTCCTAAAGTCTCTGGATTCTGAAAGTATCCTTAGGTGTATGCATGCATTTACCTACATAATGTACACAAACATAAAGGTATTTACACAACCATGCTTGGACCAGATCCATAAACAGTGCAAAATTACACCACACCCTGCTGCAAGTTATTTTTAGCTGTTCCTCAATGTAAATGTCTAATTCAAAATTACGTTTCAAAATAATGAATGATGTGTTTTGTGTTTCAGTGGGTATAAACGTTTGCATTGCATAGTAGATGATTTAAGCATGAAAGGTCTTGCATTCCTAAAGCTGCTACAGAATGTGGGTGGGAGGTGGATCTTTTCTCCTTTGCTCATACCAGGAAACAAAGAATGAATGAATATTTGCCATGATGTTTCATCAAGACAGCGTTAACATTAATGGAAGATACATGTGTACGTCGTGGAGGGAGTGACAGCTTGCTTAGAGTAAAAAAAAATCAGGTGCTTTGAAAACCAGGACCAGTATTTGTAAAGGGTGTTAGCAGCGCTGGTAAAGAAACTAACCAAACATTAACCTTCTGCAGTAGGCAGGCCAGATACAGAGGAAAGAAAGATTAAGAAAAAAAAAAAAAGAGGGCTATCAGGAACTATGTCTTCTCCTGTACACATCATCTTTCCTTAATAGTCCATGGCTGGTCATCAGTACTCACTACATTAGACAGGCTTTTGATCTGGCTGGATATTACTGTTCTTACATTCCTATCTCCAAGACCAGCCTGGAGAATTCTGGAGTGTCAGGATTTATGCGCAGACCTGCCTCCAGGAACAAGATGATCTGCAAACATACCTACTAAGGAACAGCAAAACTCAGTCAGTAAGAAACAAGTTAACCATAACGAAAGGTTTGTTTCTTTTTTAGCAGTCTCCCTGTGTTTTAAACTCGAAATGGAGTGGAATTTTACCCTTACATGCATTAAAAAAAAAAAAAAAAAAAAAAAAAAAAAAAAAAAAAATTTTTTTAAAAAAAAAAATTAATAATTTAA